>CM035154.1:1375744-1740744 GCA_020205615.1 Panax quinquefolius | reverse complement strand
GTGGGAGATACCAATTTAAAACAAGACCTAATTTATTTTGGTAATTAATAAAAGAATGTATGTTAAAATGTTGTTAATTACAAATTCATTTCTGAAATTTTACAATGTCTAAAATTACTATCAACTTTGCGAAGCATATTAGATGCTAAATTAACGGGCCAAGAATTAAGCGGATTGGTTAAGGAATTTGAGAATAGTTCTCATCATGGTGAAAAGCTATCTTATGTCATATCGCCTATCCTGCAATGGTTGCGAGAACAATGCCTCTGAGGAAGACATTGCTACTTTTAGAAAGTGGCGAGATGATGCTGCTGATTGGCTCGATGCATCATGCTCGCATCCATGAGTGCTTGAGCTTGACGTCGACATGAAACTATGGATGCTTCTACTATATTCTGCACATCAAGTAGTTGATGGTGAGGAAAATGGGGTGATAGATATCGGATATCTAAGGAGCTCTTAGATCTAGAATGGCCGATGGCACTCTGATGCAGACAAAAGTTCTTAACATAATCAATTTGATTGATCGATTAGAATGATGGTTTTGTCATGGATGGAGAGTTGAGCGAGATTTGATCTTGCACTCACTCCGGACTCCTTTCACAATTGTTGTGAATTTTTCATATAAACAAGCTAGATATCGACCTCGTTGATTTGCTTAACATGTTGAAAAATGTTGAGAGTCACTTTCGACCAAGAAAGACCATGTCTTCTTGGTAGGGCCAAAGGATCTTACGAAAGAAGAGCGATTCAAAGAAGGTAAATAGAAAGGCAAAAACAAAGGATAATAAGAACAAAAAGCGTCTGGATAGCAAAGGGTTTGCTTCCTTTGCAATATAGCTTTGGACCTTTGGAAAGAAAGCTGCGAGAAGCATCTTGCGGAGGCTAACAAAGAAGCTTAGTGAAGTTTGGTTCAAATCTGATTTTGTTCATGATTTGAAATAATTTTTTCTTTAAGTCGAGGTTCTACTTGGGTATTGGATCTGAGACTTTGGTTATCATAAATATAGATTTATGAAGGGACCAAGCGAAGTAGAAAGCTAAACAAATATAAGTAATCTATGTGTGGAAATGAAGCAAAGGTTTGCATATATTAGCCATAGAAACTTATAGTTTAGCAATGCTACTGGCAAATCTATTAAGTCGATAAGTTGTTATTGTATTCCGATTCTTGTTAAAAATATTATTTCCATTTTATTGTTGGATGATGAAATCTTTGGTATTATAATTAAGAACAATTGTTTGTTATTTATAATAATAATGTTTTGTATAAATGGAATATTACTTAATAAATTTTGTATACTTGACTTACGTGAAAATATATTTTGCAAATTGAACAAACTAGTATAAGAAAAGGAGATGATCATTGAAAGAGTTGAATGTGTGTATTTGTTGAAATACAAGTGTGAATTATTTGAAAGGTTCAAAAAGAATTGAAGTGAAACAAATTGGCAAAGTATTAAGATTCTTTGATTAGATCGAGGAATAAATACTTGTCTGATAAGTTTCTAGATCATCTCAAATGGTTTTCTCATAATGGACACCTCGATCTGTAATAATTGATTGATGTATCTGAAAGGAAAAATCGTACCTTGTTGGACATAGTGCGGTCCATAATGATTTCACAGACATTTCGGTATCCTACAGGATAATGTCTAGAAATGGTGCATATCTACGAAAATGGTAACCTCAAAATCCGCCCCAAGACTCCATAAAAGTTATGGGCGGGGAGGATTCTAATCTTAAGTATGTTAAGATAAGGGGTTGTCAACTTATGTGAAAAGGTTTCAAAAAGGATAAGCTTGGGACAAGATTTGACAAGTGTGATTTGTGGGACATCTAAAAGTAAGTTTAGGGTATATGTTCTATAATCCTACTTAGCAAAAGGTGTTTGTTACGAAAAACACGCTTTGCCTATACAAGATAAAGGTGTTTATCATTGAAGGGGCTAGTGGGAGGATAATAGATCTTGAAGAGTTCAAGAACCACAAAACACTATATAAGTCGAATAAGAGGAACACTGTAGATAGACCTATTGTACCTGGCAGAATCGTAAATGCGGAATAGTCTTAGAAGATACCTAGGAGGTATGGATTCATCATGGATGATGATGATGATGAGTACAGCATCATAGAAGATGATGATCGAGTTACATCGATGAGGTAAGACTTCTAGTGTGTACAAAAGGGTCGATTGGGGCGTCGTGACATTCTAATATTATATGTTGATATACTACGGATGAGGAATGACATACTAATGCTACAATCGGTAAAGATAAAGTTGTCTAAACATTCCTCCATGAATGATTTGGGAAGAGTATCTTAATTGGGGATAAAATCTATATAGATAGATTTAAGAGGATGCTCGACTTAACCCGAGCGTATATTCATTTGATGCTAAAGTCGTTTAGCATGGCAAACTCAAGAGATGTCTCGTGTTGATGAGCTATGGGTGTATCTCTCTTAATAGTCCCCACAGACTCACGAAAAGAGAGATCGCATGAGTGACTATCATGTATGCTGATGAAATATACGAGAGACGATGTTGATCGGTCGTATTATGGAGAAGTTCACTATGAGTCGGTGAAAAACATCTTAAAGTTCTTAGCTTGGCACTAAGGATGTGATCATATTCATGGTGGGTCTAAATTAAAACTAGAGGCTTTATGGACTCAAGTTTTCGAGACGAGACCAAAGGCGACGAGAAAATCCACTTTAAGGTAAGCGTTATCTTGAGCGATGTGGTGCAGTGAATTGGAAAGGTTCCAAAGCAATGAAAAGAGTTCTTTGGTTTAGTGATAAAGACAAAGTATATAGCTATAAATGAAGGCTGCAAGTTGATTGTTTGGATTAAAAGTTCATTCTGAGAACTAGGAATAGTTCTAAGTCTCATCTTGGATCTAAACATGTGTTGTGGCACTTTCATTTGATTATTAGAATCATTGAAAGATGGGAAATCACTATAGAGATAGTGGACTCTCATGAACAACATTACATATCCATTAACTAAAGCTTATCCACGGCGGGATAATCGTCACTTAGAGAGAGAAGAGTATGAGATACTGATGGCGATTGGCTTTAGTCTGAGTGGGAGATTGAAAGTAGTATGCACACAAGCCCGATCATGTTTGATGATAAAGCATATACTTTGTAACAATCTTATTCATTTATTAATAAAAAGTATTAATTTATTAAAGGCTTTTAATTATCTACATGATCTTTGTTTTTATAATATGTGATAAACCCGTAGTTTTAAGCAATGCTTTTAGAATAATGATGATGATCATTCTAATGAGATCTAAATTCTTAGAAAGCTTAAAACTAAAATAGTTCCCAATCGTTGGATTACTAAATTGGGGATTAGTGAATCCGGATAGATTGGTACATCGTTCTTGCTCGTTGGATGAGGATGATTGATCTCATGATCATTTGTGTGGAACACTAAAGCAAGTATGTAGGTGCTTATTAGAGAATAAGTTCCTTTGAGCATTGGCTCGCTAAGGAATACCTAATGGAGTTTTATTTTTTTGTCGATAGGAATTCTGTAGTGATAGTAGTCTGAGTGATCCTTGGACTTGAGATCATCATAGTATCTTGTGTATGATGAGTTATACTTTGACTTATTCCTTAAGACCCTTAGGGTATATCAAAGGGTATGCTTGGGTATAATAAGTTGTACGTGGAGATAATGTATGATCGATAAAGAATCTACCACTTCAATAAAGAAGAGAAATGTCTATGTGATTCGATAAATGATGACCCGGTAGTCCTTGGCGGCGAGAATGAAATTAGAAAGGAGTTTCTAATTTGCATTATTTGGAGTTGTGCATTTAAGGATCGAAATACATATAATTAAATAAAATAAGACAGCGGTAATTCCATATCTTATATTTAATTGGGACATTGTATGGTGGAAGGATTGAATTATGCGGTAACTATTTACTCGAAAGGTTCTTTTATGATTAATGTTGAAATCTATATTATACGGAAAAGTCGTTGATCATTTAGGGAGGCTTATATCCTATTGTAGAATAAATATTATTTATTTAAATAAATTAATTGTTTAATTTATTTATTTAAATAAGATTAAATTATTCTAATTGATTTATTCAATAGGTTTAATATGGAGAACTAAAAGGTCACACCATAAAAGGAAGAATAATTATTTAAGAAGTTAATGGCATAATCGTAATAATATGTTAAGTATATTTAATTTAATCTATGGTGATAGAATAAATTAAATAGCTTAATATTATTATTTAATATTTTAGAAATATTAAATATAAATTAATAAGAGAGTCTTATTAATATTATTACAATTATTATTATTTTTAATTTCTAAAGAGTTTAGGAATTAATTTAATATAAGTACTCTCATTTATTCCTAATTGGATTAGGAAGGAAAATTAGTTAAAGGAGTTTAATTAATTATCCTAATAAGATTAGGGAGCCATTTAATTAAAAGAATTTAATTAATTAAATAATACCAATTCCTTAATTGTTAAGGTGGGTTGCTTGATATCTATTAATAAGAGAGTCTTATTATGGGGTTGTTGACTTTTCAAATATCGTAATAATTCGATTTGTTGGGAGTACGCCTTTTCTATAGAGATAGAAAAACTAGGGTTTGAGCCAATACCCTTCTTCTTGAATTTTCTTCTTCCTTGGTGGATCACCTCTAGAGGCCAAACACTTGGGTGGCTAACGTTGATCGAAAGGAAGGAACCAAACCGGTGGATTCAAGTTGAGCGAAAAGGATTTGGAGGTGAACTTGTACGACGAGGAAGCTCGATCTTCAAGGGTATGATTTTATTCTTTATCTTTTCGTTTAATTAATAATTATGCATAAAGGGTGATCCGGGTATATGGTTTGTAAAAATTTTAAACTACGATTTTTACGTTTAGCTTGTTTTATTTTTGCAATTTGATTGCGTTATATGAATATTACAAACCATAACTATTACATTTAAACACGGGCTCCATTACAAGCGGGTCTTCATGCGACTTCTTGTCCCTTGATCTCCGATTCTTCAAAATAATTCTAACTATTCCTATTACAAAACTATTTAAAATAAATAGAAACCTTGATCGTGATCGAGGGAAATGCATAGGAGGGAATAGAATTTACATTAAGAAAAAATTAGAGAAGGCGAAGTGCATGAGACCCCATTTAATAAAACTCATACATTCATGCATCCAACTAAAATAAAATCCAATCGCATTGGTCGATAGTCCTTAATCAATCCCATTTATTATCATACACATCATCATATGCATCAATAAATAACATTCATCTTATGAATAATAAACATTTAATATATATATTGATATCATTTAATGGGCAAATTTAGTTAGTATAAAATCTAATTTTGAATCAAAATAAACTCCTTTATTTTAATCCAATTTAAATCAAAATAAATCTATTTTATTTTAATTTATCCAATTTTGAATAAAATAAACTATTTTATTTTAATCAAAATCATTAATCAAAATAAACTCCTTTATTTTAATTAATTATGGAATCCAATTCCATATATATAAAAAATAAAATTATTAAAGGAAACACGGATTATTCTTTCCTATTCACAAATAAACTCCTTTATTTTTGAATAATATGAAATCTTATTCCATATTTAAATAAACTCTTTATTTAAGGAAATTAAGATTCTCTTTCCTATTCACAAATAAACTCTTTTATTTTGAATAATATGAAATCTAATTTCATATCTAAACAAACTCCTTTATTTAAGGAAAGATGGATTTACTTCCCTATTCACAAATAAACTCCTTTATTTTAGAAAATAAAATCCAATTTCAACTCCAATTAGTTATCATGGAATCCAATTTCAACTCTAATTAGTTAGCATGAAATTCTAATTTTAAAATTAAAATAAACTCTTTTATTTTAAGATTAAAATAAACTTTTATTTTAAAATTAAAATAAACATTTAATTTTAATTATAAAATAATTAAGAATATATTTTATATATATAATACGGTTATCATATATGTAGTATATATATATATACTAAAACCGTGCATGATATCCTTTGGAAAAAAAAATTATTCTTTGGTAATCACATATATGTATAACCAATATGCTTTGATTAAAGTGTGTATGTTCCTTTGGGCCACGTTTTCAAAAGTAACAACCAACTCACGTGGGTCAAAAAATAACATGCTTCGAAAAAAAAAAAACTCCTGCCATGCCTTTTCAAATTTTCGTCTTGCATGTTCTTCTTTTTTTTTTTTATTTATTAAAATTAAAACCATTAACATGTTATAACTATATCTATATATATAATGTTAACCAAAACAACAAAACCCACAACAAAAAAACACAGCATGCGGCATAATAAAATCAGTTCGCGAATAACTTTGCAATTTTTTTTTTTTAATTATTAAATTTTATACAATAAAATTATGCCCAAAAAAAATTGTTCTAAACACATATCAATATACATATCAAATTTGAACAATTAATAATTCGCATAAAGGTTTGACTCTGATACCACTGTTAGGTTTGTAATAATTATGTGCGCAATCAAATTGCACAAATTAAGCGGAAGCGTGTAAAAATCAGAGTTTAAAATTTTACAAACCATATACCACTTTCAGTCTTTCCATCATTGTTGAATCTCCTCTTCTTGAAATGTCCGTTCTTATTATTTTGGCCATGATTACCACCGAAGTGGTTACTATTTCTGGCATGTTGATTCTCTCCACGCTTATTGTCACCGCTCACGATATTTGTTATCACTTTGGTATTATCATTTTGTGGCTCCCTCTTTTGGTTGGGTTGACTCATTATCACGCTCCAATAATTGAGCCCTATTAACAACATCCGAATACAAACCACGGTTTATGAGAGATAAGATATTGAGCGTATCTCGGGTTTTAAACCTCTTAAAACATTCGTGTCATTCTCTCCTCATTATCGACCAAATGGGGACGAAACCGACAATGACTCGGCAAACTTGGCTTCGTCTTCGCGATACGGTCATGTTGTTTTGTTCCGACTTGATGAACTCTACCTCTTTCATGTGACGAATACTTTGGGGAAAGTACTTGTCGTTGAGCAGATTCTTGGAACTTCTCCCAAGACATCTTGAGAAGAAAGGTTGAGTACGCTACTGATTTCCACCGAGAATCTACCTCTACCCGCAACATGAAGGTGGAAAAAGGAACCTTTTGCTCCTCGTGAGCAACCCAAGACATCAAATATCTTGTTGATCTCGCTTAATCCACGCCTCTCGCCTTAAGTGGTTTTGGCTCTCCAAAAACTCCGGTGGTCCCAGTTCCTTAAACCGATTCGCGGTGGTCGTCGAGAGTTGCCGGTGTTTCCACCCGCATTTTGGATGAGGAGCCGCTCTACTCGATGTTGCATGAATTGTATGAAGCCTCGGAACATTCCATTGTTCATCATTTGGTCGGTGTTGTTGTTTTGCTTGAGGATTATCGCCTACGATGCACATTATCCACGATTATTGATCTGTGGAGACTCGGCGGTCTCCTGTGCTCCATTGATGTTTTAAACATTCTCGGATGCCATTTTTAAATACTGCCACAAAACAAGAGTTAAAACATATCACATATTATCCTTATACTTTGACCAACCAATTAAATACCAAATAAACTTAGTTAGGTCATACTAGCGAAAGAATTCCCCGTCTCTCCTCTCCTAGTTCTTGTCTCACATCTTAGCCAGGGATCATATCCTTAAGCTTTGATACCAACTGTGACGCCCCCAAAATAGGTATACATCACCCATCTTGAGTAGCCAAATACATGGTACAAAATTCAAATACAAACTAATAATACAGCAGTCGTGTAAAATACGACAAAATATATGTTGTGAGTTTAAATACAAATATTGTCTTCAGATAATATCCTCTCGAGAATAAGACCTCATTACATTTATTGTCACACTATTTAATGTAATAGTGAGGAATACTAGCTAATACTATCATCCGGACCATCACTCCATTCCCCGACTCGTCCCAGCCCACGTTCTCATTTTCAAGAAAACGGTGAAAAGAAAGGTGAGCTCAACTAGCCCAAAGAAGAAATATTATGACTAAGATAATGCGAATAAATTATCGTTAGTCTTCAACAATGTTAAAGCGATAAAATACAATAGATATCAATTTTAAGCGTAAGGCGGAACAAGCAATCCATTAAAAGAGTCAGTAGAGAATAAAATCTACTATCTTTTATGATTTAAAAGATTTTTCATCACTTTTATCGCCGAGACTCTGCAGAAATAAATAATCCACATCATCCCCAAGACTTCGACCAAAGATATTCATTAGTGGTCACGACCACAAATTCGATGCACTACGGCCAAGGATATTTGTGTATTCATCGATAATGGTCATGATCGTACGCCAACAATGTCAACAATGCTCTCTTCGGCCAATGAGAACTTTTATCACATCTTTTGTAACATTACGGTATTGATTACTATAAGACCCCAACTTATTATTAATGAAATTTAATTTTTCTATTTTGAAATAGTAAGGGTTGATTTGATTAATGTGGATAGTTAGGGGTAAAATACGCAAATATTTCAAAATAAGCAAGTGGTTATAAAATATTCATTGTTGTCAGTTGGGAATATTCGTTTGGTCGTGGAATATTAAATCTTGTCGGAAATATTTTGTACGATTTGGTATGATGCATGTGTGGGCCCCATAATGAGAAGCGATTGGATGAAGAAAACAACAAATATAAATTGTTTAAAAAAATAACAGAGCGTAGTTATTCAGATTATCTTGTTAAAATACTAAATTGGTTAAAACACAAGAAGATGCGGTATTGCACCAATTATTGATTCTTACGTGAAGAAGGCACTACTCAATAATGGTTACGATAATTCTTATTCATTATTTTATTGATTTAATAATTGTTGCGTTGATATTTTATATTCTTTGTTGTTTGATAATTGTCATTACACGTATTTTTATTATCGAAGCAATAATTCATATTATCCGAATAATATTATTAGATAACATTATTGGGAATGTCTAGAAAGTTACATCTAAGGAGAGGTTTGGTCACCTAATCGCTTGCAAGAAGGAGAAATTCTTATTGGAAAGCCCTCTCTTTTCACAGAACTTTGCACGGTTGTCGATATTGTGATTTAGTAATATTATTTGTGAACAATTAATTATTGATTCATATGATGAGAAAAATATTGATTTTATGTGGATATAGATGGAGAAAATTTTTAATGTGACAATTGTTGAAAATTGAAATTTTATCTTTTTACGATAAAATAATTCATTTAAATATATTATTATATTTTAATAATATAATAATGGTGATATTTTTACAACGAATGTGGGATATATGAGTATACGAGGAGGAAGAGTATTTTTGTTGCAATAAATGTTTAAAACATGTTAAACATGTAATTGGACCCCATTTATCGGTTGAAATTTGATTATAGCCGTGTAAAATCGCTTGGTTTGTGGATTTGGTCAATTTTTGTTTGGAATTTGGAAAAACTTTCTTACGTAAAGTTGTAGAGAATTGAATTTCCTATATAAAGTCATGCGATTCAATTTTTCGGCAAAAGGGCTATTTATTATGAATTATTGAAGTTCAAAGCTCAAAATAATTGATTTTGGAAGTTTAAAATATTTTTAGTTAGAAAAACGTTTTTGTTATTTGTAGGCATGTGTTAAGAGTTGGAAATCAGCTGGTATGAGTGACGTGAGAAATATTTTATATATATATTAATATTTTATTAAATTTTACATTTTTTGGTGTTCTAAGCGATTTCCTATAAATAGGGTCTTAGGTTAGAATTGAAAATCACAATTGTAAATGAAGTTTTCTCTCTATATTATCGGCGTATTCTTGTGAGTATTTTGAGTATAATTTGAGTATTGCTATACTGATTGCAAGTTCAAGTCATAGCTTTATATCGGTGTTTTAATTTAGAAATCTTGATCTTTCGAGGTAAGGGATATTTTTTTTTTTCAGTAATGATATTATTTCTTCAATATCATTATGTTGAAATATTGACCAAGTTTTTATCAAATTTGGAACTTTTGGTGTCGGAGTTACTATTCACGATCTGGCATTATTTATTCACGATATCGACCTTTATTCACGAATCGACGACTTATTCATCTGAAAAATGAAAATTTTCTTTTCGTCCAAAATATCTATGCGGATACTAGCTTTGATTGTATCCATGTTTTGATCATTCTTGAATTTTACACCACCGTAATTATTTTTGAGGTATTTTTGGACGTGGATAAAACAAATACTGAATCCTTAATCCTTAATCCTTGTCATTTTGTTTCTTTGGATTCGTTTCTTTAAAATATTTTCATCATCTTGATCTTAAATGATGATATTATGGAATATCTTTGGCACTGTAATGCAAAGATGAATGATTTTGAAGAATATCTTTGGCCGTGTAGTGCAAAGATGAGCAGTGTTTAGATGAACATGATTAATGATGAATATCTTTGGCACAGTAGTGCAAAGATGAATATTTGATTCGGATATACATTGATTGATGTTACAGGGGATAAAAGATAGGCGATGAACTTTTAAATTCATACATAGAAGATAGTAGTTTGCATTCTCTACTTAACTCTTCTAATGAATTATTATTTCATTGCGAATATTGATTTAAAATTTGTTGTCTATTGTATTCTATTAGATTTTTCCTGTTGAAGACTAAAGGTAATTTGTTGTATATTATCTTAGTCATAATATTCTTTCTTGGGCTAGTTGAGCTCACCCTTTTCCTTTTTGTTCCATTTTTTTCTTTTTCGTGAGGCGAGAATATAGCGAAGTACAGTCTGGGAATTATGAAATGAAGGTTCTAGAGAGAGTTGTTTAGTAGTCCTCACCATTTTTGTAAAATAATGTATCAATAAATGTGATGAGGATTTATTTGGGTATAGATATTGTCAGAAGATAATATTTGTATTCAAACTCACTTTTCTTGTTGTAATAATAAAGTTGTAGTTGTTTACGTATGTATTGACAACTCAGAATGGGTGATGTATACCTATTTTAGGGGCATCACAGTTGGTATCAGAGCTTAGGGATATGGTCTCTGGCGGAGATCGGTGAATAGAACTAGGATGGGAGAGACGAGTAAATCCTTCGCTAGTGTGTCCTACCTAAGCTTATTTGTTAGTTGGTCAGTATATAAGGATATTATGTGATATATTGATTTCCTTAATTAACCCTTGTTTTATGGCGGATTTGAGAATGTCGATTGAGAATATTAACAATGGAAATGAGGGCGTGGAGACGCTCTGTACTCACCACGCGAGGAACGCGTAACAGCGGTGGCAATGTTCCTCCGTGAACAACACCATTGAAAGCGAGATGATGAACAAGGGATCTTAGAAGCTTTTTGTAGTTCATGCAAAATCGAACGAGGAGACTCGTGTTCAAAATATAGGAGAAATGATAGCAATTCATGGGTTGTCACACCAAAGCAGTTCAAAGAGTTGGGACCACCGAATTTAAGGAAAGCGAGATCCGATCATACGGCGGAAACATGGGTCAAGCAAATTACCAAGATATTCGATGTCTTGGGATGCACGGAGAACGAAGGTTCCATTCGCCACCTTTATGTTAAAAGTGGCGAGACAGATTTCTTTGGTGGGAGTCTGTGAAGCGTACCCATCCGGTGCTTTTCAAGTATGTCTTGGGAGACATTTTAGAAATTATTTAATGACAAATACTTTCACGAAAGTGTTCGTCTATATGAAGGAAGTAGAGTTCATCGATTAGAACAAAACAACATGGAGTGGTGTCTCGAAGACGAGGCAAAGTTTGCGAGTTATCCGAGTTTTGTACCTCATTTGGTGGAGAATGAGGAGCGTATGTCGCGGATGTTTCGAAAGGTTTGAAAACCCAAGATATGACAATATCTCATTTCTCATAAATTTTCTCTCTATTCGGATGTTGTTAATGAGGGCTCAATTGTTAGAGCGAGATAATGAGTATGTTCAACCGAGGGACCATAACGAGGATCATACCGGAGATATCGATCAGCGAGAATAATGATAACCAATGGAGAAAAAAGCAGACGGACAAAATGGTAACCACTCGGTGGTAATCATAGCATATGAAAATAAAAAGCGAGTCGGGAGTATATTTTAAAAAAGAGGAGATTTAACAACCGACGTACGAAGGCAGCGAGCGTGTCTTAAAGAATCGGGTTCTAAGGGAGGAGAAACGACCACCGGTCATATCTTGCTATAAATGCGAGAAAGAGGGACATATCGATCCAAACTCCCACAGTTCAAGGTATGCTATAATTATGGAAAGGAAGGACATATCGCTCGAGATTGTATGGTAGCGAAACCTAGTTCAGTGGGACGGTGACTCAAAAGATCCCGAGAAAAGTCAAAGTCAACGATTCCGGAAGAAGCGTTTGTTGTGGTGGTCAAAATCGAGAACCCAAACGAGGTGATCACGGGTAAAGCTATTTATAAATTCTTGCGAAGTTTATACCTTACTTGATAACGGTCTTTACCCATTCATTTATCTCTCTCGCATGCGCTCAACGTTTAAACTTGACTCAGGAGAAATTAGACTTTGACCTATCTGTGGAAACTCCGTTAGGAGAAACTTTCATCACATCCATTGTTTATAAATCTTGTTTGATTCAAGTTGGCACCATCACCTTACCATTGACCTTATCTCTTTAAAGATACTTGCTTTTGATGTGATTTTAGGGATTGATTGGTTAACTACTCATCATGCCAAAATTGATTGTTTTCGTAAGGTTGTTAGTTTTCATATTCCTAACCAACCCTGTTATGCAATTCAAGCAACTAAACCATTAAAATCAATCAACATCATATCTAATCATAAAGCTATTCGTTTATTGAAAAAGCGGATGTCAAGCTTTCTTAGCCCATGTTATGGATTTGAATAAAGACACGTCAAATTTGAATAATATTCTGTTGTTATTGACTTTCCGACGTATTTCGAAGAACTTCCGGCCTACCCCTTTAGCGTGAAGTTGAATTCTTTATTGATCTTGAACACGGTACAAAGCCCATTTCTAAAACCCCATATCGAATGGCTCCTATTGAACTTCAGAGTTAAAGGTCCAACTACGAGAATTGTTGGACATCGGTTTCATTCGTCCTAGTACATCTCCTTGGGGTGCTCTCTGTTTTATTAAGTAAAGAAGAAAGGCGGGAGTATGCGACTTTTGTATTGACTATCGGAATTGAACCATGTCACCATCAAGAATAGGTATCCTCTACCTCGTATTGATGACTTGTTTGACCAATTGCAAGGGCACAATTCTTTTCAAAATCGATCTTCGATTCGGATATCATCGGTGAAGATTAGAATCGAGGATATTCCAAAGCGCCTTGAGAACTCGGTATGGGCATTATGAATTCTTAGTCATGTCTTTCGGACTAACTAATGCTCCTGCTGGCTTTCATGGATATGATGAACCGAGTATTCAAGGAATATTTGGATCGGATTTGTTGTTGTCTTTATTGATGACATCCTCATATATTCCAAAAGTCGTGAAGATCATGAGCACCATTTGAAGCTGGTACTCCAAAGGCTTCGTGAAAACAAACTATATGCCAAATTGAGGAAATGCGAGTTCTGGCTTGAGAAAGTAGCATTTCTTGGGCATGTAGTGTCAAAACATGGAGTATCTGTGGACCCGGCGAAGATTGAAGCAATACAAAGTTGGAGCAACCGAAGTCGGTGACCAAAATACGTAGCTTTCTAGGTCTAGCTGGTTATTATCGGAGATTCGTGGAAGGGTTTTCTCGAATCGCTACTCCATTAACTCGACTAACTCGGAAGGATACAAAATTCGTTTGGAGCGAAGAATGCGAGAAGAGTTTCAAGAGCTTAGAGAGAGACTTATTTAAGACTGCTCTTAACAATACCATCCGGTTCGGATGGATTTGTTATCTACTGATGATGCTTCGTGAAAGGGTTAGGATGTGTTCTCATGCAACGTGGGAAAGTCATAGTGTGAGACCCCAGATTTTATCAATAAAGATTTAAATTTTGTTGAAATAATTTTTTAATATTATGGTGTGAATTTAAGATAATATTATAGTTGTGGGTAGTATTTATAAATTTTGCAAAGTATGCAAGTGGTTATATTATATTCGATTGGTGGGGAATATTCGGTTTAGCGAGGAATATTCGCATACAACTACTCAATCATTGGTGGACCTAATGTAATTATTCATCGGATTGAGAAACGACAAAAAATATTTTATTGAAATAACGGCGGAAGTTTTACCAGTGGTTCTTGTTGAACTACTTTCGGTAGTAAAAATACGATGTCGTGTGGTTGCATAGTAGCATTGCGGTATTGATTATTGATGCTTATGTGAGAAGTCACTCGGTTTGATTCCATTATTGTCGATTAATAATATGAATTATTATAACGATAATGACGCTTTTGTTTTATTCAGTATTATTAACGTAATAAAAGCGAAACATCTTTTTATATAAAATAGAATACTTTATTAAAGTTATTACATAAATAGAATATATTATATTTTATTATGCATAGTATTTTGCATAGTGTTTTTTATAGTGTTTTGCGTAGTATTGCATAGTGTTTGCATAGTAAAATGTTTTTATATAAATAAAATATATTATATTTTATTTAAAAGATTTTTCTTTAAATATGGACCGTCGATTAAAGTAAATCAAACTGGACTGTTCATGGATTAATTCTTATGCATTCCATTTTCCTATAAATAAGCTCATTCCTTCATTATTTCTTACGAATTCATTTGAAACTCTAGAGAGAGAAATTATAGAGAGAAGCTATAAGAGAAAATTATAGAAAGAAGAAGAGTATTATTCGCTACTTCACTATTTCTATATTCAGTTCTTTTTACGGTAAGGGGTGTTATTCTTTCTTCTTGAAGAGAACACATTATTCCATTCATTATTATTACATTGGAATAACTTTGTAAAAGTGGCATACCTATACATACTTTGATACATGGCGCATACCCTATACTTGGTGAAATCCTTATGTTATTCCATTGCTTATTATTACATTGGAATAACTTTGTATACTGTGATTTACCCTATACTTGGTGACATTCTTCTATTATTCATTGGAACATCACATGCATGTGTTTTACAGGACTGGTTCCGCTTTTTATTATTCATTGGAACATCTTGTTCGGTGTGTTACACCTAGGACTGGTTCCGTCTTTATCATTCATTGGAATATCCTATCGTGTGTTTTACACCGGATCCGTTCCATCTTTATTATTCTTGTTGGAACATCCCGCTTGGTGTGAATTTCACGACTGGTTCCGTTATTATTATTACATTGGAATAACTTTGTATACATCAATACCGCATGCATGGTGATTTCTTTTGTTATTCCATTCTTTATTATACCCGGTTGGTTAAAACTTTGACTTCTATACTCCATGAAATTAGTAGAATATCCTTGATATTTGCGTTTCATCCGAAGATGTTTTCATGGAAATATTTTTTCGATCATTCTTGAATTTTACTCTCAAAGCAAAGATGTCATGTTGACAATTTGGACGTTAATAATTCATGGATTAAATAATTCTTGAACTTGTTTTATTGAATTACTATGTCATTGTCATCATCCTCATGTTATATTATGTTATCTTTGGCTTACGTGCATAGATGAACTTAGTATGATTATGACCGAGGATCATTCGGTATAATCATGACTTGATATAAATGATGTGACAAAAGTCCTCGGTGGCTGTAATGCACGATGATGGAAAGTTTTTGGTATGATTATGACCGGGGGGTAATTCGGTATAGTCATGACCATTGATAATTTGATGAAAATCCTTGGCCGTGGTACGAGAGATGATTAGATGTGGTGGTTTATTTATTGTCGAGTCTCGGTGATAAAAATTGATGAAAACCTTTTAAAACCTAAAAGATAGTAGACTTTATTCTCTCTTGACTCTTTTAATGGATTGCTTATTCATTGCTAGCTTAAACCGGTTGTCTATTGTATTTTATCGGTTTAACATCATTGAAGGCTAATGATAATTTATTCGCATTATCTTAGTCATAATATTTCTTCTTGGGCTAGTTGAGCTCACCCCTTTCTTTCTTTGTTCTCTTCGTGAAATGAGAACATAATTTGGAGACAGTCGGGGAACGAAGTAATGGTCCGAGAGGATAGCATTAGTAGTCCTCACTATTCTATGAAATAGTGTGATAATAGTTGTAATGAGGACTCCTTTTGAGTTTGTATAATATCTAGTAGACAATATTTGTATTCAAACTCACGGTTTTATGTCGATTGTATACAGCAGTGATATATTAGTAAGTCGTATTTGAATTTATGTACCATGTAAGTGGCGACCCAAGATGGGTGGCGTATACCTAATTTTGGGGCGTCACGGTTGGTATCGAGCTTAGGGATATGATCCACGGCTAAGAGGTGAGAATAGAACTAGGAGGGAGAGACGAAATTTCTTCGCTAGTATGACCTACCTAAGTTTATTTAGTATTTAATTGGTGAGTCGGTGTATAGGGATAATATGTGACATGTTAATTAACCACGGTTTTGTGGCGGTGATTTGAAAATGGCATCCGAAAATGTTGAGATAAGCATTGAGAGACACGAGACCTGTTGATTCTCCACGGATCAATAATCGAGGACAATGTGCAACAGGATGGCAATAATCCTCTCCGTAAATAACAACACCGATCAATTGATTAACGACTTGGAGACGTTTAAGAGGTTTTAGAATTCATGCAACATCGGTGCAAAGCGACTCATCCAAAACGTAGGTGGAAACACGAAAAAACTCTCGGTGGTCACCGCTAAACAATTCAAGGAGTGGGACCACCGGAGTTTAAGGAGAGCTAAAACCACTTACGGCGGAAGCATGGATAAAGCAGATTACCAAGATATTTGATGTCTTGGGATGTTCCGAGGAGCAAAGGTTCCTTTTCACGCCTTTTATGTGGCGGCGAGGAGGTGATTCATGGTGGGAATCGGTAAACGTACTCAACTCTTTGTCAGATGAAGATATCTTGGGAGAAGTTCGAGAGCTCATTCAACGATAAATACTTTCCACGAAACCATTTGCAATCCATCACGGAAGTACTAAAATGTATCGTGATCTTGACATACATTTTGGTGGAACAATATGAGAGAGAGATTGCAAAGTTTATCTACGTGTGTTTAACTTGTCGGCGTGTAAAAGGCGGAGCATCTAGTACCTAAGGGTCCGTTGCAACCACTTGAGATTCCGAAATGGAAGTGGGAACACATTACCATGGATTTCGAATTACGGGTCTTCCTACGGTTTCTCGAGGCATCAATCTTTATTTGGGTTATTGTTGATAGATTAACCAAGTCGCGCTCATTTCTTTGCCGACACGGAGACTTATTCACTTGAACGTCTTGCTAGTATGTACGTGAATGAGATTGTGAGGTTGCATGGCATGCTGTATCCATAGTTTTGGATCGTGACCCAAGATTCACTTCAAGATTTTGGGTTAGCTTGCAAAAAGCTATGGGCACGGATTTACGATTTGATTCGGCATACCATCCTCAAACGGACGGACAATCGAGAAGGACTATTCAAAATCTTGAAGATTTATTAAGACTACGTGTGTCCTAGACTTCAAAAGGCGGTTGGGATAAGTATTTACCATTGGTGGAATTCTCCTACAACAACAGATTATCGAAGCAAGTATAGGTGTAGCTCCATTTGAAGCATTATATGGACGAAAGTGTCGCCTCAAAGTATGTTGGGACGAGGTGGGTGAAGCAACATTGTTGGGACCCGAGTTGAGTACGTATGACTACGTAAAAGATCCAAATGATTCGACAACGTATACAAAGCGGCACAAGATCGACAAAAGAGTTATGCGGATCTTCATCGAAAGGACGTGGAATTTAGTATAGGGATCATGTATTGTTACGAGTTGCTCCATGGAAGGGAGTTACAAGATTTGGGAAGAGAGAAAGCTCAATCCACGATTTATTGGTCCATTTCAAATTCTTAACCGAAGTAGGAAATGTAGCCTATAGACTCGCGTTACCTCAAAGTATGTCTCGTGTTCATAATGTGTTTCATATCTCTGTACTTAAATAAATATGTGAAAGACCCGAACCACGTTATAGAGTTAGAGCAGGACGAGATTGCGAAGACTTAACGTATGAGGAGGTACTGTCAAGATCTTGGATAGGAAGGAGCATGTCCTCACCTTGAAAGGTCATACCACAAGTTAAAGTTTTGTGGAGGAATCATCTTTATAGAGGAAATGACACGGGAATTGGAAAGCGGAAATGAAAGCGAGGTATCCTCACATTTTGAAACACAGTACGTCGTCGATTTCGAGGATGAAATTTCATAAGGAGGGAGGTTGTAAGACCCCAACTTATTATTAATGAAATTTAATTTTCTATTTTGAAATAGTAAGGGTTGATTTGATTAATGTGGATAGTTAGGGGTAAAATACGCAAATATTTCAAAATAAGCAAGTGGTTATAAAATATTCATTATTGTCGTGGGAATATTCGTTTGGTCGTGGAATATTAAATCTTTGTCGGGAATATTCGATACGGACAGTAGAAATGACCGTGTGTGGGCCCCATAACGGAAAGCAATTGGATGAAAAAAACGATAAATATAAATTGTTTAAAAATAACGGCGTAGTTATTTAAGATTAATCTTGTTAAAATACTGGTGGTTAAAACACAAGAAGAGCACTGCGGTATTGCATTCAATTATTGATTCTTACGTGAAGGCACTACACTCAATAATGGTTTACGATAATTCGCATTAAATATTTTATTGATTTAATAATTCTTGCGTTGATATTTTTTATATTCTTTGTTGTTTCAATAATTGTCATTACACGTTATTTTCATTATCGAAGCAATAATTCATATTATCCGAATAATATTATTAGATAACATTATTGGCAATGTCTAGAAAGTTACATCAAGGAGAGGTTTGGTCACCTAATTGCTTGGCAAGATGAGGAGAAATTCTTATTGAAAGCCCCTCTTTCTGGGCGCACGGTTGTCAATATTGTGATTTCGTAATATTATTTGTGAACAATTAATTATTGATTCATATGATGAGAAAAATATTAATTTTATGTGGATATAGATGGAGAAAATTTTAATGTGACAATTGTTGAAAATTGAAATTTTATCTTTTTCGATAAAATAATTCATTTAAATATATTATTATATTTTAATAATATAATAATGGTGATATTTTTACAACGAATGTGGGATATATGAGTATCTGAGGAGGAAGAGTATTTTTGTTGCAATAAATGTTTAAAACATGTTAAACATGTGACGCCCTAAAAATTAGGTATCGCCACCCATCTTGGGTCGCCACTTATACATGGTACATAAATTCAAATACAAACTTAATTATACATACATTTGTGTAACATACGACAATACATAAAGCGAGAGTTCTAATAGGAATATTGTCATTTAGACAATATCCATACTCAAGGAGTCCTCATTACATTTATTGTCACACTATTTATTTAGCAGAATAGTGAGGACTACTAATGCTATCTTGGAACCATCACTCTTTTCCCGACTCGTCAAAAATATATTCTCATTTCTCAAGAAACGGTGAAATAAAGGGTGAGCTCTCAACTAGCCCAAGAAGAAATATTATAACTAAGATAATGCGAGAATAAATTATCAATAGTCTTCAACAATGTTAAACCGATAAAATACAATAGACAAACCGCTTTAAGCTGCAATGAATATCTGATCCATTAAAAGAGTCAAGTAGAAAATAAAGTCTACTATCTTTTAGGTTTTAAAAGGTTTTCATCAATTTTTATCACTAAGACTCAGGTTTAATGAATAAACCACAATATCTAATCATCCACGCACTACCTGGCCAAGGATTTTCATCAAATTATCAATGGTCATGACTATACCGAATCACCCCTGGTCATAATCATACCAAAAACTATCCATCAACTGCATTACGTGCCATCGAGGACTTTTGTCACATCATTTATATCAAGCCATGATTATCTAGAATGATCCACGGTCATAATCATACTAAGTTCATCTATGCACGTAAGCCAAAGATAACATAATATAACATGAGGATGATGACAATGACATAATAATTCAATAAAACAAGTTCAAGAATTAATTTATTCAGGAACTAATAACGTTCAAATTGTCAACATGATCTCGCTTTGTAGTAGTAAAATACAAGAATGCTCAAAAAATATTTTCATTAAAAATCTTTGGATGAAGCACAAATATCGAGGATATTCCACTAAATTCATGGAGTATAGAAGTCAAAGTTTTAACCATTTGGGTATAATAAAGAATGGAATAACAAAAGAAATCACCATGCATGCGATAGACCGCATACAAGTGAGTTATTCCAACAGAATAATAAATAACGGAACCGGTCCCGGCGTAAAGCGCATGCATGGATGTTCCAGAGAATAATAATAAAAGCGGAACCAGTCCGGTGTAAAACACATGCGGATGTGATGTTCCAGCAGAATAATAATAAAGCAGAACCCAGTCCGGTGTAAAACACACAGCAGGATGTTCCAAGCAGAATAATAATAAAGGCGGAACTAGGTAGGGTGTAAAACACACAGACGAGGATGTTCCAATGTAATAATAGAAGAATGTCACCAAGTATAGGGTAAACAGCGTATACTGTGTTATTCCAGCAGAATAATAAGCAATGGAATAACAACAGTTCTCTTCATGAATAAGAAAGAATAACACCCTTACGAGTACAACAAATAATATTCCTACCTTAGAAGAGTGAATATTAGAAAAGTGAAGTAGAAAATACTTTTCTTCTTTCTCTCTATAGTTTCTCTCTCAGAGTTTCAATTGAATTAAGTAAGAAATAATGAAGGAATGAGCTTTTATTTATAGAAAAGCGAGGGTGGCTCTTGGAAGTTAACGAAGGGTCAAAATGACTCTTGGTAATATTGAAGAGACAACTACTATTTGTGAAGGGTAATTAACCCTTGGAACACAGAAGAGGCAGTTAACTCTTGGTAATATGAAGGGACAACTACTATTTGCGAAGGGGTAATTACTATTATTGGCGAAGGTAATTACTTATTGACGAAGGTAATTACTATTCACAAAGGTAATTACAATTCACAAAGGTAATTACTATTGACGAATGTAAATACAATTGACGAAGGTAATTACTATTCACAAAGGTAATTACTATTCACAAAGGTAATTACTATTGACGAAGGTAAATACTATTGACGAAGGTAAATACTATTATTGTGAAGGTAATTACTATTCACAAAGGTAATTACTATTCACAAAGATAATTACTATTCATAAAGGTAATTACTATTGATTGAAGGTAAATACTATCGATGTGAAGGTAATTACTATTCACAAAGGTAATTACTATTCACAAAGGTAATTATTATTGTGAAGGGACTCTTAGGTGATGACATATGGGCCCCCATAAAATAATCAAACTTACCACAAAGCGTCCTCATAACCAGACTCTTTATATACATCGAGGATTGAATAAATATTACCACAAATCATTTTATTTTTAATCAACACATATTTAATCTTTCAACAATTATTAATCATTTATAACTTGTCGTCTCAATTAATAATTTAATACTATAACATATTATACAGATGATACTGTGACAATAATTGAATCAATAATATAAGAGATATGTGTTAGGTTTGTAATATTCTTGAACACAATCAAATTGCAAAAAAAATGCGGAAACGTGTAAAATCAGAGTTTAAAAATTTTACAAACCATATACCCGGATCACCCTTTATGCACAATTATTAATTAAACGAAGAATAAGAAATTATGAAATCATACCCTTGAAGATCGAGCTTCCTCAGGTACAAGTTCACCTCCAAATCCTTTCGCGTTCAACTTGAATCCACCGGGGTTTTGTTCCTTCCTTTGATCAATGTTAGCCACCCATATGTTTGGCCTCTAGAGGTGATCCACCAAGGAAAAATTAAGATTCAAGAAGAAGGGGTATTGGCTCAACCCTAGTTTTCTATCTCCATAGAAAAGGACGTACTCTCCCACAAATTGGAATTATTACGTAGTTGTAAAAGTCAACCACCACCACCACCCATAATAAGACTCCTCTTATTTATAGATGTGGTCAACCCACCTTAACAATTAAGGAATTGGGATTTATTTAATTAATTAAAAATTCTTTTAATTAATTAAGCTCCTTAATCTTATTAGGGATAATTAATTAAACTCCTTTAACTAATTTTCCTTCCTAATCCAATTAGGAATAAATGAGAGTACTTATATTAAATTAATTCCTAAACTCTTTTAGAAATTAGAATAATAATAATAATTGTAATAATATTAATAAGACTCCTCTTATTAATTTATATTTAATATTTCTAAAATATTAAATAATAAATATTAAGCTATTTAATTTATTCTATCACCATAGATTAAATTAAATATACTTAACTTATATATTATTACGATTATGCCATTAACTTCTTAAATAATTTTTCTTCCTTTTTATGGTGTGACCCTTTAGGTTCTCCATATTAAACCGGTTGTGAATAAATCAATTAGAACAATTTAATCTTATTTAAATAAATAAATTAAACAATTAATTTATTTAAATAAATAATATTTATTCTACAATAGGGATAAGCCTCCCTAGCGATCAACGACTTTCCGGATAATATAGATTTCAACATTAATCATAAAAGAACCTTTGAGTAAATAGTTCCGTGACAATTCAATCCTTCCACCATACAATGTCCCAATTAAATATAAGACATGGAATTCTTGTCTAAGTCTTATTTTATTTAATTATATGTATTTCGACTCTTAAATGCACAACTCCAAATAATGCAAATTAGAAACTCCTTTCTAATTTCATTACGCCGCCAAGGACTCTTTGGGTTGTCATTTATCGAATCACATAGGACATTCTCTTCTTTTATTGAAGTGGTAGATTCTTTATTGATCATACATTATCTCCATATACAACTTATTATACCCAAGCATACCCTTTGATATACCCTAAGGGTCTTAAGGAATAAGTCAAAGTATAACTCATCATACACAAGATACTATGATGATCTCAAGTCCAAGGATCACTTGTCTTATTATCACTACTGAGAATTCTATTGATTGAGCAAATAAAACTCCATTAGGTATTCCTTAGCGAGCCACGTTCAAATGAACTTATTCTCTAATAAGCACCTACATACTTGCTTTAGTGTCTCCACACAAATGATCGTGAGATCAATCATCCTCATCCAATGAGCAAGTTAACGTATGTACCAATCTATCCCGGATTCACTAATCCCCAATTTAGTAATCCAATGATTGGGAACTATTTTAGTTTTAAGCTTTCTAAGAATTTAGATCTCATTAGAATGATCATCATCATTATTCTAAAAGCATTGCTTAAAACTATGGGTTTATCACATATTATAAAACAACATCATGTAGATAATTAAAAGCCTTTAATAAATTAATACTTTTTATTAATAAATGAATAAGATTGTTACAAAGTATATGCTTTATCATCAAACATGATTGGCTTGTGTGCATATTACTTTCAATATGATGCAGCAATTACTGTAGCAATAATTGAGCATAGCTGAGTGACTTCTCACGTAAGCATCAATAATCAATATCGTGTGCTACTATACAACTACGCAGACATTGTACTTTTACTACTAGGGTAGTTCAGCGGTTTAAGCGGTAACACCTCTGCCGTTATTTTTTATAAAAAAATAATTTTGTCGTTTTCTAACTACGACAATACTTCCATTATGGGGTCCACCAATGATTGAGCCGTCGTACGAATATTCCCCGACAAAAAGAATATTCCCCGACCAAACGAATATTTTATAACAACTTGCTTACTTTGTAAAATTTATAAATATTACCCACAACTATAACATTATATCAAATTTATTCCATAATATTCAAAAATAATATTTAAAAAAAAAAATTCATCTTTATTTATAAAAGCTGGGGTCTTACAAAACATGTCGGTGGACCCCATTTATTGACTGAAATTTGATTATAGCCTGTAAAATCGCCCGTTTGTGGATTTTGGTCAAATTTTGTTTGGAATTTGGAAAAACTTTCTTCTGCAAAGTTGTAGAGAATTGAATTTCCTATAACAACTTGCGAGATTCGAATTTTCTGGCAAAAGGGCTATTTATTATGAATTATTGAAGCTCCGAAGCTCCGAAATAATTGATTTTTGGAAGTTTAAAATATTTTTAGTTAGAAAAACGTTTTTGTTATTTGTAGGCATGTGTTAAGAGTTGGAAATCAGCTGGTATGAGTACGTAGAAAATTTTTATATATATATTAATATTTTATTAAATTTTCTGCTTTGGTGTTCTAAGCAATTTCCTATAAATAGGGTGCTTAGGTTAGAATTGAAAATCACACCAGAAACTGAAGTTTTCTCTCTCTATATTATTGAGCGTATTCTTGTGAGTATTTTGAGTATAATTTGAGTATTGCTATACGGTGCAAGTTCAAGTCATAGCCTATATCCGGTGTTTCAGCTAGAAGTACTGATCTTTCGAGGTAAGGGATATTTTTTTTTTTCGTAATGATATTATTTCTTCAATATCATTATGTTGAAATATTGATCTGAAGTTTTTATCAAAATTGGAACTTTTGGTGTCGGAGTTACTATTCACGTATAATTACTATTCACGATATCGACACTTATTCACGAATACGGCACTATTCATGAAAAATGAAAAATTTTCTTTTCATCCAAAATATCTATTACGGATACTAGCTTTGATTGTATCCATATTTTGACCATTCTTGAATTTTACACCATTGTAATTATTTTTTGAGGTATTTTTGGGCGTGGATAAAACAAAGTACGAATCCTTAATCCTTAATCCTTGTCATTTTGTTTCCTTTGGATTCGTTTCTTTAAAAATATTTTCATCATCTTGATCTTAAATGATGATATTATGGAATATCTTTGGCCCGTAGTGCAAAGATGAATGATTTCGAAGAATATCTTTTGGCGTAGTGCAAAAGATGAACAGTGTTTAGATGAACATGACTAAGTGATGAATATCTTTGGCTTTGTAGTGCAAAGATGAATATTTGATTCGAGATATATATTGATTGATGTTACGGGGATAAAAGATGAGCGATGAACTTTTAAATTCATACATAGAAGATAGTAGTTTGCATTCTCTACTTAACTCTTCTAATGAATTATTATTTCCGTTGCGAATATTGATTTAAAATTTGTTGTCTATTGTATTCTATTAGATTTTTTCCTGTTGAAGACTAACGGTAATTTGTTGTATATTATCTTAGTCATAATATTCTTTATTGGGCTAGTTGAGCTCACCCTTTTCCTTTTTGTTCCATTTTTTTCTTCTCGTGAGGCGAGAATATAGAAATGCAGTGGGGTATGGAATGAAGGTTCTAGAGAGAGTTGTTTAGTAGTCCTCACCATTTTTATAAAATAATGTATCAATAAATGTGATGAGGATTTATTTGGGTATAGATATTGTCAGAAGATAATATTTGTATTCAAACTCGCAGTTTATTGTTGTAATAATAAAGTTGTAGTTGTTTACATACCCGTATCGAATAACTCGAGAATGGGTGATGTATACCTATTTTGGGGGCGTCACAATTACACTGAATAATCCCTGGTCATAATCATACCAAGTCCATCTATGCACTACAGGCCACAGATGACTTTCAAAAAAATATAAACATGATG
This sequence comes from Panax quinquefolius, assembly GCA_020205615.1. Taxonomy (NCBI): domain Eukaryota; kingdom Viridiplantae; phylum Streptophyta; class Magnoliopsida; order Apiales; family Araliaceae; genus Panax; species Panax quinquefolius. The sequence continues at coordinate 1,714,978 of CM035154.1, read as the reverse complement.
ATGATGACAATGATATAAGAGTTCAATAAAACAAGTTTACGAATTAATTTATTCAAGAACTAATAACGTCTAAATTGTTAACATGATCTTTGCTTTGTAGAGTGAAATTCAAGAATGCTCGGAAGAATATTTCTATGAAAATCTTTGGATGAAGCACAAATATCGAGGATATTCCACTAATTTCATGGAGTATAGAAAGTCAAAACTTTAACCAATTTGAGTATAATAAAGAATGGAATAACTAAAGAAATCACCATGCATGCGGTACTTCAGATAGTATAGAAAAGTTATTCCAATGGAGAATAATAATAACGGAACGGTCGTGAAATTCACACCCGGCATGATGTTCCAATGAGAATAATAAAGGCGGAACCGGATCCGGTGTAAAAACACGAGATAGGATATTCTAACGAGAATGATAAAGACGGAACCGGTCGGTGTAAAACACATGACGAGGATGTTCTAATGAGAATAATAAAGAGCGGAACCGGTCGGTGTAAAACACATGCGAACAGGATGTTCCAATGTAATAATAAAGACAGAATAATGAAGAATGTCACCAAGTATAGGGTAGTCCGTGATCAAAGTTATTCCAGCGAGAATAATAAGGAATGGAATAAGCGAAGTTCTCTTCATGAATACAAAAGAATAATATCCCTTACCATAAAATAAACTTGATATCAGACTAGTGAAGTAACAGAAAACTCTTCTTCTTTCTCTCTATAATTTTCTCTCTCTAGAGTTCAGTGAATTCGTAAGAAAATAATGAAGGACGTAAGAAAATAATGAAGGAATGAGCTTCTATTTATAGGAGAATTGATGGTGTACTGTTCAGAATTGGACGCAACATTTATTTTTTAAAAAATCACAGACGGAACATCACAGCAACATATCAGTATTCATTTTTCAAAGAGTTGTCCAATGAATGTCTAGGTTTGAAAATCATCCCACAATTTGCCAAACAAAGCTACCAAATGTCAAGGCCCCAACCAATCAGAATAAAGGAGAAAGATTATAAAACATATCTATATATATAATCAACACATGTTATAAACCTAAATATATATACAATAATTGTAAGACCCCAAACTTTTATAAATAAAGATGAATTTTATATAAATATTATTTTGAATATTATGGAATAAATTTGATATAATGTTATAGTTGTGGGTAATATTTATAAATTTTGCAAAAGTAAGCAAGTTGTTATAAAATATTCGTTTGGTGGGAATATTCTTTTTGTCGGGGGAATATTAGACGACGACGACTCAATCGATGGTGGACCCCAGCGGAAGTATTGTCGTAGTTAGAAAATGACAAAATTATCTTTCTATAAAAATAAAGCAGAGGTGTTACCGTTAAAGCTGTTGAACTACCCGGTAGTAAAAGAAATAAAGATGATGTCTGGTCAGTTAAGTAGTAACACGCAGTATTGATTATTGATCTTTACGTGAGAAGTCACTTAGCTATACTCAATTATCGCTACTGATGATTCTTGCATCAAATCTCTTATATTATTGATTCAATTATTGTCACGATTATTATCGTATAATATGTTATATTATTAATTGAGACGACAAAGTTATAAATGATTAATAATTGTTGAAAGATTAAATATGTGTGGATTAAAATAAAATGATTTGTGGTAATTTTATTCAATCCTTGATGTATATAAAGAGTCTGTTATGAGACGTTTGTGGTAAGTTTGATTATTTTATGGGGGCCCATATGTCATCATCTAAGAGTCTCTTACGTCGATAGTATTTACCTTAAATCAATAGTATTTACCTTTGTGAATAGTAATTACCTTTGTAAATAGTAATTACCTTCGTCAATAGTATTTATCTTTGTGAATAGTAATTACCTTTGTGAATAGTAATTACCTTCGATCGATAGTATTTACCTTCGTCGATAGTATTTACCTTAAATCGATAGTAATTACCTTCTTGATAGTAATTACCTTCATCGATAGTAATTACCTTCGTCAATAGTAATTACCCTTCATGAAAATAGTAGTTGTCCCTTCAATATTACCAAGAGTTAAGCGCCTCTTGATTGTTCGAGGTTAATTACCCTTCAGCAAATAGTAGTTGTCTCTTGATATTACCAAGAGTCATTTTGACTCTTCGTTAAGAACTCCACGAGCCACCCTCGCTTTTTCTATAAATAGAAAGCTCATTCCTTCATTATTTCTTACTTAATTCATTGAAACTCAGAGAGAAACTATAGAGAAAGAAGAAAAGTATCTCGCTACTTCACTTTTCCAATATTCAGGTTCTTCTAAGGTAAGGGATATTATTTGTTGTAATTCGTAGTGGGTGTTATTCTTTCTTATTTATGAAGAGAACTTACATTATTCCATTCTTTATTATCTTTTGTTGGAATAACTTTGATACGTGGCGATACCCTATACTTGGTGAAATCCTCTGTTATTCCATTTTTATTATTATTACATTGGAATAACTCAGATATCGTGCATACCCTATACATAATCAGTATCGTGGTTTACCCTATACTTGGTGACATTCTTCTATTATTACATTGGAACATCACATGCGTGTGTTTTACATGGACACGGATTCTGCTTTTTTATTCATTGGAACATCCTGTCGTATGTTTTACAGGACTCGGTTCCGCTCTTTATCATTTTGTTGGAATATCCTATCTCGTGTGTTTTACACCGGATCCGGTTCCATCTTTATTATTTCTGTTGGAACATCCGTCGATTGTGAATTTCACCCGACACTGGTTCCGTTATTATTATTACATTGGAATAACTGTCATGCCAAGTACCGCATGCATGGTGATTTCCTTTGTTATTCCATTCTTTATTATACCTAGTTGGTTAAAACTTTGACTTCTATACTCCATGAAATTAGTGGAATATTCACGATATTTGCTTCATCCAAAGATCCTTTCATGGAAATATTCTTCAAGATTCTTGAATTTTTACTCTACAAAGCAAAGATCATGTTCGACAGTTTGGATGTTATTGGTTCCTAGATAAATTAATTCTTGAACTTGTTTTATTGAATTCTTATATCATTGTCATCATCCTCATGTTATATTATGTTATCTTTGGCTTACGTGCATAGATGAACTTAGTATGGTTATGACCAGGGATCATTCGGTATAATCATGGCTTGATATAAATGATGTGACAAAAGACCTTAGTGGCCTGTAATGCAGTGATGGATAGTTTTTGGTATGATTATGACCAGGGGTAATTCGGTATAGTCATGACCATTGATAATTTGATGAAAATCCTTGACCGTGGTACAGAGATGATTAGATGTGGTGGTTTATTTATTAAAATTTGAGTCTCGCCGATAAAAATTGATGAAAACCTTTTAAAACCTAAAAGATAGTAGACTTTATTCTCTACTTGACTCTTTTAATGGATTGTTTATTCAATGCAGATTTAATTTGGTTGTCTATTGTATTTTATCGGTTTAACATCGTCAAGGCTAATGATAATTTATTCGCATTATCTTAGTCATAATATTTCTTCTTGGGCTAGTTGAGCTCACCCTTTCTTTCACTTTTTCTCTTGAAATGAGAATATAGTTTGGGATTTAGTCAGGGAGCGGAATAATGGTCAAAGGATAGCATTAGTAGTCCTCACTATTCGTGAAATAGTGTGATAATAATTGTAATGAGGACTCCTTGAGTATAGATATTGTCTAAATGACAATATTCTATTAGAACTCTCGGTTTATGTATTGTAGTATGTTACACCTACGGATGTATAATTAAGTTTGTATTTGAATTTATGTACCATGTAAGTGGCGACCCAAGATGGGTGACGTATACCTAATTTTGGGGGCGTCACAATAATAATAATTGATCTCTCCTCCCACGTGAACACAAATTTTTCTCCACCCACTTTGTCAACTTGACAACTTTATACATATATATATATATATATATATATATATATATATAAATACCTATCTTATATATATAACTCTAATATATATATATAAGTAATAAAACAAAACTGAGATGACTTCTCACGTAAGCATTAATAATCAATACTGTGTGCTACTATGCAACCACACGTATTACTGTACTTTTACTACCGAGTAGTTTAACAGTATTAACGGTAAAACTTCCGTCGTTATTTTCAATAAAATATAATTGTCGTTTTCTCAATCCGATAATAATTATTTCATTGTGGGTCCACAATGATTGTATTAGTAAATACGGATATTTCCGACAAAAAGAATATTTCCCACCAATCGAATATAATATGACAACTTGCATACTTTGCAAAATTTGTAAATATTACCCACAACTATAACATTATATCAAATTTATTCCATAATATTCAAAATGATATTTATAGAAAATTCATTTTTATTCATAAAAGTTGGGGTCTTACAATTTATTATAAAAAAACAATTATTATGGAAATGAGGGAGTAGTATTTATTCCTACTGAAATTTTTACAGAAAATAAAATTTAAAATATAATTTCAATACGGCAAAACTAATGATTTGGCCACCGAAGTTTGCACGTTTTATCGAATACACGATTAAACTTTTAATTTTTCAAATTAACTAACTAAACTAATTAAAATTGTTAAATTGAGTCATTCTGTCAAATATGTCTCATAGACGTTACATTTTTAGGCTATTATCTGACGTAGACTTAAAAAAGAAAAGGAAAAAAAGAATAAAATGACATGGTTGTGGCTCAAAGTCCGACCACCGCTCTAAATCACAAGAGTTTCTGTGACGCCCCCAAAATAGGTATACATCACCCATTTTGAGTCGTCAATAATATGGTACAGAAACAACTACAACTTTATTAATACAACATAAAAACTGTAAGTTTAAATACAAATATTGTCATCTAGACAATATTCACACCCAAATAAGTCCTCATTATATTTATTGGCGCATTATTTTACAAAAATAGCGAGGACTACTAAAACAACTTCTAGAACCATCATTCCATCCCCCGATTAGAATTCGCTACATTCTCGCCTCATGAGAAGAAAAATGGAACAAAAAAGAAAAGGGTGAGCTCAACTAACCCAGTAAAAAGTATTATGACTAAGATAATATAGAACAAATTATCGTTAGTCTTCAACAGGAAAAAATCTGATAGAATATAATAGACAACAAGTTTCAGATCAATATTCGCAGCGAAAATAATAATTCATAGAAGAGTTACGTAGAGAATAAAATCTACTATAATCTATGAATTTAAAAGTCCATCATCATTATTTTATCCCTGTAACATCAATCAATATTCATCTTGAATCAAATATTCATCTTTGCACTACTGGATCAAAGATATTAATCGATCGGTCATGTTCATCTCAACACTGTTCATCTTTGCACTCTGAGCCAAAGATATTCTTCAAAATTCATTCATCTGCACTACTGGGCCAAAGATATTCATTAATATCATCATTTAGGATGAGGATGATGAAAAATATTTTAAAGAAAGCGAATCCAAATTGAAACAAAAGAATAAATATTAAGGATTCGTACTTTACACAGTCCAAATTCAAAAATACTTCATAGATAACCATAGTGAAGTAAAATTCAAGAATGATCAAAACATGGATACAATCAAAGCTAGTATCCATAATCGATATTTTGGATAAAAAAACAAAAATTTAATTTTTCTGTGAATAGTGTCGTATACGTGAATAGTAACTCCAACACTAAAAGACAAAAATTTCACAAGAAAAATCTTACCAATATTCTGGCATAATGATATTAGAAGAAATAATATCATTTAAAAAATTATAATATCCCTTACACAAGACAAAGATTTTTGATGGAATCTTTGGATATAGTCTTTGAAGGGAACTTGAGGCAGATATAAGAACACTCAAAGTATCAGAATACTCACAAGAATACGTTCGACAGTATAGAGAAAGAAAGAAAGAGAAAATTTCAGTTTCTGGTGTGATTTTCAATTCTAACCTAAGCATCCTATTTATAGAAAAATGCTTAGAACACCAAAGCAGAAAATTTATTAAAATAATTTTATTTACCAAATATTCAAGCCCACCACCAAGGAATCCGAATTCAGCTCATTTACCACACATGTGGGATTGCAAAAAATGTTTTTCTTATTTAAAATAATTAAAACTTCCAAAAACCAATTATTTCGGAACTTCAGAACTTTAATAATTCATAATAAATAACCCTTTTATCAAAAAAAATTCAAACCACATGTCATTTCCATAGAAAATTCCATTCTCTACAACTTTGTCAGTTTAAGTTTTTCCAAATTCCAAACAAAAATTGACTGAAATCCACAAACGGACGATTTTACAAGCTATAATCAAATTTCAGTCAAGAAATGGGGTCCACAAACATGAAAAACATGTTGTTAATAAAAATACTCTTCCTCCTCATTTATTCATATATCCCACATTTATTATAAAAATATCACCATTATTATATTATTAAAATATAATAATATATTTAAATGAATTGTTTTATTAGAAAAGATAAAATATCAATTTTTCAACAATTGTCACATTAAAATTTTCTCCAGCTATATCCACATAAAATGAATATTTTCCTTATCATATAAATCAATAATTAATTATTCACAAATAATATTACAGAATCACAATATCGATAAACAGCAGCTCTCGGAAAGAGGAGCTTTCCAATAAGGATTTCTCTTTCTTGGCGCCGCAATGATTAGGTGACCAAACCTCTCCTTAGACGGAACTTTCTAGACATTGCCAATAATGTTATCTAATAATATTATTCCAATAATATGAATTATTGATCTGATAATGAAAATACTGTGTAGTGACAATTATTGAAATAACAATAATATAAAATATTAACGTAGCAATTATTGAATCAATAAAATATTGAACAGTAACTACTGTAACAATTATTGAGTAGTGCCTTCTTACGTAAGAATCAATAATTGGTGTAATACCGTGTGCTACTATGTTTTAACCACCGGGTATTCCAACAGTATTAACGGTAACAACTACGCCGTTATTTATAAATAATTTATACTTGTCGCTTTCTTCATCCAATCGTTTTCCGTTATGGGGCCCACACAAGGCTGCGCCGTCGTACGAATATTCCCCGACAGTAAGAATGTAAGACCCCAGCTTTTATAAATAAAGATGAATTTTCTATAAATATTATTTTTGAATATTATGGAATAAATTTGATATAATGTTATAGTTGTGGGTAATATTTATAAATTTTGCAAAGTAAAAGTTGTTATAAAATATTAGTTTGGTGGGGAATATTCTTTTTGTCGGGGAATATTAGATCGACGGCTCAATCGGTGGTGACCCCTAGCGGAAGTATTGTCGTAGTTAGAAAGCGACAAAATTATCTTTCTATAAAAATAACGGCGAGAGGTGTTACCGTTAAAACCGTTGAACTACCCTAATTAGTAAAAGTAAAAGAATGTCTGGCGTGGTTGCATAAGTAGCACACGGTATTGATTATTGATGCTTACGTGAGAAGTCACTTAGCTATACTCAATTATCACTACAAATAATTCTTTGCATCATATCTCTTATATTATTGATTCAATTATTGTCACAAGATTATCATCGTATAATATGTTATATTATTAATTGAGGCGACAAGTTATAAATGATTAATAATTGTTGAAAGATTAAATATGTGTTGATTAAAAATAAAATAATTTGTGGTAATATTTATTCAATCCTTGATGTATATAAAGAAAGTGCATTATGAGACGTTTGTGGTAAGGTTGATTATTTTATGGTAAATATATGTCATCATCTAAGAGTCTCTTCGTCGATAGTATTTACTTTTGTGAATAGTAATTACCTTTGTGAATAGTAATTACCTTCGTCGATAGTATTTACCTTTGTGAATAGTAATTACCTTTGTGAATAGTATTTACCTTCGTCGATAGTATTTACCTTCGTCAATAGTAATTACCTTCGTCGATAGTAATTACCCCTTCATGAAATAGTAGTTATCTCTTCAATATTACCAAGAGTCATTTTGACCCTTCGTTAGACCAAGAGCCACCCTCGTTTTTTCTATAAATAGAAAGCTCATTCCTTCATTATTTCTTACGAATTCATTGAAACTCAGAGAGAAAGAAGAAAAGTATTCTCGCTACTTCACTTTTCTAATATTCAGTTCTTTTAAGGTAAGTGATATATTATTTGTTGTTCGTAAAGGGTGTTATTCTTTCTTATTCATGAAGAGAACTTATGTTATTCCATTCTTTATTATTCGGTTGGAATAACTCGTATATCTGTGGCATACCCTATACTTGGTGAAATCCTCTGTTATTCCATTCTTTATTATCCTGTTGGAATAACTTTGTATCTGTGACATACCCTATACATAATCTGTATCATCGTGGTTTACCCTATACTTGGTGACATTCTTCTATTATTACATTGGAACATCACATGCTGTGTTTTTACAGGACCTAGTTAAAATCTTTATTATTTCTGTTGAACATCCCGTCGTGTGTTTTACAGGACTGGTTAAAATCTTTATCATTCTCGTTGGAATATCCTATCTGTTTGTTTTACACAGGATCTGGTTCCATCTTTATTATTCTGTTGGAACATCCGTTGTGTGAATTTCACCGACCTGGTTCCGTTATTATTATTACATTGGAATAACTCGTCATATCACAAGCATACCGCATGCATGGTGATTTCCTTTGTTATTCCATTCTTTATTATACCTAGTTGGTTAAAACTTTGACTTCTATACTCCATGAAATTAGTAGAATATTCTTGATATTTGCGTTTCATCCAAAGATCTTTTCATGGAAATATTCTTCCGATCATTCTTGAATTTTACTCTACAAAGCGAAGATCATGTTGACAATTTGGACGTTATTAGTTCTGAATAAATTAATTCGTGAACTTGTTTTAGTGAATTATTATGTCATTGTCATCATCCTCACGTTATATTATGTTATCTTTTGGCTTACGTGCATAGATGAACTTAGTATGATTATGATTGGAGATCATTCTAAGTATAATCATGGCGATATAAATGATGTGACAAAAGTCCTCGATGGTTCTGTAATGTAGTGATGGATAGTTTTGGTATGATTATGACGAGGGGTGATTCGGTATAGTCATGACCATTGATAATTTGATGAAAATCCTTGGCCGTGGTAATACGAGGGATGATTAGATATTGTGGTTTATTTATTAAAGCGAGTCTTAGTGATAAAATTGATGAAAACCTTTTAAAACCTAAAAGATAGTAGACTTTATTTTCTACTGACTCTTTTAATGGATCAGATATTCAGCTATAGATTAAAATGGTTGTCTATTGTATTTTATCGTTTAACATTGTTGAAGACTATTGATAATTTATTCGCATTATCTTAGTTATAATATTTCTTCTTTGGGCTAGTTGAGCTCACCCTTTCTTTCACCGTTTTCTTGAGGAAATGAGAATATATTTGGGACGAGTCGGGGAGCTAATAATGGTCCGGAGAGGATAGCATTAGTAGTCCTCACTATTCGTGAAATAGTGTGATAATAATTGTAATGAGGACTCTTGAGTATGGATATTGTCTAAATGACAATATTCCTATTAGAACTCTCGGTTTATGTATTGTCGTATGTTCTACTTTACGGATGTATAATTAAGTTTGTATTTGAATTTATGTACCATGTAAGTGGCGACCCAAGATGGGTGACGTATACCTAATTTTGGGGGCGTCACAAAGAATATTCTACAACCAAACGAATATTCTTCGACATCAATGAATATTTTATAACCACTTGCTTATTTGAAATATTTACGCATTTTACCCATAACTAACTACATTAATCAAATCAACCCTTACTATTTCAAAATAATAAATAGAGGAAATTCAATTTCATTAATAATAAGTTGGGGTCTTACAGTTTCAATGGCAGAAAAAAGAAGAATGGCACATAGATGCCAAAGTCTGCGGGGACTCTGATGGTTCATCTCGTCAGAAAATCTACAACTCCTCCGTGTCCAAGCGAATTCGACTACGATATATACTTTGGTCCCAACATCACCACCACCACCGACGGCGGAGAACAAGAGGAAACAACGTAGCAAAAAGAAGAAAACAACAGGTAAACACCGCACGAGTACGTCGTTAGTTGACAGCGGGTTGAGAGAAAGAGAAGAAACAAAAACGTTAGTTTCATCTTCTAGAAGCTTCTCCGTCGACTCCTCCACCGAGTTCAATCCTCATTTGGAGACCATACGCGAGAAACCCAACACTTGCAAGAGGCGTCACAAGAAGAAGAAAGCGAAGAAGGCGGCCACAAAACGTGACGTATCGAAGGGGATGTTTAAGATATCCGTGTCGTTATCGACGGAGTGCGAGTCTCCGGCTAGACTGTCGGCGTTCAAGAAGTTGTTATCATGGGTGGAAAGGAAGGTGAAAGAGAGTTTGGAGGTGGTAAAAAGGTTGGACGATCTGTACGACGATTTCAAGAGGTCGATGATGGACATGATATGTGAGAAACAGATGTTTGAGGAGAGAGAATTGGAGCAACTTTTGCAGTGCTTCCTGTCATTAAAAAGGCCATGTCATTTTCTTTCCGTGAACCATATTTGACAGAATGATCCAATTTAACAATTTTTATTAGTTTAGTCGGTTAATTTGAAAAATTAAAAATTTAATCGTGTATTCGATAAAACGTACCAACTTCAATGGCCAAATCATTAATTTTGCCATTTAAATACATACAAAAAACATAATTACACAGTTTGTACAACCTTATTTTTGTATGTATCCAAATTATACCTAAAATATTTTTTTTTATAAAAATTCCAATTAAAATATCTATACATTTTTAAGAGTTATTAAAAATATAAATTAAAAAAAACGATCACAAAACCAATGTCGCCGGAGGACTATTTTTGGTCACACAAGAAACAATATACTAATAAGAAAACCACTTTATCCTAAAGAAACATAGTAGTAAACCACCACCACAATAAACTTAGTATCTAATAAGTAAATAGCGAGACAACAATAAACAACCACCTGCACATAAGACATCCCTATCCTCCGAAGGTTTGTAAAAGTCCAAATTACCCTTTACAAGGATAAAGTTGGGCCAACTAAAAACACAAACGAGATCATGAAAGCAAGCAACCACAAGAACAAATTCACTGTAAAAACAAAGCTTGCAACTGCAAGCACGAAATCAGTAAAACTTTACAGCGAAGTAAAACGCCAGCTGCCTGTCCATTTCAAATTCGCCAAATACATTCAAGATACTGAATTCTCCCCACCTAAAAGAGTATTCAAATTCATCTAACTACTATTCATGATTCAGTTCTATCAGATTAGAGAAAAACAAAAGACTAGACAATAAAAGCAGAAATAGATCAGATCCGACGAGTTTTATGCCTCCACATCACCACACTTCTTAGCAGGAGAACAAATCATCCAGATGTTACCGTAGGGATCCTTCACTTTTCCTACGCGTCCGCCACAGCACGCGCCTTCAACTTCAGCTATTTCGCCTTCAGAAATTGCACCGGCCTTCACAGCCTTCTCCACAGCAGCGTCCATCTCCTCGGTCTCCAGGCAGAACACGAATCCAGTCCCAACAGTCTTCCTGACAAAAATATAAGAGGTTTTGGCTTTAACAGCCATTCATCGTTTCATCAAAAGAGATTTATGCGCTGCTAACTGCTAAAATATTGACTAAAAACCACCGAGCTATATCACTCTGAATGGTGGAGGATGCAAGTAGGCGATATATAGCTATTCAATTCAAAACGACAGGAAAATAGCATGGAAAATCGTCAACACAAACAGAAGCCGTGAAAACTAAACCATACCAAGCCGGAAATAAACGGACAAGCCATAAATTTCCAAAGAGTAAACCAGAAAGTGTAATCAAGACGTGAAGATCAAACAAAAAACTAACCGAAATCAAATTTAATCAGCTGCATTAAAGTTGAAATAACAAAATTATGAATAACAAAATCGTAAATGAGTTCAAAAATCACTATACAATTCATCTCAGCAATTATACATTGTTTTATATCTAAGCAAGAAACAAGGAGATCATACTATGAATCATTAGAATGACTAAGAAATGGCTTCAAACAACAAACAAGTACATGTTAAAATTCAGAGAAAGAGTAAAAAAAACGTTTTAGGCACTTTATAATCGCAGATCTAGCAAAAACAAAACGGCTTACATAAGATCTTATAAGAGAAGTTAAGAGTTAGAAGCTTACGGAGCAGAACAATCATCGTTAAGGTCAGAGACGATAATAGTAGAAGAACCGAGTTTGAGTTCAGCAGAGATAACTAGAGGGAGCTCCTGATCAGCCTTCCTTTTGGGATGCGTGACGCGATTCACCTCCTCGGCTCCAAACGCTTCCTTGTAGAATAGTACGGCGTCGCTTGCTTTCGGAGCCTCCACGAACAGCTGAGGCTTCAACGCCGAGAATGTCACCACCTTGGAGTTTCCGTTCTGCGACTCGCCGTTATTAACAACCTCCTGCGCCATCGTTAACTGTATGAAGAGAGAGAATAACCCTAGGAAAGAGACGGTTGATGAAGAAAATAGGAAAAGCAGGCACCGGTCCTACTGGATAAATGAAGGTTGGATGAGTGCAGGTACGTGGATATTTATAGCAACGGAGAAGCGGAACCGTTTAAGCTTTTACAGGGTCAAAATTGGTATTAAAATAATGGTACTTGCAAGATGCTCTCCCTTTGTCTTTTATTTCCAAATTAGCCACTGGTTGTGGATTAAATGGGGACAATGGGCGCTATTTAAATAGAGTAAACGCAAATTCTCGTCAAATAATTTGCTTGAGTGGCCTAAACAGCTCTGTTGGGTTAATTGGTTAGTCATCAAAGGTTAGTCATTAAGTCTGGAGGGGCATTACAGACAATTGGTTAGTCATTAAAGGTTAGAAGCTCTGTTGGGTTAATTGGGTATGCAGCAACCTTTTAATTTTTAAGATAAAGATTATTATTATTATTATTTATCAAGTTAAATGTCTGTTTAGTATTACGTAAATAATTAATAATAATAAATTTTTATGGACAATTTTTTCATTTTTTTAAAACACAAAAAATCAATCAAAAATTTTATTTTAAAATGGATAGAATATTTATATAATTTATTTATTTATTAATTATTTACGTAATTAACAACTAAAAAATGAACATAAACATTTAACCCACTCCGGTTTGAGACAGACATGGATTGGAGATTCTTGAACCCACTCAAACCATTGTTGTCAAGTGAATATAAAACTTTTTGGCACGGGCTTTTGTTTAAAATTATGGTTGTTTGCAAGAATTGTATAAGATTATTAATTTAAGTATTTTATTTATTTTAAATTTAAATTTTAAACTATTAGTATCGAGATTATAAAATAATTTAATAATCTTAATATTATAATTATAATTCCTAAATTATAACTTTAAAATTAATAATTTTAAAATTATAATTCATCTCGATATTATAATTTTACGAGCAAATAGCACAAGTCTTTTAGTAATATTCATTAGTATCCATGTACTCTGTTCATTAAAAAATTGGATGGGACATCCTCTGTAATCTGTTCATTAAAAATTGTATGGGTTGTTTTCAGAATATATATATATAGATAGATAGATAGATAGATAGGAATGTTATGCAACATAATTTACACACCACTGGTGAATGTGATAGATAATATTTTTTATTACTGATATTTGTCAAAATAAATAAATTATATTTCCTATATTATAACAAGCACATTCTTTCTTCTAAGAATATCATACAGTATATACTATGGTGATATATTTTTGTCCCTTTTATATTTTGTTTTTGATACTCGTTGATTTTAAAGGAGAAGGAATTATCTCCTTAATGTTACAAGTCCTTTTTTAAGTTTTAACTCACATGATAACTCCTCTACAAAAATTATTGATGAAAATTCAAATGACTTGTGTTTATTATTATTATTATTATTATTATTATTATTATTATTATATTGAATTTATTTTATTATTGAGGTTTGCACTTCAAATCATAAAAACGTCTCAGTAACCCAAATTTCGCTAAACAAAATGCACATTTTTTGAGTTTAATGGATCAAAGTTGACTGAAATTGCATTTTCTTTCTCTCTATTTATTTTTTTCACTTTATTTGTAAGTTTTGTTTAGATTTCAATGGACTTGTGATTAATTGGTTTGTGTAAAGTTTAGAATTGTTTTCCTCGTTGGCGGTCAATTTCTTTAATAAGAGTATGTCCCAACAAGAACCATCAATTTCTTTAATCAGAGTGGGTAACTACTAACATGGGGTTAGATTTTTAGTAACGGTGGATACAACGGCTTGGTGAAGGCAGATGCTTGGTGGCGGTGATTCTTGTGTGCGGAGGATTTGAATGCCAGTTTTGGGTTTAGAAATTAGAGATACAAGTATTATATTTGGTGTTTTTTTATAATTATATTATTTATTAATATTTTTACTTTATTTTATTTTAATATGTTTTATTTATATTCACTCACACATTATGCATACAACAGCCGGTGACTGATGCGACTTCACTGGGCCGCAGCCAGAACAAGCTATGACCTGATCGATCCTTTTTTTAATGTTACATATTAAATATTAAAAATATAAATAATAAAATATAAATTAATAAATTTTGTAAAAATGATGCAAGATTTTGAGATTTATTTTATGTGGCCTTTCTAAAATTAAGTATCGTCACCCATCTTGAGTCGCCACTTACATGATCTGTAATTTAAATACAACTTCTTAATATAAGCATGGGTGCAATAATCTGACGTAAACCTGTGAGTTTGAATACAAATATTGTCTACTAGATATTATACAAACTCAAAAGGAGTCCTCATTACAATTATTATCACACTATTTCACGAATAGTGAGGACTATTAATGCTATCCTCGGACCATTCTTTCCGTTTCCGACTCGTCCAAATTTATATTCTCATTTTCAAGAGAATAACGATTGAAAGAAAGGTGAGCTCAAATAAACTAGCTGGAGAAGAAATATTATAACTAAGATAAAGCGAATAAATTATCAATAGTCTTGATAATGTTAAACCGATAAAATACAATAGACAAACCGGTTTAAGCTGCAATGAATATCGCAATCCATTAAAAGAGTCAGTAGAAAATAAAGTCTACTATCTATTAGGTTTTAAAAGGTTTTCATCAATTTTTTTCACTAAGACTCGGTTTAGTGAATAAACCACAATATCTAATCATCCCCATACCACGGTCAAGGATTTTCATCATATATTATCAATGGTCATGACTATACCGAATCATTTCGGTCATAATCATATAAAAACTATCCATCATCGCATTCTGTGCCAATCGAGGACTTTTGTCACATCATTTATATCAAGCCGCGATTATACCGAATGAACCCCGGTAATAATCATACTAAGTTCATCTACGCACGTAAAAGCCAAAGATAACTTTCAACATAATATAAACATGAGGATGATGACAATGATATAAGAATTCAATAAAACAAGTTCAAGAATTAATTTATCTAGGAATTATTAACGTCCAAATTGTCAACAAAGATAATTGTTTTGTAGAGTAAAATTCAAGAATGATCGGAAGAATATTTTCATGAAAAGATCTTTGGATGAAACGCAAATATCGAGGATATTCTACTAATTTCATGGAGTATGAAGTCAAAGTTTTAACCAACTTGGGTATAATAAAGAATGGAATAACAAAAGAAATCACCGTAAATGCGATGGCCTCGCAGAGCGAAGTTATTCCAAGAATAATAAATAACGGAACCGAAGTCGGTGAAATTCACACAATCGGCTGGATGTTCCAACAGAATAATAAAGATGGAACCGGGTTCGATGTAAAACACACAAAAGGATGTTCTAACAGAATAATAGAAGAATGTCACCAAGTATAGGGTAAACCACGCATTATCTGATTATGTATAGGGTATCTGGCGTATCTGAGTTATTCCAACAGAATAATAAAGAATGGAATATGAGAGGATTTCACCAAGTATAGGGTATATCGCATATCTGAGTTATTCCAACAGAATAATAAAGAATGGAATAATGTAAGTTCTCTTCATGAATAAGAAAGAATAACACTTTACTTATTACTGACAAATAATAATACCCTTACCTTAAAAGAACCTGAATATTGGAAAAGTGAAGTAGCGAGAATACTTTTCTTCTTTTCTCTATAGTTCTCTCTACAGAGTTTCAATGAATTCGTAAGAAATAATGAAGGAATGAGCTTTTATTTATAGAAAAACCGAGGGTGGCTCTTGGTCTTAACGAAGGTCAAAATGACTCTTGGTAATATCAAAGACAACTACTATTTCTTGAAGGGTAATTAACCTTGGAACACCAAAGAGGCGATTAACTCTTGGTAATATGAAGAGGACAACTACTATTTGCGAAGGGATAATTACTATTGACGAAGGTAATTACTATTGAAGAAGGTAAATACTATTGACGAAGTTAATTACTATTCACAAAGGTAAATACTATTGACGAAGGTAAATACTATTGACGAAGGTAATTACTATTCACAGAGGTAATTACTATTCACAAAGGTAAATACTATTGACGAAGAGACTCTTAGATGATGACATATGGCCCCCATAAAATAATCAAACTTACCACAAACGTCTCATAATGTAGACTTTATATACATCGAGGATTGAATAAATATTGCCACAAATCATTTTATTTTTAATCAACACATATTTAATCTTTCAACAATTATTAATCATTTATAACTTGTCGTCTCAATTAATAATATAACATATTATCTGAGATGATCTTGTGACAATAATTGAATCAATAATATAAGAGATATGATGCAAAGAATTCTTTAGAGTAATAATTGTGCATAGCTAAGTGACTTCTCACGTAAACATCAATAATCAATACCGTAGTGCTTCTACTATGCAACCACGCAGACATCGTATTTTTACTCTAGGGTAGTTCAACGGTTTTAATGGTAACACCTCTGCCGTTATTTTTATAGAAAGATAATTTTGTCGTTTTTTAACTACGACAATACTTCCGTTCTATGGGGTCCACCATCGATTGTAAATCGCATTTAATATTCCCAAACAAAAAGAATATTCCCCAGAACCAAACTAATATTTTATAACAACTTGCTTACTTTGAAAAATTTATAAATATTACCCACAACTATAACATTATATCAAATTTATTCCATAATATTCAAAATAATATTTATAGAAAATTCATCTTTATTTATAAAAGTTGGGGCCTTATAACCTCCCTTCTTTATGAAATTTAAGCCCTCGAAATTTAGTATGCGATACTGATATGATAAAGAGGTGAGGATACCTTGAATACCTTTATCGTTAAAAATATTAAATTCATCTTGTAATCCGCCAAAGATATTCATTAACAATTCATCTTTGCACTACTGAGCTAAAGATATACTGCTGTAAAACCAATAATCTTTGACGCGCGACTTAATAGTATCAACGACCACGAATTATCCATGCACTATGGCCAAGGATATTCGTGTTTTCAATCTACTACCATGATTATCTAGAATAATCTTTGGTCATAATCATACCAAGTCTATCAATGCACTACTACCAAAGATGACTTTTACCACATCCATGAATTAATATTTCATTCTTTGAGACTCATTTCAATAATTAATCCATATCATCGAATCATCCATACACTTCTGTGGCCAAGGATATTCATTAGATATAACGACCACGAATTATCCATGCACTACTACCAAAGATAATCGTGTATTCTTTAGTATCACGACCACAAATTATCCATGCACTACTACCAAAGATAATCGTGTATTCATTAGTATCACGACCACAAATTATCCATGCACTACTGACCAAAGATAATCGGGTATTCATTTACGGTTATGATTATACCGAACAATCAATCCTGGTCATAATCATACCAAGTCCATCTATGCACTACTGCCATGAGATGATTTTTCAACATAATATAAGCGTGAGGATAATGATATAAAGAATCAATCAAATGAGATAAAGGATAAATATTAAAAATTTATAATATAATTTATCCGAGGATTCAAGAATATCCCCATGTTATCAATCACTTAATAATCTCATAATCTAATATCATTAATATTATAACAATATTTTAATCACTTCTTAAATTTATAAATAATTTATCTCAATTGTTTACGCTTTTACCATATAATGTATTTAATCATTCAAAATGCCATACTCATAAGATATCATCACCAATTATCAAATCCCTCAAAAAAAATATGCATATACTCTATATAGGATTCTCTAGCTATAAAATCATATTTTCAACTTTGTACACTTCACATAACATATTTAACTCATATGTTCAGTAACTAAACTATTTTCATGAAAATACCAAATCAGTCCCAAAAATATTTATTTTCTGGGATTTAGCATAATATAGTCCCATAATGAAAAATATTTTTTCGGAATTTTAAAATTCATTTACTATTTTTCAAAAATCAATTTCTAATTAATTCCTTAAGAAATTAGCTACCTCAAGTTTAACTCCAAAAATTCCCAAATCTTGGCAGGACCTTACACATGTTAATGTGAGCCTCCAGTTTAAATTTCATGGTCATCGGAGTTATAGAACTCCAGTTATAGCATTTTTCGTCAAAAAAACCTAAATATTGAAATGGTCATAACTTGCTCATTTTAAGTCGGAATGAGCTCATTTTTGGACACGATGTTCTTTATACCATATACTTTTATGTCCCAAAAGGCCTGAATTTTTCTCACTAATTAAGTGGCCGAAATAGCCCTTACAAAAACGTGGCAGCAGCTTTTTGGACATTTTGAAGTTTTGACTCCTTTGCTAAAATCAGTCCACACGAAAATCTACAACACCTTTTTCATTGATTCCACTTGAATTAGTTAGGTAACTCATAGATCTAACTCTAGGACTTAACCACACTCAAAAATTCAAAATATAATAAGAGATTTGGTCAATTGAATTTCATATTACGTTTTCACCAAAATCGGTTTTAACTCCTTGTGATTTTTAAGAAACTTTCATGTTTTCACATACTAACCAACATAACTCATCATAACACTTACTAATACCACATGATACCCATGATTTTCATTAGTCCAATGCTTTTATTATGACTTTCATCATAAACCACGTAAAGCTTATTCATTTTAGTTGAAGAAATATTTGAGGATTTAAGAAATGGGTTTTGTCTTTGGGTTGATACAAAATTCGATTTCACGCTCTAGGGTAGGCTAGGAAATCTTCAAGAATACGTCAAGAAATTTATTAATGATAGAAATATCATTCAAAGCGCTACTCTTATCCAAGACTTGGATAAGACGTTACATTGATACCAATTGTGACTTTCATCCCAACTTTGGATAAGACGTCACAATGACACCTTACATAAATGTATGACAAAAAGCTGCTTTTAGAAATTAGAATCTTTGGGAAGTGCTCAAGGAAACCTTCGTATACATGGGAGGCCATGCTTCAGGTTATAATAGATATCATATGGCCGCGTAATTATCCTTGGTTTACCCAATAGACCCAAAAAAAAATGAGAAGATTACTATCATATTCTTCCCAATGGTGAGTCTTCTCTTAACTTATCATTATCTCCATTTGTCTCAAATTGAGAATTATACTTCAAACAAACACCAAGATCATATAGGTAGTGCTTTCGTAAATATACTCAAAGAAAGTGGATGAGAACAACCCCGCATCTTATGATGACACGAGGTTGTATGTCATTAGACATCTTGTATGATAGTGGCAAAACACTCTTCCAACGTTGGGTTCGCTCACCCTAGTTGATTCACCAAATATAACTACTAAATGATGACCACCGATTCTATTCCATCGTTATTACCCCGCCGACCTAGCTACACTCTTATAACTTCGGAAAGGAATTGTGAAGCAAAAGGGTTAATTAATATATCAAATATTATCCCTATACTACGTGACCAATTAAATAACAAATAAACTTAGGTAGGTCATACTAGCGAAGAATTCCCTGCCTCCCTCCTAGTTCTTATCTCAAGCATCTTAGCGGGGATCATATCCTAAGCTCGATACCAACCGTGACGCCCCAAAATTAGGTATCGCCACCCATCTTGGGTCGCCACTTACATGGTACAAAATTTAAATACAACTTACTAATATAACTGTCGTGTACAATACGACATAAACTATGAGTTTGAATACAAATATTGTCTACTAGATATTATACAAACTCAAAAGGAGTCCTCATTACAATTATTATCACACTATTTCACGAATAGTGAGGACTATTAATGCTATCCTCTCGGACCATTACTCCGTTCCCAGACTCGTCCCAAATTTATATTCTCATTTCTCAAGAGAACGTTGAAAGAAAGGGTGAGCTCAACTAGCCCAAAGAAGAAATATTATAACTAAGATAAAGCGTAATAAATTATCAATAGTCTTCAACAATGTTAAAGCGATAAAATACAATAGACAAACCGGTTTAAGCTGCAGTGAATATCGCAATCCATTAAAAGAGTCAAGTAGAAAATAAAAGTCTACTATCTATTAGGTTTTAAAAGGTTTTCATCAATTTTTTCACTAAGACTCGGTTTAGTGAATAAACCACAATATCTAATCATCCTCGCATACTACGGCCAAGGATTTTCATCATATTATCAATGGTCATGACTATCTTTGAATCACCCCCGGTCATAATCATACCAAAAACTATCCATCACCGCATTACAGAGCCATCGAGGACTTTTGTCACATCATTTATATCAAGCCATGATTATACCGAATGAACCTCGGTCATAATCATACTAAGTTCATCTATGCGTAAAAGCAAAGATAACTTTCAACATAATATAAACATGAGGATGATGACAATGATATAAGAATTCAATAAAACAAGTTCAAGAATTAATTTATCTAGGAATTATTAACGTCCAAATTGTCAACAAGATCTTTGTTTTGTAGAGTAAAATTCAAGAATGATCGGAAGAATATTTCCATGAAAAGATCTTTGGATGAAACGCAAATATCAAGGATATTCTACTAATTTCATGGAGTATAGAAGTCAAAGTTTTAACTATTTGGGTATAATAAAGAATGGAATAACAAAAGAAATCACCGTGCATGCGATAGCCAAGCAGTGAGTTATTCCAACAGAATAATAAATAACGGAACCAGTCGGGGTGAAATTCACCTTGTGAGGATGTTCCAACAGAATAATAAAGATGGAACAAGGTCGGTGTAAAACACATGCATGTGATGTTCCAATGAATAATAATAGAAGAATGTCACCAAGTATAGGGTAAACCACGATCTGATTATGTATAGGGTATGGCGTATCTGAGTTATTCCAATGAGAATAATAAAGAATGGAATAATGAGAGGATTTCACCAAGTATAGGGTATGTCGGCGTATACAAGTTATTCCAATGTAATAATAAAGAATGGAATAATGAAGTTCTCTTCATGAATAAGAAAGAATAACACTTTACGAATTACAACAAATAATACCCTTACCTTAGAGAAATGAATATTGGAAAAGTGAAGAAGCGAATACTTTTCTTCTTTCTCTCTATATAGTTTCTCTCTAGAGTTTCAATGAATTCGTAAGAAATAATGAAGGAATGAGCTTTCTATTTATAGAAAAAAACCGAGGGTGGCTCTTGGTCTTAACGAAGGGTCAAAATGACTCTTGGTAATATTGAAGAGACAACTACTATTTCTTGAAGGGTAATTAACCCTTGGAACAGAAGAGGAGTTAACTCTTCGTAATATTGAAGGCCAACTACTATTTCATGAAGGGTAATTACTATTATTGGCGAAGGTAATTATCGATCAATGAAGGTAATTACTATTGATGAAGGTAATTACTATTGAAGAAGGTAATTACTATCGCGAAGGTAAATACTATTGACAAAGGTAATTACTATTCACAAAGGTAATTCTTATTCACAAAGGTAAATACTATTGACGAAGGTAAATACTATCGGCGAATGTAATTACTATTCACAAAGGTAATTACTTATTCACAAAGGTAAATACTATTATTGAAGAGACTCTTAGATGATGACATATGGCCCCCATAAAATAATCAAAATTACCACAAACGTCTCATATGAGACTCTTTATATACATCGAGGATTGAATAAATATTACCACAAATCATTTTATTTTTAATCAACACATATTTAATGTGACGCCCCCCAAAATAGGTATACATCACCCATTACGAGTTGTCAATACATGGTACGAAACAACTACAACTTTATTATTACAACAAGAAAGCGTGAGTTTGAATACAAATATTATCTTCTGCATAATATCTATACTCAAATAAATCCTCATCACATTTATTGATACATTATTTTACAAAAATGGTGAGGACTACTAAACAACTCTTTCTAGAACCTTCATTCCATACCTAGGACTGCACTTTCTATATTATTCTCGCCTCACGAAAAGAAAAATGGAACAAAAAGGAAAAGGGTGAGCTCAACTAGCCCAGTAAAGAATATTATGACTAAGATAATATACAACAAATTATCGTTAGTCTTCAACAGGGAAAAATCTAATAGAATACAATAGACAACAAATTTTAAATCAATATTCGCAGTGAAAATAATAATTCATTAGAAGAGTTAAGTAGAGAATGCAAACTACTATCTTCTATGTATGAATTTAAAAGTTCATCGTCTATCTTTTATCCCTGTAACATCAATCAATATATATCTGGAATCAAATATTCATCTTTGCACTACAGGCCAAAGATATTCATCAATTGGTCATGTTCATCTAAACACCTGTTCATCTTTGCACTACGGGCCAAAGATATTCTTGAAATCATTCATCTTTGCACTACTGAGCCAAATATATTCAATAATATCATCATTTAAGGCGAGGATGATGAAAATATTTTTAAAGAAAGCGAATCCGGTGAAACAAAATGACAAGGATTAAGGATTAAGGATTAGTACTTTATTTTATCCATGTCCAAAAATACCTCAAAAATAATTATAGTGGTGTAAAATTCAAGAATGATCAAAACATGGATACAATCAAAGCTAGTATCCTGATAGATATTTTAGACAAAAAGAAGAAATTTTATTTTTAGGTGAATAGTCAGATATCGTGAATAGTCCGTAGTATCGTGAATAGTAATCTCAGACACCAAAAGATAGAAATTTCATAAAAAAAACATCATCACGCTTCGTGAATAGTACTTTGTGAATAGTAAATCGTGTATAGTAACTCATGAATAGTAACTTTCGTGAATAAGAACTCATGAATAATAAGAACGAAGAATATGAAAAAGTTCCAAATTTGATAAAAATTTCCAACCAATATTTTCGGCATAATGATATTGAAGAAATAATATCATTTTCGAATAAAATAACATCTCTTACCTCACAAAGACAAGATACTTAGTTGAAACAAACAGGATATAAAGGCTATGACTTGAACTTACATATAGCAATACTCAAAGTATACTCAAAGAGACTCACAAGAATAAGCTCGATAATATAGAGAGAGAAAACTTCAGTTTTTGGTGTGATTTTCAATTCTAACCTAAGCACCCTATTTATAGGAAATTGCTTAGAACACCAAAGCAAAAAATTTAATATAATAATATTATATATATTACAAATTCTCTACGCACCTAGAACCATCTAAATTCAGCAACTTGCATGTGTTTAATGAGGCTAACCAAACACAAAAAATATTTTTGTAATTAAAAATATTTTAAACTTCCAAAAATCAATTATTTCGGAGCTTCGGAACTTCAATAATTCATAATAAATAGCCCTTTTGTCAGAAAATTCGAAACTCGCGACTTTTTATAGGAAATTCAATTCTCTACAATTTTGCAGAAGAAAGTTTTTCCAAATTCCAAACAGAAATTGACCGAAATCCACAAACGGGCGATTTTATAGGCTATAATCAAATTTCAGTCAATAAATGGGGTCCACCGACATGTTTAACATGTTTTAAACATTTATTACAACAAAAATACTCTTCCTCCTCGTATACTCATATATCCCACATTCGTTGTAAAAATATCACCATTATTATATTATTAAAATATAATAATATATTTAAATAAATTATTTTATCAGAAAAAGATAAAATTTTAATTTTCAACAATTGTCACATTAAAAATTTTCTCCATCTATATCCACATAAAATCAATATTTTCTCATCATATGAATCAATAATTAATTATTCACAAATAATATTCTGAATCACAATATCGACAACTGAGCAGGTTCAGGAAAGAGGGACTTTCCAATAAAGATTTCTCCTTCATGGTAGCGCCAATTAATTAGGTGACCAAACCTCTCCTTAGATGTAACTTTCTAGACATTGCCAATAATGTTATCCAATAATATTATTGAGATAATATGAATTATTGCTCAGATAATGGAAAATCTTGTGTAATGACAATTTATTGAAACAACGATAATATAAAATATCAATCTTGTAAGACCCCAAACTTTTATAAATAAAGATGAATTTTTCTATAAATATTATTTTTGAATATTATGGAATAAATTTGATATAATGTTATAGTTGTGGGTAATATTTATAAATTTTGCAAAGTATGTAAGTTGTTATAAAATATTCGTTTGGCCTGGGAATATTCTTTTTGTTAGGAATATTCGCATAATGGCTCAATCATTGGTGGACCCCACAAAAAAATTATTGTCGGATTGAGAAAGCGATAAAATATTTTATAAAAATAACGGCGGAGGTGTTACCGTTAAAAGCATTGAACTACCCGGTGGTAAAAAATACGATGTCTGGCATGGGTTGATAAGTAGCACGCGGTATTGATTATTGATGCTTACGTGAGAAGTCACTCACCTATGCTCAATTATTACTACGATAATTCTTTGCATCATATCTCTTATAATATTGCTTGATTATTGTCACAGTATCATACGTATAATATGTTATAGTATTAAATCAATAATTGAGGCGATAAGTTATAAATGATTAATAATTGTTGAAAGATTAAATATGTGTTGATGAAAAAAATGATTTGTGGTAAGTTTGATTATTTTATGGGGGCTCGTATATGTCATCATCAAAGAGTCTCTTCGTCGATAGTATTTACCTTTCGTCAATAGTAATTACCTTCGTCGATAGTAATTACCCTTGTGAATAGTATTTTCCTTCGTCAATAGTAATTACCCTTGTGAATAGTATTTACCTTCGTCAATAGTATTTACCTTCGTTAATAGTAATTACCTTTACCAGACGTCGAACCACTTGTCGTTTCACATTACATTGCGCCGAACCACTTGTCGTTTCACATTACTGGTGATCGAACCACTTGTCATTTCACATTCTGAGCGTCAAACCACTTTTCTTTTCACATCATTAGTCGTCAAGCCACTTGCCTTTTCACACTGCGGAGTCTTAAGCTAGAAATCTTCTATAAATAGAGGCTAGGGCTTCATTATTTTCACAATTCATTCAAGCTATAGAGAAAGTATAGAGAGAATAAGAGAAAGAAGAAGAGTATTTTATTCTTACTGCGCTGCGATATTCAATCTCCTACCAAATGTAAGGGTGTTATTCTTTCTTATTCATATGAAGAGAATGTTGTTATTCCATTGCTTATTATTACATTGGAATAACTTTGTATATGTGGTTTACCTACTACACTTGGTGACATTCTTCTATTATTACATTTGGAACATCACATGCATGTGTTTTATCTGGGACTGGTTAAAAGTCTTTATTATTTTGTTGGAACATCACATGCATGCGTGTTTTACGGACACGGTTAAAATCTTTATTATTTCCATTGGAACATCACATCATGTGTTTTACAGGACTGGTTAAAATCTTTATCATACTGTTGAAATATCCTATCGTGTGTTTTACAGGATCCGGGTTCCATCTTTATTATTACATTTGGAACATCCCGCTTGGATTGTGAATTTCACCTTCGCCCGTTATTTATTTATTACATTGGAATAACTCGTCTGCATGCGATTCTATCGCATACATGGTGATTTCTTTTGTTATTCCATTCTTTATTATACCCGGTTGGTTAAAACTTTGACTTCTATACTCCATGAAATTAGTGGAATATCCTTGATATTTGCGTTTCATCCGATATCTTTTCATGAAAATATTCTTACGATCATTCTTGAATTTTACTCTACAAAACAAAGATCATTTGGACGTTAATAGTTCTGGATAAAATAATTCTTGAACTTGTTTTATTGAAGTTCTTATATCATTGTCATCATCCTCATATTTATATTTTTTAAAGTCATATGTGGCTTTGTAGTGCATAGATGGACTTGGTATGATTATGACGAGAGACTATTCGGTGTAATCATGGTAGTAATGTTACAAATGATGTGGTAAAAATCCTCGGTGGTAGTAGTGCATTGATGGACGATTGTTGGCATGATCATGACCATTAATGAATACACAAATATTCTTGGCCCGTAGTGCATGAATAATTGTGGTGTGATATCTTAAAGAATATCCTTGGCCAGTAGATGCGAGGGTGATTCGATGATGTGGAATATTTATTAAAAGTCGAGTCTCAAATATATATAAATGATGAAAAACCTTTTAAAACCTAAAAGATCGTAGACTTTATTTTCTACTTGACTCTTTTAATGGATTGCATATTTCATTGCGATTAAAGCGGTTTATCTATTGTATTTTATCGGTTTAACATTGTTGAAGACTATTGATAATTTATTACGCATTATCTTAGTCATAATATTTCTTCTTGGGCTAGTTGAGCTCACCCTTTCTTTCACCTTTTCTTCTTGAAATGAGAATATATTTGAGACGCAGTCGGAAGCAGTGATGGTCACGAAGATAGCATTAGTAGTCCTCACTATTCGTGAAATAGTGTGATAATAATTGTAATGAGGACTCCTTTTGAGTTTGTATAATATCTAGTAGAGCGATATTTGTATTTAAACTCACGGTTTATGTCGTATTGTATACGACATTTATGTTAAGTAAGTTGTATTTAAATTACGCACCATGTAAGTGGCGACCCAAGATGGGTGATGTATACCTAATTTGGGGGGCGTCATAGGTTGGTATCAAAGCTTAGGGATATGATCCACGGCTAAGATGTGAGAATAGTACTAGAGGGAGAGCGGGGAATACCTTCGCTAGTATGACCTACCTAAGTTTATGTTTATTTTATTGGTTGGTGGGAAGATAGGGATAATTTATTACATGTCAATTAACCTTTTGTTTTGTGGCGGTGATCTCGAAAATAACATCCGAGAATGTTGAGAATAGCAATGAGCGCTTGAGCGATAGTTGATTCACCACATATCAATAATCGAGGATAATGTGTGCATCGGAAGGCGACAATCCTCATGCAAACAACAACACCGACCAAATGATGAATGATCAAATGTTAAGAGGCTTTATGCAATTTATGCTGCAATGAAAGCGAGAAGCGGCTCTGTCCAAAACGTAGATGGAAACACGGAAAACTCTCGGCGATCACCGCTAAACAATTCAAGGGCTGGGACCACCGGAGTTTAAGGGAGAGGCAAAACCACTTACGGCGGAAGCATGGATAAAGCAGATTACCAAGATATTTGATGTCTTGGGATGCTCGAGGAGCAAAGGTTCCCTTCAGCGCTTTATTTTGCTTTGGAGGAGGCGGATTCTTTGGTGGGAATCGGTAAGCGCGTACTTAACTTTCATTGTCTTGAAGATATCTTGGGAGAAGTTCGAGGAGCTGTTCAACGACAAATACTTTCACGAAAGTATTCGCAACATGAAGGAGGTGGAATTTATCAAGTTGGAACAAAACAATATGGCCAGGTCGCATGATACGAGGCAAAATTTGCGGAGTTATCACGGTTCGCGTCCCACTTGGTGGATAATGAAGAGAGAATGGCGCGAATGTTTTAAGAGGTTTGAAGCAGGAGATCGTCAACATCTTATTTCTCATAATCTGTGTTTGTATTGGATGTTGTAAATAGGGCTCGATTAGTGGAGCGCGATAATGAGTCAACACAACTAAAAAAGAAGCGGTAGCAAAATTATAATACCAGTGAGAGTAGTCATCGAGCGGTGACAACAAGCGTGGAGGAATCAATGGGCGAGATATGGTAACCACGCCGGTGGTAATCGAGGCCAAAACAATAAGAATGGACATTTCAAGAAACGGAGATTCAATAAATGGTGGAAAAGCGTCGGCTGAGGACCATTGTTAGGAAGGAGAAAGACCACCTATCATATGCTTCAAATGCGGAGGAGAGGGACACATCGATCAAGCTGCGTCATGCCAGTCAAAGCATGTTATAATTATGGAAGAGAAGGTCACTTAGCTCGATTTTGTCGTTCATGAAGACAAATTCAGCTAGGATGGAGGCACCAAAGGCCATCCCGGAAAATTCAAAGCCGGTAAAGGTGCAAGGAGAGCGTTTGTTGTGACCTCCCAAAAGCGAGAATCCGAATGAGGTCATCACGGGTAAGCTTATCATAAACTCTAATGAAGTCTATACTTTATTTGATCTGGGTTCTACCCATTCTTTTATTTCTCCTACTTGCGCTCATCGATTAAATTTGACTCAGGAGAAATTAGACTTTGACTTATCTGTGGAAACTCCGTTGGGAGAAACCTTCATTACATCCATTTGTTTATAAGTCTTGTTTGGTTCAAATCGGTAATTTCACATTACATTACTGTCGATCTTATTTCATTAAAAATACTTGCATTTGGCGTGATTCTAGAGGATTGATTGGTTAACTACTTATCATGCAAAAATTGATTGTTTTCGTAAGGTTGTTAGCTTTCATATTCCTAATCAACCTATTATGCGAATTCAAACGACCAAACCATTAAAATCAATCACGGTCATCTCAAGCCATAAAGCTATTCGTTTATTGAAAAAACGGATGTCAAGCTTTCTTAGCTCATGTCATGATTTAAATAAAAATACGTCGATTTTAAGCGATATTCTATTGTTAATAAATTTCTGACGTATTCCAGAAGAACTTCCTGGCCTACCCCCAGGCGTGAAATTGAATTTTTGTATCGACCTTGAACCCGAGACAAAACCTATTTCCAAAGCCCCATATCGAATGGCTCTATTGAACTTCGTGGAGTTAAAGACCCAACTGCAGGAATTGTTAGACATTGGCTTTATTCGTCCCTAGTACTTCTCCTTCGGGGTGCTCCTGCTCTATTCGTGAAGAAGAAAGATGGGAGTATGCGAATTTGTATTGATTATCGGGAGTTGAATCATGTCACCATCAAAAATAGGTATCCATTGCCACGTATTGATGACTGTTTGACCCGATTGCAAGGAGCCAAATTCTTTTCAAAGATTGATCTTCGTTAGGATATCACCAATTGAAGATTAGAACCACGACATTCCAAAGGCGACGGCCGTAACTCTGATGCGGGCATTATGAATTCCTAGTCATGTCCTTTGGATTGACTAATGCTCCTCCGCTTGCCTTCATGGATATGATGAACCAAAGTATTGAGGAATATTTAGATCACTTTGTGGTCGTCTTTATTGATGACATCCTTATTTATTCCAAAAGCCGTGAAGATCATGAGCAACACTTGAGGTGACACTCCAAAAGCTTCGTGAATATAAGCTTTATGCCAAGTTGAAGAAATGCGAGTTCGGCTAGAAGAAGTAGCATTCCTTGGGCACGTGGTATCAAGTCATGGAATATCATTGACCCAACAAAGATTGAAGCTATTCAAAGTTGGGAACAACCTAAATCGATGGATCTGCACGTAGCTTTCTCGGTTTAAATTTGGTTATTATCGGAGATTCGTGGAAGGATTTTCTCGAATCGCTACTCCATTGACTCGGTGACTCGGAAAGATACAAAGTTCGGTTGGGCGAAGAATATGAGAAGAGTTTTCAAGAACTCAAGAGGAGACTTATTTCAAAGACTGTTCGACAATACCATCACGGCTCGGAGGATTTGTCATCTCTGATGATGCTTGAGCAAAGGGTTGGGATGTGTTCTTATGCAACATGGAAAAGTTATAGTTTATGCCTCATGACAACTCAAAGAATATGAGAGGAATTATCCTACTCATGATGCAGAGTTGGCGGTTGTTATCTTGCAGACTTAAAATTTGGAGGCATTACTTGTATGGGGAGAAAGTGGAGATCTTTACGGATCATAAAAGCCTCAAATATTTCTTTACTCAAAAGGAACTCAACATGCGACAACGACGTTGGCTTGAGCATTGAAAGATTATGATCATACCATCAATACCATCTTGAAAAGCGAACGTGGTATTTGGCGCATTGAGTAGAAAATCATATGCAATCACGAGTGCGATATTGTCAACGCAAAGGCCCATTTGTGTGACTTGCAAAGGATGGAGATAGAGTTAAAGACTCGAGGGACGCATGTGATGATAGCGAGTATATCTGAGTAGAACCGACTTTTCGATAAAGTTAAAGTTAAAGTCCGCCAAGCTACGGACACGGAGGCGATGCGTATGAGGAAGAAAGTGCAAGAAGGTGCTATCGGGAAACAAGAATCGATGAAGAAGGAATACTTGAGTCAACTCCGGACTTTGTGTTCTAACGACCACGATTTAAAAAGTATAATATCATGATGGAGGCGCATACAACACACCATTTGCAATCCATCACAGGAGTACCAAAATGTATCATGATATTCGTCATACATTTTGGTGGAGCAATATGAAAGAGAGATAGCGTTGTTTATCTCAAGGTGTCTAACTTGTCAACGAGTTAAAGCGGAGCATCAAGTACCAAAAGGTCCATCAGAACCACTTGAAATTCCGAATGGAAGGGGCAGCACATTACCATGGATTTCAAGCACTGGTCTTCCTAAGGTTTCTCAAGGCATTGATGCGATTTGGGTCATTGTTGATAGATTGACCAAGTCCGCTCATTTCTTACCGATCTGAGAAACTTATACACTTGAACGTCTTGCTCGTATGTACATAAGCGAGATTGTAAGGCGCATGGTATCTTGCGGTATCCATAGTTTCGATCGAGACCCAAGATTCACTTCACGATTTTGGGTTAGTTTGCAAAAAGCTATGGGCACAGACTTACGATTTAGCTTCGGCATATCATCCTCGGGCAGACGGACGATCGGAGAGGACTATTCAAACTCTTGAAGATCTATTAAGACTCGTGTCCTTGATTTCAAGGGAGTTGGGACAAGTTCTTACCATTGGTGGAGTTTTCCTACAACAACAGTTATCAAGCAAGTATTGGCATGGCTCCATTCGAAGCGTTGTATGGAAGAAAGTGTGGTTCTCGGTATCTTTGGGATGAGGTGGGTGAAGCAACGTTGTTGGGGCCGGAGTTAGTACGTATGACTACGGAAAAGATTCAAACGATCAAACAACGTATAAAAACCTCACAAAATCGACAAAAGAGTTATCTTGATCTTCATCGAAAGGGCGTGGAATTCGATATAGGAGATCGTGTGTTGTTAAGAGTTGCTCCATGGAAAGGAGTTACAAGATTTGGAAAGAGAGGAAAACTTAATCCTCGATTCATCGGTCCATTTTAATCCTCGATCGGTAGGAAGCGTGGCCTATAGACTAAACTTTCTGCTTAAATATGTCTACCGTGTTCATGCGTTTTCACATATCTATATTACGTAAATATGTGAAAGACCGAACCATATTATTGAGTTAGAACCGAACGAAATAGCGGAAGATTTGACGTATGAAGAGGTTCTGTTCAAATTTTGGATAAGAAGGAACATATTCTACGCTCGAGGTTATACCTCAAGTCAAAGTTTTGTGGAGGAACAATGATGTTGAGGAAATGACTTGGGGTTAGAATCGAAATGAAATCAAGGTATCCTTACCTCTTCGACATACCAGTCGTACTTCTAATTTCGAGAGCGAAATTTCATAAGAAGGGAGGTTGTAAGACCCAAACTTTTATAAATAAAGATGAATTTTTCTATAAATATTATTTTTGAATATTATGGAATAAATTTGATATAATGTTATAGTTGTGGGTAATATTTATAAATTTTGCAAAAGTATGCAAGTTGTTATAAAATATTAGTTTGGTGGGAATATTCTTTTTGTTAGGGAATATTCGCATACAATGGCTCAATCATTGGTGGACCCTAATGAAATTATTGATCGGATTGAAAACGACAAAAATATTTTATAAAAATAACGGCGGAGGTGTTACTGTTAAAGCTGTTGAACTACCCGGTGGTAAAGAAATGCGATGTCTGGCGTGGTTGCATAGTAGCACACTGCGGTATTGATTATTGATGCTACACGTGAGAAGTCACTTCATTTATGCTCAATTATTGCTACTGATAATTAACGCATCATATCTCTTATATTATTGATTCAATTATTGTCACAAAGATCATCTCGTATAATATGTTATAGTATTAAATCAATAATTGAGACGACAAGTTATAAATGATTAATAATTGTTGAAAGATTAAATATGTGTTGATGAAAAAAAAATGATTTGTGGTAAGTTTGATTATTTTATGGGGGGCCTTATATGTCATCATCTAAGAGTCTCTTCGTCAAGTAGTATTTACCTTCAATCGATAGTAATTACCTTCATCGATAGTAATTACCCTTGTGAATAGTATTTACCTTAATCGATAGTAATTACCTTCGTCGATAGTAATTACCCTTGTGAATAGTATTTACCTTCGTCGATAGTATTTACCTTCGTTAATAGTAATTACCTTTACCAGACGTCGAACCACTTGTCGTTTCACATTACTGAGCGTCGAAACACTTGTCGTTTCACATTCTGAGCGTCGAACCACTTGTCGTTTCACATTACAGCGTCAAACCACTTTTCTTTTCACATCATTAGTCGTGAGCCACTTGCCTTTTCACATTGGCAGGTCTTTAAGCTAGAAATCTTCTATAAATAGAGGCCTAGGGCTTCATTATTTTCATGAATTCATTCAAGCTATATAGAGAGAGAAAGTATAGAGAGAATAAGAGAAAGAAGAAGAGTATTTTGTTACTACTTACCGCTGCGATATTCAATCTCTACCAAATGTAAGGGGTGTTATTCTTTCTTATTCATGAAGAGAAGCTGTTGTTATTCCATTGCTTATTATTACATTGGAATAACTTTTGTATCGTGGTTTACCCTATACTTGGTGACATTCTTCTATTATTACATTGGAACATCACATGCGTGTGTTTTACAGGACTGGTTTAAAATCTTTATTATTTTGTTGGAACATCTTATGCGTGTGTTTTACAGGACTGGTTAAAATCTTTATTATTCTGTTGGAACATCCATGTCACGTGTGTTTTTACAGGACTGGTTAAAATCTTTATCATTCGTTGAAATATCCTATCTGTGTGTTTTACACCGGATCCGGTTCCATCTTTATTATTACATGTTGGAACATCCTGCTTGCGGTGTGAATTTCACGACACCGGTTCCGTTATTTATTATTACATTGGAAATAACTTTTATGCATGCGATTCTATTGCATGCATGGTGATTTCTTTTGTTATTCCATTCTTTATTATACCCGGTTAGTTAAAACTTTGACTTCTATACTCCATGAAATTAGTGGAATATCCTTGATATTTGCGTTTCATCCGATATCTTTTCATGAAAATATTCTTACGATCATTCTTGAATTTTACTCTACAAAAGCAGTATCATTTGGGCGTTAATAGTTCTGGATAAAATAATTCTTGAACTTGTTTTATTGAGTTCTTATATCATTGTCACCATCCTCATATTTTATATTTTTAAAGTCATCAGCGGGCTTTGTAGTGCATAGATGGACTTGGTATGATTATGACCGAGACTATTCGATTGTAATCATGGTAGTAATGTTACAAATGATGTGGTAAAAATCCTCGATGGCGTAGTAGTGCATTGATGGACGATTGTTGGCATGATCATGACCATTAATAAATACACAAATATTAACGGCCGTAGTGCATGAATAATTGTGGTCGTGATCTTAAAGAATATCCTTGGCAGTAGTAGTGCGGGGTGATTCGATGATGTGGAATATTTATTAAAGTTTGAGTCTAAATTTATAATGATGATGAAAAACCTTTTAAAACCTAAAAGATCGTAGACTTTATTTTCTACTTGACTCTTTTAATGGATTAAGATATTCAGCTGCAGATTAAAGCGGTTGTCTATTGTATTTTATCGGTTTAACATTGTTGAAGACTATTGATAATTTATTACGCATTATCTTAGTCATAATATTTCTTTCTTGGGCTAGTTGAGCTCACCCTTTCTTTCACTTTTTCTCTTGAAATGAGAATATAATTTGAGACGCAGTCGGGGAAACGCAGTGATGGTCCGAAGATAGCATTAGTAGTCCTCCTTTATTACGTGAAATAGTGTGATAATAATTGTAATGAGGACTCCTTTTTGAGTTTGTGTAATATCTAGTAGACGATATTTGTATTTAAACTCACAGTTTATGTCGTATTGTACACGACATTTATGTTAGTAAGTTGTATTTAAATTCTGTACCATGTAAGTGGCGACCCAAGATGGGTGATGTATACCTAATTTTGGGGCGTCACAAATACAAACAATTATTGAATCAATAAAATCTTGAGCGAGAAATTCGTAACCATTATTAAGTAGTGCCTTCTTACGTAAGAATCAATAATTGGTGCAATACTGGTAATCTTCTCTCGTATTTTAACCACAAAGTATTTTAACAAGTATTACTTGGTAATAACTACATTTGTTATTTTTAAACAACTTATATTTGTCGTTTTCTTTCATCCAATCGCTTTCAGTTATAGGGCCCACACATGGTTCTTGGTTATGCGAATATTCTCAAATGATTTAATATTCCACGACCAAACGAATATTCCCTAAACAACAATGAATATTTTATAACCACTTGCTTATTTTAAAATATTTGCGTATTTTACCCTAACTATCCACATTAATCAAATCAACCCTTCTTATTTCAAAATAATAAATAGAAAATTAAATTTCATTAATAATAAGTTGAGGTCTTACATTTAATCTTTCAACAATTATTAATCATTTATAACTTGTCGTCTCAATTAATAATATAACATATTATACGGATGATAATTGTGACAATAATTGAATCAATAATATAAGAGATATGATCGCAAAGAATTATTGTATAATAATTGAGTATAGCTAAGTGACTTCTCACGTAAAGCATTAATAATCAATCTGGTGTACTCTTATCGACACGCGTATTCATTGTACTTTGACTCAAGGGTAGTTCAGCGGCTTTTTTAACGGTAACACCTCTGTAGTTATTTTTATAGAAAGATAATTTTGTCGCTTTTCTAACTCGACAATAATACTTTAATTAAGGGGTCCACCATCGATTGAGTAGTCGTATACGAATATTCCTCGACAAAAAGAATATTCCCGACCAAACGTAATATTTTATAACAACTTGCTTACTTTACAAAATTTATAAATATTACCCACAACTATAACATTATATCAAATTTATTCCATAATATTCAAAAATAATATTTATAAAAAATTCATCTTTATTTATAAAAGTTTGAGGGTCTTACATTTTATTTTAACATTCTACTACACACCAATATAAATTGAATGATTAGAACAAAAATAAATATATTCATCTTAAATTACAAAAAAATATAATTTAGATGTAACTTGAATATAAAATAAATTGATTTCTTAAATATATGTCTAATTGTCTACTATGCACTTCGTAGAAAATATTGTAGATTACTTAAATATTGTAGATTACACTTTTATTTTTTGAATATAAAGTTAGTTTCGATTTTATTTTCTTATAAGACGTCTGCAGGATCCGGTTGGACATATATTTTGTAAAATTTAAACACACATATATCTTTTTATTTATGATCATTAAACTCTTACATGGTTATATCTCAAGTATTAATTCAGATTAGTTTTCAAATTACTTAATGAAATTTTTATTTAAATTGGTACAAGCAGAATACCTAAAACATAACCAAAATCATAAATCCCCTAAGAATTTAAGATATCCAAATTAATGAAGAACTTGAGTATTTACAAGAAACAACCTTATTATTAATATTTAATATTAAAAATTAGTTTATTGATGTATTAATTAATGTTAATATTTAACATTAAAGTAACAAAAGAATATTACTAAAATTTTATTGTTAAATATTAGTACTTTAGTATTTACAATAAATTAACTTTTATTAATATTTAATCAACTAAGTAACTAACTTATTATTAATATTAAATATACTAACTAGTTATATTCATTGAATATGTATAGTAATTAAATGTATCAACAAGAAATCAAGAATAAATAATTAAAATTTTAAATTTTATTGATGTATTAATTAAAACTAATGTATTATAATTTATAAATTACAACAATGAATAAGTAAAATTTATACTTTATTGATGAATAATTATAAATTTAAAGTTCAAAATTACAAATAATTAAATAAAAAATCTTAGAAGTCTCAGCCAGGTATGAGGCAGGACCTAAAGTGCAGCCAGGCCAGATTTTTGTAAAAAAAAAGTGGCCTTTTCAAGCGTTTTCAGGCCGGCTGGCCGAAGGCGAGCCTTGACAGACCAGAAGCTTTGACCTGAGGTCGGGACCTAGAGTCGAGACCAGAGAGGCCTTGCCGAGCCTCGGGCCTTTTGTGCATCCCTAACTCACATCAGATGTACCTAAATTAACCATGCAAAATTTGGTTTACAAGTATAACCGCCGCCTACTTTTGACCTCCTAGTATTTAAACACGTTTTAAAAATTGGGGGTGCAAATCTCAACATTGTTATAAATTTGGGGAGAAAATTATATTTTAGTCTTGAATTTATATACGCAAACTGTGAAATATTACTCCACCTACTAATGTTATTTACTTCGAATATTATAAAAGTTTGGTGGATGTAATTGAAAAAAAATGCATGTCATGTCATGTCATTCTCTCAATGAAAAATATAATCTAACTTCATAAATTTATTGACATATAAATAATAGAAAAATATAATCTAAGGGGGTATTTATTTAGAATTAAATGGCTGAATTGGTCAGCCATTTAGTGTATTTATTTTGAATACAAATCGTTTGAATGATTGAATTTATCGATTTTTTGAAATTTGAATGGTCGAGTGTAATTTTTTATTTTAATGAATTTGAATAGATTTGTTGAATGAAGTATATATATATATATATATATATATATATATATTTGTTACAATATTAATTATTATATTAAATAATATTAAATAAATTTACAATAATTTTAAATTTTTTCAAATGAGTTAAATGATAAAAATCAATTATTTAGATGTTTAGGATATGTCAATTATCAAATAATTTTTTTTATTCAATATTCAAAATTATCTTCATTCAACTCATTACGATTACTTAAATATTTATTATTATTTTATTTAATTTTATCAAACATCTCATAAAATTTATTACTTGATCTTATTTTGTTAATGTCATGTATGATTTCTTATAAATAAAGATAATTTTGATTGATTGAATATTGTTATTAATTATATCAATTAATTTTAGAATCAAAACCAAATTAAATGAAATTGTACATCACTAATCATAAGTGACGTGATGTTAGGTGTTAGTTATCAAATTACACTCGAGTTTCTATCCTCACCATGTCTACCAGTCTACGCTAAAGCGCAAAATTAACCATGTGGTCGTGCGTTCGATTCCACAGAAGGCGTAATTTTTAAAATAATTTTGGGGTTATTTTGTGATGAATTCATCCATTTTTTTCTCTCATCCTCCCTCTTCTTCTCTATCCCTCTTTGCAACTCTGGGTCTTTTCCCTCCCGTTTCAATGTTCTCTCTCTCATCCTGTAATTTTCTCTCTCTTCCTTCTCCTTTAATCAGTACAAAGCGGCATACCTCTTCGCCACTCCAATTTCAACGCCAGCTGAAGCAAAAGAAGCAACACTTTTTGGGTCTGTGTACCAGTTATGAGGTTGGTGGAGGCTTTTCACAAAAGGAATTGGATGCAATAGATAGAAATAGGAAGCAAAAATATGGGGACCAATCAACTGACTCCTCCCACTATGAAGCTCTCCTTAAAGGTGGTGAGCAGGTCACCTCTGTTCTTGAAGAAATGGCCAAGCTGGTAAGTTTTTCACTCTTCAAATTCCTCTTTTACTTTCTATGGTTTCCTTACTTTAATATTTCTGTTTAAATTCCAAGTACCCAACATGCTTATCTTGAAATTTGAAGGTTTTTGATTGAGAAATCCATGCATATGAACCTTATTTCAATTCTGTAATTGGTTCTAATCTTTAAAACTTCAGACTTCAGTTGCTCTTTATTGTGCATATAGACATTTATTCTCGATTTGAAGCCTAATATTATATGCTTTAACATAGTTTATTAGCACTTGCTTTGTATGAGAATTTTGGGAATTTTGTTTGACAGCTGGGTTTGTACGCAACACAATCACACATAATCATACAAAGGTTAAATCCTACTCCCTCCGTTCCTAATAAAAGATCCCATTTGCCTTTTTTTTGTTCCAAAAAAAGAGTTCGATTTGTTTTCATTGTAGTATTAACAAACATGCACAAACATCCTTAAGTTTACCACCACAATGCACAATTTTATTATAATGCTATCACTACTAAACTAGATACGCAATAGATTTAGAAGTAAGAATGGAACTCATAGAATTTTAAAATTTTGAAAATAACTCTTTTTTTGAAGAGGTAGTAAATCTTAAACTTTAAACTGAACTAGTACCAATACAAACAATTCAGGTCTTCTTATTAGATACTCCTAAATCCCAACATTTGAAGATGAATCATATAGGGCAAATAAAACCTAATCACAACGTGAAAACCATAACCAGTAATCTTTAACTGTTACTCAACCTCCTTATATCAGAATTACGTAGCGTTTTTTGAATACACTGATAATTTTCGATTTGTAAAAGTTTAGAGAATCTAAGTTACGCAAATTAGTAAATCACAGTTCGTAGGCATATTATATTATTTGTTGACATCCCCTCCAGAAGGTAACATATATCACATTTGAGAAACTAACTTTCATATCGTGGGACAGAACAGGTTGTAGCTGTAGACCTGTAGTCTTGTAGACTTGTGGTAATGCTGTTGTTGCATGAGTGTATGAAGTTTTGTGCTTTTCTATAACCAAATTCTGATCGTGCTTCTTTATATGGTTTCCTTATGTTAGTTGAAGAAATTAACTTGCTTGTTTTCCTGGATACAAACAAGCTTGTGTGTTTCTTACTTAAATTCCAAAACCAATGTACTCTGGGAGATTTCATTAATGGCAATTTTGTCATATTTTTGCCAGTTATTTGTTTAACATGTACAAACTGACACAGTTGGAAGACGATAACATGGATGAAGCATCTGAGGAGATGGCAGTGCAGTTGGCTGCACAAGGAGTGATAGGGAAGAGAGTTGATCAGATGGAATCAGGATTTATGATGGCCCTAGATTACATGATCCAACTTGCTGAAAATGACCAGGATGATAAGGTGACGAGTTCAAATTTCTATTCAAACTTTCACTTTTGTTCCATCTATATTTATTAGCTTAATTTTGAAGAAGACAGGCTTTTAAAAACATTGGAAATAGCTAATCAGTAAAACTGCCAACACAAATTTTGTTTACATTTTTCAAAATGAGTGTTTCATTGCTACAAAGCTTGGTGGTCCAAACGGGTTAAGTAGTTGGGAAAATCCTGACTGTGGTAACAATTTGATTGAAAATTTATCTCAAAACATAGTGGTGACATAAGCTTTTGTTTTTGATTGGATTTGTTAATCAATTCTATGCTATGCATAACTCCATTTGGTCATTCTCATAGTTACACTAATACGCTGCTAAGATATCACATGTTTGTGAGTCTTGTGACACTCCTTTATTGTTGCTTTATATGGAGCTCATTGCTATTATGAGATAATGTTCCTTTTATAGTATACATTTCGGGCTTCAGCAATTGAGTTTAATCATTGTCAACGGTTTGTGTTCAGCGCAAGGCACTCTTAGAGGTGATCAAGGAGACTGTATTATCACATCTTACAAAGAAATGCCCCTCACATGTAACGACTTGCCGTCACTCAAATTCTTTCAGTATTTGGTTGTCAAACAGTATCAACTTTGTACTAATGCTGAATAGATCTCCGTTGTATACATTTCTAGGTTCAAGTGATTGGCCTGCTTTGTAGAACTCCCCATAAAGAAAGCAGGCATGAGTTACTTAGACGAGTTGCTGCAGGTGGTGGTGCATTCAAAAGCGAGAACGGCACTAATGTTCATCTCCCTGGAGCGAACTTGAATGACATAGCTAACCAGGCTGATGATTTACTGGAGGTATTAGCTAAATAACATTTGCATACATCGCTTCAAATTATCTTTATCTGAAGTCGGCAATTGAAATTATGATCTCTAAAAAAATATATATATATACGAATGAACTATAAGTTGATACTTGTAGAAAGAATGAGATCGAGATCAAGTTTAGATCCAGGGATGAAGTTAAGGAAATTTATAATTTTATTAGTCTGTAATAGACTAATTCAACCAATATGATTATGAGATCATTGGTTAATTTATGAAAGATGTTGAGTTAATGTTTAACCCTTGTTTGGGCGGCCAACATCCGGATTCGGAGGCGTTACACACAATGATTTGCAATTATTCTACTGTAACCTTGATCAATGAATCAAATTTAATGTACCACTTCCTTGGTGCTTGTTTTAGGCCGTACAAACTTTTCTTTAATTTGCAAATCAAGTATTATTTCCCTTTAACTTCAAATCCCTTTGCTGCTCCATGTAGATTTCCTTATTCAAATCACCACCATCGCGTATCTTTTGAAGAGGCTATCCAGGATTGAATTTCCAACCCACCATCGCGTGTCTTTTGACGAGGCTCTCCGGGATTTAATTTCCAAATCACCATCGTGTATCTTTTGAAGAGGCTTACCAGCTCGGGATCAATCTTTCGTAGCTCTGATATCAGTTATTAGGGGAGAACTGGGGAGCCCGCGACTCGTGTGTGCATACACAAGACACTAACACATGTTTGGAATCCAACTTGACCAAAAAACTTAAGTCATTAGGTTTTGAGCCCATTTATATATATTAATCCTTTACACTTTTATAATTTTTTCGACGTGGGGCTCCAACATCACTTGTGATATGATATATTAACAATATCCTGTGATCTAAATGGAGATGTATTGTTCACAAATCGCAATCCAGGACCAGGGAAGATATGGACTATACAAGCTGAGATTTGTCTTGATTTCTTCTGGGTGTTCTCTCTCTTTTTCTTTTAGGCCTTAGGATCATTTTGCTGGAGATTATTAAGTTCTTATCACTTATATATTAATATTTTGGGCTTGCTGAAGAAATTGAATTGCTTAGCTTCGTGTATCTCATATGAAAAATTTTCAATAATATTGGTTGCAAGTGTAAAATGTAATGATTGTAACCTTAATAGTTATACCTTATCCGAGTAGCTTTTCTCTTAATTTCTTTGCCTATATTAGACAATTCACAAATGAACCATCCCATTCATGACATTTAGGTAGTCACTTGCATTCAAATCATCACTTAATCTAATAAATGAGCCTTGGCTAATTCCTTTGGTCTGCATATTAATCTTAAAGCAATATTACTTTTCTTTTTCATTTTCCTATTTAAGGCATTCTGGAACAGTCATTGATTGGGCTCATAGTAACCAAGATTCACTGTTTCAGTATATATCGACAGAGCTTGTTTTCTTTCATTGTTGTTATTACAAATACTGCAGCTGTTATGTTTAAATCATGGGTATAAAAAAGTTGAATGCATGCGGTCATCTAGAAGTTTCCTTTAGTTAATTCTAAACTTTGAAGTATCTCTCTCCGTGCCTCTGCCTGCAACCGCCCCTAACCCCCCCCCCCCCCCACCCACCCACCCACCCACTTACTTTTTTTTGTTTGCATATTCTGATCCTAAATGATCATTTGCAGACAATGGAAACCCGACCTGTTGTTCCTGATCGAAAGCTGCTTGCAAGGCTTGTTTTGATCAGAGAAGAAGCTCGGAATATGATGGGAGGTGGAATACTAGATGAAAGAAATGATCGTGGTTTCAATACTCTCCCTGAATCAGAGGTATCTAATTCTCTGAACATTAAATACCCTACATAAGATAAGATGTTAGTTTATTTTCATTTACCAGTATATTTGTTATGTCTAAAAGATTTACCTAACCAAAAAAGTTCCATAGTATAAAATCCACATCAACTATTCTCTTTACCAATATTGATTCAATTTTGCCACATTCAGGTCAACTTTTTAACTAAACTTGTTGCTCTTAAACCTGGGAAAACTGTACGTGAAATGATAAAAAATGTCATGCAAGGAAAAGATGAAGGTGCAGATGACTCTGATACTGACGAGACAAGCACAAATGGAAGAAGAGTTTCAAGTGGAATTGCAGGAAGAGTGAGTTTTTCTTACGCTATTATAATATTGTATTTTCACTAGATTTTTTTAAAAAAAAGAGAAAAAAAGAAGATGGTCTAGTTTTGCATATGTGCTTGACACTCTTGTCATGTCTCCAGGGTAGTGTTACTGGAATCAAACCATTACCTGTTCGTCCTGGCATGTTTCTTGAGACTGTGTCCAAGGTACAGAGTACACTTCCATTTATGATTGTGGTTTGTTGATATAGGAATGATCACTGTGAGTTTATTGGGTTTGAGGACTTGTCTAGAATGGAAATAACTAACCAAACGGGACCGGTTAAAAAAATTTGAATTCATTGATTTTTTTCTAGAGCAAATTTTTCTTTACAAGCTCCTCTGCTCATATAAGCTTCAAAAATGTGTTTTGTCATTTATTTTTGGAGCTAGGTCCAGCAATAAGAGCTCTTACTAAATGTTTGCTTGAAATTTCTTCCTACTACACACTTGTTGATTGGTTTTTATTTTGATTCACTCTTGATTCTTGATCTCCCTCCTGTTGGATTTTCTTAGGTGCTAGGTGGCATCTATGCAGGAAATGTCCCCGGCATTACAGCACAGCATCTTGAATGGGTAATTTTGTTTCTGCCTCACCATTTCTCTACTCACTAGAGAGCGTGCACACACACACACACACACACACACAAACACACTTATATAACATATATATTGAAAACATGGGATAACAAACGTATTTCCCGGAAGGTGTACACTTTTTATTTCATGATCAATGACATATTTCTGTGCAATTCTGATTTACTTCATTTAGATGAAGACTTTATTTCTGTTTTATTGGGGTTTCATATAATTGATTATTGGAGCTAGCTAGTCTATCAAAATTTACTATTGCTGCATTAATCTTCCTCGATTCAATGATTTTGTAGACACAGCTCTGTTGCTCATAATATGGGTGTATATTTCTCAAATTACTAGTACTAATTGCATTGACAAAATCTACCTCTACCCTCATGCTGCAAAAGATGCATCATCAATTTGCCCATAATTCTCTAACATCAATCTTTAATCTGATTTTCAGGTTCATCAGAATACACTTGAAGTTCTTCAAGAAATTGCTTTCTAGCTACTCAACGGCAGGCTCGACCATGCTGTCCACAAAATTTTGGTTGCAGGCTTTGATCATAAGATCATTTATAGGCATTGAAGTGAATGCTACTATAAGTTATAGTATTCGTTATTAGTATAACCAGATTTA
Organism: Panax quinquefolius; assembly: GCA_020205615.1. Taxonomy (NCBI): domain Eukaryota; kingdom Viridiplantae; phylum Streptophyta; class Magnoliopsida; order Apiales; family Araliaceae; genus Panax; species Panax quinquefolius. The sequence goes on along the minus strand of CM035154.1, from coordinate 1,671,291 downwards.
ATGCGAAAATTGCTACTAACGTATGCACATAAAGAAAGCTTGAATCTCGATCCATACGCAAGAGCTTTCCATTTCAAATGTCATGGTCTAAATTTGAAAATGTGTTGGAATGTGACATGATAGGAGAGAAAGATGAGGGAGAATATACAAAAGAATGAAGATTCTCCATCTTAGTCCGCCTCGAGCCTTGTAGGCTAAACATGGTGATGGGCTTTTGACTTCTGTGAGGTTGGATTAAAATTACTTAAAAATTTTCTATTTTAGTAATTGAATTTTTAATGTCTGCTCTACTTGATTTGAAAAGTGTGAACAATATAGTGATTTCACAAACTAGACAGAAGGTATATTGGAGCAAGTGCATGTATGGAACAACCACCACCACCAGTATTCAATTTGGATATAAAGCTAACCCTTTTTTGATATGTCATTTTCACATTAATAAGTTCTGAAAATAAAATTTGAAGAATAACAAGCCGGCCACTGACTGAGAAAAAAACTGGCTACACTACGAAACATCTTACAATCAAGGACTCAACTGAGCATAAAATATTTATAATAAATTGACGGTAACTTGTAGTATATTATATTATGTGTACGTAGAGGAAACAATTAACATGTGAAAATCTTGATCTAGAAAGAAAGAAAAACAATTTTCCTATAATTCATTAATTTATTTATTTTTTGAAAATATGGTAAACAAATAATATATACGTTTTCATTTACTTAAGAAATTTTTAGGAATGAAGTAGTAAGAGAATTAGCTGTTTCATGATAAAGCAAATCAAGATCCAAATTGTATGAGTCGAATCGTACTTTTGGCAATGCCCAAGCACTAGCACTAGCACTAGCAATGATGAATGGAATAATATTAGTCGGGCAATATCAAGAATTGAAACCCCCTTCCATGTGTGGATTGGACCTACTTCTAGTCCTGAAATTACACCCACAAGGACATGCCTAACCTAATGGCTAATGGCTAATGGCTAATGGCTAATGGCTAATGGCTAATCACCTTCAAGTTTGTTTAGTTTAGGTCTTTATTATACTACGTATAAAGCAAGCACACCATATCTGATATCTCCTCCTTGCCTTGGTCCAGCATTACACTTGCACCGCCCAACTTTTTGTTGTCTCCCCTCCCCTAGACCCCTACCATGCCAATATATATGCCATACTATTTTCTTAGGCTAGCTTTGTCATAAGACCCACGTGACGTGACCATTATATTTTGGTATAACAACCATGTTTTGCATTCACCATAAGTTACGAGTATAGCAACACGCATGTTAATTTCCATTATTAATTCACATCTCATTTTATTATATTATTACATGAGTTTTAATTAAAAGCCTCCCCCATTTGTTTTTTTATGAATGTTAGTGATTTTTTTTGGTATTGGATCATAACAATAAATATAATCAAGCAAGCTATGGATTATAAAGGGAAATGATTTAATTAAGACTTCAAAATTTAGTTCATTTGAATGAGACTAATGGCAAGTCAATTGATTTTATGTGAGAGAATAGGCCCATCCCCTCCTCCCCAAGCCCAACACAGGCATCACAATATATATGCTTATATTATGAAGATTCCAAATTTTAGTAGTTGAAAGTTCAAACTCAAGTTTATGTTAAAAGTTATAGTAGTATATATATAGTTATAACTGAAAGGCCAAGGGCCAGCTTTCCATCTACACCTACTTTTTCCAAAAGCAACCCCCATGGCCATCCCTTCAAAATGACTAATTTCCCCAATTTAGTTCATCAACTACTTTCACACCAAATATTTCCATTTAAACCGTTTTATTTTTAATTTTCAAGATAGTCTAATATGGCCCATGGGTTAAAATTACTTGTAAAACTGTAACCCATCATCACTATACTACTTACTAACACTCAAAATTAAGCTACAATGACAAAATGTTAATTGACTTTAAACCAAACAAACTTGTAATTAGCCTTATATATCAAGTGTCAGTTACATAATTGATAATTTTTTTAACGATTATATTTGATATAGTGTGGACTAATTTGTAATCAGGGTTGTTATCGCGGGTGAGAAATTCACGTGTTACATTGATTTTATTAGGAAAATAAGATTAGGAAATATTATATTAATGTACTGTACTGTAATTTGATGATTCAAAAAAGGAGAGGCTACTACTGTTTCTGTTTGGCTTTATAAGTCAAGTCGTAGTAGCTAGCGGTTGATGAATAGAAAGGGGACAATATGGTCATATTTTGAATTGTGAAGTTCACTTTGAACTCTGTGACAGCTCTGCTCCGTCCCCAGTGTGTTTAGTGTTATAGTCAACTTCAGAGTGAAGTGTAGAGAACGTGACTCATAACTGTTAGAGAGAGAAAAAATCTGTTGGTGCATTTCTTTTTCTTCTTCTCGCTCTTCCTTCGCTGCGCTGCAAGGAAATATTTTCATGGTTGAGACCCAAATCAAAACTTAATTTTGTCAGTTATCGGAAAAATGGCAGGTTATTTCGGAGTGCTGGTATCGGATCCTTGGCTCCAAAATCAGTTCACTCAGGTGGAACTTCGAAGCTTGAAATCCCACGTAAGTTAATAATTTTAATTTCCTGATCTAATTCATTGATTGCATTGGCATATATAATCGCGATCGATCCATTACACTCACTGGTAATAATTCGATTTATATTTTTCAGTTCTCAAGGATGAAGAGAGAGAATGGCGGTCTCACGCTTGCGGACTTGCCGTCCAAAATGTCGACTCTGAAACAAGTCGGAGAAAATCTAACGGACCAAGACAGAGCTTCATTTATTCAGGATTCTTATCAGAACTTGAATGATGACGTTGATTTCGAACTCTTTCTTCGGGTAATTACACAACTTTTATACATATACACGTTATGTTATGTTTCAAACGAACTTCTTATTACATTTGAATCTCTTTGGCAAGTCAAAAAGGGTACGAAACTAGGAAAATCTTAAATATTCAAATCTCAATTTGAATTTTTCGAGATTTGTTCTCATTCTAAATTAAACTTATTTGAGGTTTGGAAAATTCTCAGTCAGCTTTAAAATTTTCAAAATCTAATCAGTCTGTTTTGTGCTTAAAATTTTCAAAATCCAAAGCACATCATAATCTGCTTTATATATAAAATTTTCAAATTCCAAAGTCAGTTCAATAGCTTTTGATTAATTCTCCCCCTTTCTATTTTGCCATTTTAGTTATATTGGATTCATTTGTTCCTGTTTTGTTGGAGGTGATGGACTTCAAAAATAAGAATTTGTTTATTTAATACCAGGTTTATTTGAAACTCCAATCGCACGCAACTACAAAAATGGGAATTGGTGCAAAAAACTCATCAGCATTCCTAACGTCTCCAACTTCTACACTGCTTCACACAATTAGCGAATCTGAGAAATCGTCTTATGTTGCACATATTAACCACTACCTTGCGGAGGATGAATTTCTAAAGAAGTACCTTCCAATAGATCCATCAACTAATGATCTTTTCGAGATTGCAAAGGATGGAGTTCTTATATGGTGATCATCAGTCATAAATTGCTCTTTTTTTGCTTTACTTGTTTTTTGATACTCTAGGTTATTTGACAATACTTCTTGTGTTGAATCACTCTTCTTTGATGCAGTAAGCTTATAAATATGGCAGTACCCGGCACAATTGATGACAGGGCAATCAATACTAAGAGAGTCCTCAATCCATGGGAAAGGAATGAAAATCACACCCTATGCCTCAATTCTGCAAAGGCAATTGGTTGTACTCTAGTCAACATAGGGACTCAAGACTTTATTGAAGGAAGGGTATGAAATATGTATGCATGCTTTAGTATACTTTGAAACTTTTGATATATATGGGTTCAACTAGCAAGAAAAAAATGTAAACTTTATTGCACAGAAATAATAACAACTATGCATTTTAATTTACAAATTAGGGGCATCGCCATATGGACGGCTAGGATCAAATATTCATAACCATCCTCCAAAATTTTGAGGATGTTTACAAGCATAATTATTACTGTTTATGCTGAGCTAACCCAAATTAGTCACAAGCAACTTAATCCAAATTCTTTAATGTCCCTGATATTGATGTGTTTTCCTCTTCATGGCTTGGTTATGTTGAGTTTAATTAATATTAGCTCATGGTTGCGGTAGTTCTGGACGCTAAGTAATATAAGTTTACTTTGTTTCATTTTCAGAGACATCTTGTATTTGGGGTGATATCTCAAATCATTAAGGTAAGTGTCTTTTCACTTACATACTCCATGGTTTTAAAATTATAATAGATACTGCTACTATTTATGATATGTAAACAGTATAGATAAACTTGAACTATGGGTGCTCAGTGAGAGCATTATGGACTTTGAATTCATCGGCAGATTAGAATGCTGCCTACAAGAGCATTTTTGCATTCATAAATCTGACCATCTTTATGTTTGTTGTTTTAGATACAATTATTGGCAGATCTCAATTTAAAGAAAACTCCTCAATTGGTGGAGTTAGTCGATGATAGTAAGGTGAAGACACATTCTGTCTTTGAAGCTTTACTTCTTGAAAGAATCAGTGTGATTATTCTAATTTAACCATTAAAAATTATTACATGCTAAATGTAAACTATCAGGATATGGAGGAGCTGATGAGTCTACCACCAGAGAAGATCTTGCTTAGGTGGATGAATTTTCAGCTGAAAAAAGCAGGATACAAGAAAATAGTCACAAACTTCTCCTCTGATGTTAAGGTGACAAGTTATAATGCATAGCGACTCAAATTGAGTTATTTTTGTAAGATGATCCTATTTTTATTGTGATTGAACTTGATTTGGTATTCATATTATGTTGGCACCTGGCAAATTCCAATGCCATGACTGTGGAGCCTTTTGAGAGCTTAAGGCGTGTGAAAAGATGTTGACTTCTTCCTACTTTTCGTTTGTTCTTTGTATATTCTTGTATCTGGTGGAAAACTTATAACTATGATCAACACACTAGCACATGATTTGACTTGAAACAAGATGATGAATACATTGTGGCGTGAGTTATGATTGAACTTTTCCCTTTCAAAAAGGTAAAAATGTCGCATAAGGACATTCTAATTATGTGGCAAGATTAAAGATCATGTATTCGATTTAGGGTTCTCACTGAAAGAACTCCCTAGTCAAAAAGAATTTTTCTTACCAAAATTAGACAAGCATACTGCATCAAATGGGCAATTTGGAAAGTTAATTTTCTAAGCATAACAGCTTGGATAGGTAGTAGTCCCTTGTCTTGCATCGAGTACATGTTCAAACATTCATTAAACTCACAGTCTGCATATAGTTTGTTTCTTTTTTACTTTTATTTTAACACAAAGTTATATGAGATTCTGGATACCTTTTCTTGCATTAGGCCATGTTATGTTTTTTTCTGCAGTGTCCTTGCAACAGTCAACAGTTAATACATGTTTGTTTCATAGATGCTCCTCTATAATGATTAACGTTTATGTGGAAGTACTCTGTTTGGTTCTGTGCAAAACTGAATATCTAGAGTAGACGTTTCTTTTTTCATATATGCTTATACTGAAGAACAAAAATATGTTTCTACAATGTAGTTTTATTTAATTCAATCTAGATTTAAATATTGTGATGGTTCAAATAATGCCAACATTTGATAGTAATATAATTCACCTGCAGGATGGAGAGGCCTATGCTCACTTGTTAAATGTTCTTGCTCCTGAGCACAGTAATCCATCTACTTTGGCTGTAAAAGATCATTTACAAAGAGCTAAGTTAGTTATTGAACACACTGATAGGATGGGTTGCAAGAGATACTTAACAGCAAAAGATATTGTTGAAGGTTCTCCTAATCTTAACCTTGCTTTCGTGGCACATATATTCCAACACCGGTGAGTATCAACGACTTGTTTGGAAAGTAAATCAACCTTAACTGGTTATCTATGAATTTTTAGTGTTTATTAACCTTATGAAGTTGCACAATCCTGTACTGCAGTATTTTCTAAACTTGGTGTTAAAGATAATAGGTATACTTTTTCAACAAACAAATTTGTAATGCATTTTGACATACGTCTCCCTGTCAGAAAGTTCTTACATATTCAAGCTTCGAGCTAAAATTTGGACATTAATTGTTTAAAAAACAGTAGATTTTATATATTATTCTTAACAACTACATATTGAGGCAATCAAATCCCTTGCAACATTATTTCATTCATCACCTTCTTCATGTATATTAGATTGGGAATGTCAAGTTTTTCACCTTCAATTTCAAATATAGGCTATATAGCAAATGCCTCAAGTCTGATCCCATATATATCTTTAGAGTGGTTACAGTTACACTGTCGATATCTAGAAAGAACTATTATATCTTTTTCCCATAACTTTTTGTGAAGTTTCAAAGTTGTTAAAATTGCCAAACATTAATAGCTTTTGTTTGGGTTATTGGAGTTGAGGAATATTGGTTCAATGCCTTTCAATTAATGTTTCTATTTCTTGATAAGACAGGTGTTAACTTGTGTTTATATTCATAGGCACTTGCCAAGAACCTACAAGCATATCAAGTTTATGTGATTCATAATCGCTTCTCTATTTGGTTCAGCTAAAAAACCCTTTTAACATAGATAAGAATGTGCTCAATGAATTTCTTATTACAAAAACCATACGACCCTGTTTGTTTGATTGTTCGATTCATGATTGACACAAATGGAAACATAATTGTAAGTTTGATGTGTTTGTAATTTTATACTATGTCACTTCTGCATCTTCACTTTCTCAAAACATTTATATTGACATATTCTTTTCCATTTACTGTACATGTTTCACCTTCTAGTTGATGCGTAACTATGAGTACTTGTGTAGGAATGGGCTCTCAACCCAAGTAAAACAGATATCTTTTCTTGAGGTTTCAGCAGATGACACCCAAATTTCTAGAGAAGAGAGTGCATTTCGCTTTTGGATAAATAGTTTTGGACATTCAACCTATATCAACAATGTCTTCGAAGACGTTAGAAATGGGTGAGTATTATCCTAATTGCAAGATGCAGTACACATTTACTCCAATAACCATTTATGATTTGTACCTTAATGCTTTCTGTAGTTTATATATATATATACATACATATATATGTTGATATAAACTGAGAAAATAAAGCAGTGAATTCCTTTGCAATCGCACCTCTGGTTTAGAATTTTGTGGACCAATGTTTAACAAAATTATCTTGATGAACTCAAGAAAAATTGTTTTTAAATTCTGGAAATCAAGAATTCTGAAACGATAGAAGCCAAATCAAAGATTTCTCCAAATTAAAAAGCTGATCATAAATGAACTACCTAAATTTTATTTATTGTCTTCATGATTTACATGGATTTCTGTTCCTCTATAGGTGGGTACTTTTAGAGACCCTTGACAAGGTGTCACCAGGGATAGTTAATTGGAAGGCAGCAACTAAGCCTCCAATCAAGTTGCCATTCAGAAAAGTAGAAAACTGTAACCAAGTTGTCAAGATTGGGAAACAACTGAAGTTTTCACTGGTTAATATTGCCGGAAATGATATTGTACAGGGAAATAAGAAATTGATATTGGGTAAGTTCTCTATCATATTTTCTCTTTCTACATTTGATGTCATTGACAAAACTATGATTTTCTTATTGTACATCAAACTTCCACTTAAATATGTTGACAAGGAAAATTTAGTTATACACATTTGAAAGTGAAGGATATTGTATCCCTTTTTCAGCTTACTTGTGGCAGCTAATGCGATGTAACATGCTTCAACTGCTAAAGAACTTGAGATTCCATTCGCATGGGAAGGAAATCACTGATGCCGACATTTTAGAGTGGGCTAACACCGGAGTGAGAAATTCAGGAAGCCAGAGTTGCATGAAGAGCTTTAAGGTATCATATCTAAAGCTTTTCATCTTTAATATTCAATTATTGTTTCTGTATTGCAGCCACATTTAGGTTTATGTAAATTAAAAGCCGATTAGGTCTGAGACTATATCTCAAGTAGTGGCTTGCATTGGATCTAAATAGCACCTACTCAGCTAGTGCTTTTGAGTGAAGCAAGCCCCTGTGGGGGGAGCAAGCCCAGTAGTAGAGGACCTACCCACACTCTCAATGGGAGTTTATATGTTGATTCAGTGTTTCATATCTGAACACGCCAGGTCCAGATGGGTTAAGTTTCATCAACTACTGGGTTACATAGTAGCATCAAGAACTTAATTATGTACACCTGAGTTTGTTTGCAAGATATGTTCATATCTGATTCACCTTTCACCCCCCCAAGAATACTTATTTTGTACACATACCTTTTGTCTAGGGTATGCAATGCTTTCTGAATGATATGGATGGCTCTGACTTTTCTCAATTGAACACCACCTCCAATTAGTCGTGTTGGACTATAGTTTGGTGACATATGCTTCCAAATTTTCTGATTGATAGAAACTTTGTTTTTATTGTTTGCTTAATGAGTGATTTTGCTATTACAGGATAAGAGTTTGTCGGATGGTATTTTCTTCCTTGAGCTCCTCAGTTCTGTACAACCTCAAGTTGTTAATTGGAGTCTTGTTACAAAAGGAGAAACTGGTATAACTCCCTCTGAACTTGTGATGGAATTTATTTACTTAGTTATATCCATAATTATTATGCTAGCTTTCTAAATTATTATGCTAGATGTTAACTGTTTTTTTTTTCACTTTCTAAAAGTTTGGGAATCTGATCCTTCTAGATTATTTAAATTTTGGGTTCATGTAGAGGAGGAGAAGAAGATGAATGCAACCTACATCATCAGCGTGGCAAGGAAACTTGGATGTTCTATATTTTTGCTTCCTGAAGACATTATTGAGGTAAGGCTCTAATATTTCAATACTTCTATTTCTACCTCTGATTTTTTTGCTTCACCAAAAAAAAATAGGTTTCCTCTTCGTCGCATATGTTGCCACCTTGCCCTTCCTAACTGATATCTGTGATGTGAAGTGATAATTTTGCATGAAACACCTGGTATCAAGTAGTACTCTCTCAGTTCCAAATTAAAAGACGAATATTGACTTTTCAAAAGTTTTCTATTTATTTAAGTTTTGAAAACAATAACCCTAATAAGTAATAGTACTTTTTAGGCAATTTATGACATAAACTACATGAATTTATGTCAATTTTGATTTTGAAATGTTAATATTGATGTTATAATTTGGTACGGAAGTAGTAAAATAAGTATATTTTCTTTCCCATCTCCCTTTAACTATGGTACTTAGCTCATAATTATATGATGTTATGTTTTTAATTATCAGGTAAATCAAAAGATGATCCTTACACTTGCAGCAAGTATTATGTATTGGTTCATGAAACAATCAGTGGAAGAAAGATCATGTGTGTCTTCTGATAGTGAGAGCGGAAGCCTATCAGAGACTATCTCAAACTCGACAATGGATGACACTGCTTCAGAGTCATCAATAGATTAATTTTAAGAAGAAAACAATAAAAAAAAAAAATACGTGGATTGATTTTTGTGTAATTGTTACACTTATATACATTCTTTTTGTGCATTATATCTCACACTTTATCTAGTATTTCAGAGGAAGTTATTCATTTTGAATGCAATTTTGCTCTAGCAAATGTGTATGTGAATAATTACAGAGATGTAATTTGTATTAATTTGATCAAATGTATGTCCTGTTTCTCTAACAAATGTATTATTGTATTTTTAAATATAAAAATATGTATTGGACGAAATTGGGAATAACGTCCTTTCCATCATGCCTTTCATCTAAATTTTTAATACACGTTTAGCGACTTAAATTTAGTTTTAGTTGTATCACTGGCGACGATTATTTGCTATGTTTATTATTATGTCGCTTAATGCAAAAAAAATAAAAAATTGATGACTAAATATATAATGGAAGGAATTGGATTATGAATTCTTTCACTACACTTTTAACCTATTATTTGTAGAGTAATGCTAGAGACGTCAACAATCAATTATATACATAAATTGTGCACACTCAATATAAAAAAGAGAGAAATTAAGTAGCGAGATCTATAATTTAATATTTTACGTATTTTTATTGGTAAGCAATACATGAGCAGTGGCGGATCTATTAAGGGGCACTATAGACAGCTGTTCCTGCTGATTTTTTTTTATATAGGTATAGGAGTAGAAATAAATATGTAAGTAAATAAATTTAAGGGGGAAGAGTTAAACTTGGAGGGAGCAAAAAAAATTAATACATATTCTAAATACAAGTATAGACGTAGATTCATTTTACTTCTGTCTTCTACATTTCTGCCTCTATGGCTTTGCCATTACTACTTCTACATCTCCATTCTCCACCACTACTTCTACATCTGTATAATATGATACCCATACTTCGCTACAAGTAATTCTTTGAACTACCCCAGTAGTAAAAATACGATGTCTGGCGTGGTTGCATAGTAGCACACGATATTGGTTATTGATGCTTACGTAAGAAGTCACTCAGTTATACTCAATTATTGTTACAATAATTGTTGCATCATATCTCTCATATTATTGATTCGATTATTGGCACAGTATCATCTGCATAATATGATATATTATTAAATCAATAATTGAGACGACAAAGTTGTTCATATTATTAAATTGCAATATTTACAATGTCTAGAAGTTACATCGAGGAGAGGTTTGGTCACCTAATTAAGGCATTAATAGGGAGAAATTCTTATCGGAAAGTCCCCTCTTTCCTGGGAACGACCTGGTTGTTAAATATTGTGAGTTATAATATTAATGATGAATAAGTTCGTGTTGATTATAGATGAATTTGATAGTTCTATTGTGTTGAAATTATTTGTGTTAGTGGAAATCGACTTTTATTTCGATAATAATTGATGTCTGGAGGATATATTATTCAATCGAAGTATTGAACACTTTTTGTGTGGAGTTCTTTATTCACGGGTTCTTATTCACCGATTACTTCATTCTAGTATTATTCACTTTCGAATTATTTGGGACACTTTTACGTAGAATTCTATTCACGGTCTTATTCGAAGTACTATTCACTTGGGTACTTATTCACCCAAAAAATATATTTCTTTTCGGTTCAAATCATTTTTTGGATACAATATTATTCCATGAGGAGATGTCTTTAATTTTTGAATAGTTGGTTGAAATTATAATAGTAAATTATTATGGATTGTTGGTTTAAAGTTTTAATAGTAAATCAATATGGATCGTTGGTTGAAAGTTTTAATAGTAAATCAATATGGATCGTTGGGTTTAAAGTTTTAATAGTGAATCGGTATGACCGTTGCTTTAAGTTTTAATAGTAAATCAATATGGATAAAATCTAGTTTAAAAAGTAAATCAATCCGGACCATTCATGAATTGAATTCTTATTCGGTCCATTATCCTATAAAAATAAGCTCATTCCTTCATTATTTCTTACTTAATTCATTGAAACTCTAGAGAGAAATTATAGAGAGAAAGAAGAATGAAAGTCTGCTACCTCATTTTCCAATATCCGGTTTCTTCTAAGGTAAGGGTATTATTTCTTTCAGTATTTATGAAGAGAACTTACATTATTCCATTCTTTATTATTATGTTGGAATAACTTTATTTATGTAATAATCGCATACATGGTGAAATTCTTGTATTATTCCATTCTTTATTATTCGTAAGAATATATCACATTTTGTGTGTTTACGCATGACACGGGTTCCATTATTTATTATTACATTGGAATAACCTATCCATCTTGCCTATCGCATGCGTGGTGAATTCTGTTGTTATTCCATTCTTTATTATATTGTTGGGAATAACCTGTCTGTGCAATCTATCGCATGCATGGTGAATTCTTCTGTTATTCCATTCTTTATTATTCTGTTGGAATAACCTGTCTATGTGGATTACCACATGCATGGTGAATGATCCTTTGTATTCATTCTTTGTTTAATTATAGAAATGATCTGTTTACGTGGATTATGATGAAAGTCATAATATAAGCATTGGACTATTGATTATGATGAAAGTCACAATAAAAGCATGGACTAATGAAAATCATGGGTATATGTAGTATTAATAAGTGTTATGATGAGTTATGTTGGTTATTATGTGAAAACATGAAAGTTTCTTAGAAATCACAAAGGGTTGAAAATCAGATTTTGGTGAAAAATAGAACATGAAATTCAATTGACCATATCTCCTATTATATTTTGAATTTTTGAATGTGGTCAAGTTCTAGAGTTAGATCTATGAGTTTTCTAACTAATCCAAGTGAAATCACTAGAAAAGGTGTTGTAGATTTTTGTGTGGACTGATTTTAAGAAAGGAGTCAAAAAAGCGCAAAGTACCAAAAAGCTCTTTGCTTGAGAAATTTAAAAGGATATTTTTGGCCACTTAGTTTGTGAAATAAATTCCGGCCTTTTGGGACATGAAAATATATGGTATAAAGTACTTACTGTCCAAAAATGAGCTCATTCCGACTTAAAATGAGCAAGTTATGACTATTTCAATATTTAGATTTTTCTGACGAAAAACACTATAATCGGAGTTCTATAACTTCGATGACCATGAAATTTAAACTGGAAGCTCACGTTAACATTTGTAAGATCCTGCCAAGATTTGGGAATTTGTGGAGTTAAACTTGAGGTAGCTAATTTCTTAAGGAATTAATTAGAAATTGATTTTTGAAAATATACTTAAGGAGTTGAAAAATTATAAAAAAAATACTTGTTGTGTATGAAATATATGTATATATGTTTGGACAAAGGATAGAAAAATAATAAGTTGATTTGGTAATTTTTTATGAAAATGGTTTAGTTACGAACATATGAGTTAAGTATGTTATGTGAATTTAAAAAATTGGTAAATATGATTTTATGGCTTGGGAATCCTATATAGGGTATATGAAGATTTTTGATGAGTGATTTGATCATTGGTGATGAAATCTTATGAGTATGGCATTTTTGAATGATTAAATGCATTATTTGGTAAAGTATAAACAATTAAATTAAAATGTTTATAATTTTAAGAAGTGATTAAAATATTGTTATAATATTAACAATATTAGATTATGAGTTATTTAAGTGATGGATAATATTTGGATAAATTTAAAGTCTTTAATATTTATTCTTGTTTTCGTTTGATTAATGCTTATAGTATTATCATCATCCTCATGCTTATATTGTGATGAAAGTCATCTTTGGCTTACGTGCAGAGATGGACTTGGTATGATTATGACTAGGGATTATTCGGTATAATCATGACCGTAATGTAACGAATAATGTCGTAAAAGTCCTCATTGGCCTGTAGTGCATTGATGGACATTTTTTGGTATGATTATGACCAGGGATTATTCGGTATAGTCATGACCATTGATGATTTAATGAATATCCTTAGCCTGTAGTGCAGGGATGATTCGATGATGTGGTTTATTTATTAAGCTGAGTCTCAGTCAGCGATAAAAAGTGATGAAAACATTTTAAACCATAGAAGATAGTAGATTTTATTCTCTACTTGACTCTTCTAATGGATTGTTTATTCCACTGCAGTTAAATTTGATGTTTATTATATTGTATCAGTTTAACACTGTTAAAGGCTAATGATAATTTTTTTCCTGCATTATCTTAGTCATAATATTTCTTACTGGGCTAGTTGAGCTCACCCTTTCTTTCACTGTTCTCTTCAGGAAATGAGAATATAGCTGGGACGAGTCGGGGAATGGAGTGATGGTCCAGATGATAACATTAGTAGTCCTCACTATTCTGTTAAATAGTGTGACAATAAATATAATGAGGACTCCATTGAGTGTGGATATTGTCTAGATGACAATATTCTTATTAAAATTCTCAGTTTATGTTTTGTCGTATTTTACACGACAGTTGTATTATTAAGTTGTATTTGTATTTTTGTACCATATGTTTGGCGACTCAAGATGGGTGATGTATACCTATTTTGGGGGCGTCAAATAACGTGTAAGGTGTGATTAATGACCCGGTTTAGTATACTACAATAAAATATAACAATAAGTGTTATATTAATTTGTCATGCAATAAATTATATAGATTTCAAAGTGTTACTACAACGATGGATTAACACTTACTGTCCAGACTCGACATCTACCAGAACTGTAAGTGGAACTGCTAGTGGCCGACTAAAGATACCGAGGTTAGTCCCTCAGTGTTGTTGACGAGGCGCATATGTAATTATTAAAAAATCAGAGTCAATAAACAGAAACTAATGCAGGTTGATATATATTTAAATCCTAGTTCAGACAACTTATTAGCTCCTGAAGACGAGCCTTTATCATGGCTAGTGTCTCCCAATTCGGATCGCCCACAACCGCGGCGATCCATAAATATGCTATTGGAATAACCAAAATAACGCATATGAATTTAAATGTAAATTATTTAAATATATTAATATGTATATTACTCTTGCATTATTTACTAATTTGAAATAAGTTTAGATTATGTATGTCATCATACCCGATCAAATTCAACATCGATATCATTCTCAGATTCTGTATCTTCCTCATCATCAGTTTCAATAACAGTTTTGTCGTCGTTATCATCCTCACATTCCTGACTTCTTCCGCAAACTGTGAAAAATTTTCATCAAATCTCTTTCATTCATCTCCATCTGCAGGGTGAGTCAGTTGACTAGGCACGACGTCCCTTATTCTATGCCAACTCATATATTGAGCCGTATGGGATGACATGAATAGTCATTGAAGCCTCGGTGTAAGAGGAAAGTACCATAAGATCTTTTTGGGCACATATTTCTTCTTCCCCCCCACGTTCTGTCACATTGTATTAAGGAAAGCTGTATATATCACATTGTCTTTTATCTCTGTCCGCCCCATAGTATAATATGCAATCCTGCTCACAAGCATCGATCTTTTAATACCCCATATTCAACCCCATGACCATCTTCTTCACTTCATAATAATTCGCAAGCAGATTATGATCTTTAGGTAATAACTCGCTAATAAGAGAAAACAACTCATTGAAACCTCTCTCACTGCAGTCATGCTCATATTTGAAGTGCAAGAGCTTAGTCACTGCAGATAACCTGGTGTGCTTATCATTTCCAGGATACAGCGGGACCCCCGATTCAGATAGCAACTTGTAAAAGGCAGCAGCTGTATCATTTGTCACTTGCTGAGCTCTGTTTGACAAATACTCATTTTTAGTCCAGTCAATATTGGTAGGGCCATAAGCATTGACCATGTCCCACAACATCATAGTTATCGGCGTATGAAGCTTGTTGAATTGGTTGGTCTATAGTCCTGTCGATCACTTCTCTCAACTTAGTTGTTTCCCCGTGATGAATCCATATGGAGTACCCATCCACAAACCCATGGAAAAATAAGTCGAATTTAATCTCGTCGGCTTTCTTCCAGATCAGGTTTTTACAGTACTTAACACACGGGCATCTCATCTTTCCGTTCAGATAATCAATATGTTGTATTATTTTGTTCAAAAAGTTAGATACCCCATCACGATAAGCTGAGATTAATCCCCTCCCATCAATGGGTATCCTATAGTACATCCAACTCCAGTCACCTGACATCTTTAACTAAACAGAAAACACATTAAGTACAAGGATATTCATGTATGTGGTCTATGCATGAATTATATTTTCTTAGTATCTCCATTCTATAAGATAATGGTAAGGCTTCTATCTCGTTCCTGGATGCGTCTCCTCACTAGTGCCAACACGTTGAACACGTTTCATCTATTTCAAAAAAAATTCGGCAGCACTTCCCCATGGTCTTCAAGTACACGAAATAGACTAAGATAACTTAATCTAAGTATGCACTCGAAAAACATGTAGAGACTATTCGACATTCACTCCTAATGAGTGAATGTCAAACGGGTTTTTAAGTTCCAAAGTATAGTACATATGTGACGCCCCCAAAATAGGTATACATCACCCATCTTGAGTCGCCAAATACATGGTAAAAAATACAAATAAAAACTTAATTATACTGACGATGCGTGTAAAATACGAAAAAATATGCTACGAGTTTTAATACGTATATTGTCATCAGGCAATTATACAAACTCGATGAAGTCCTCATTACATTTATTATCACACTTTATTTAATGAATAGTGAGGGACTCTAATGTTATCATCCGGGTAATCACTCAGGTTCCCAGGCTCGTCCCAAATTTATATTCTCATTTCCTAAAGAAACGGTGAAGGAAGGGGTGAGCTCAACTAGCTTGATAAGAAATATTATGACTAAGATAATGCGAGAATAAATTATTATTAGTCTTGACAATGTTAAAGCGATAAAATATAATAGACATCAAGTTTAAGCTGCGGTAGAACAAGCAATCCATTAGAAGAGTCAAGTAAAGAATAAAATCTACCATCTTACATGATTTAAAAGTTTTCATCAATTTTATCATTTGAGACTCGAACAATAAATAAACCACATCATCGAATCATCCACATTTCTACGGCCAAAGATATTCATTAAATCATCAATGGTCATGACTATACCGAATAATCCTTGGTCATAATCCACTTGGATAAGTTAGTAAACTCATAGATCTAACTCTAGGACTTGACCACACTCAAAAATTCGAAATATAACAGGAGATATGGTCAATTGAATTTCATGTTCCATTTTCACCAAAATCTGATTTTTCATCTCTTTGTGATTTCTAAGAAACTTTCATGTTTTCACATAATAACCAACATAACTTATCATAACACTTACTAATACTACATATACCCATGGTTTTCATCAATTCATTGCTTTTATTATGACTTTCTTCATAATCCACGTAGACAGATCATTTCCACAATTTCATAAGGAATGAATACAAAGGGTCAATCACCATGCATGTGGTAATCCACATAGACAGGTTATTCTAACAGAATAATAAAGAATGAAATAATATAAGGATTCACCATGCATGCGATAGAGACCAGCAGAGGCAAAGTTATTCTAATGAGAATAATAAAGAAGCGGAACCAAAGTTAGGCGTAATCCTTGACCGGCAGGATATTCCAATGAGAATAATAAAGAAGCGGAACCGAGTCAAAGCGAAATTCGACCAAGCGGGATATTCAACAGAATAATAAATAATGGAACCATGTAAAGGCGTAGCGCATACGGACATGATATTTCGACAGAATAATAAATAATGGAACCCGGTCCGTGAAAATGCTACGAGATAGGATATTACGAGAATAATAAAAAGCGAGAATAATAGAAGAATTTCACCGTGTATGCGATTCTTTTGTATATCTGAGTTATTCCAACATAATAATAAAGAATGGAATAACGAGAAGAAGTTCACCATGTATGCGGTACTTCGCATAACCATGTTATTCCAACATAATAATAAAGAATGCAATAACAGAAGAATTTCACCATGTATGCGATACTTCGCATAAATAGGTTATTCCAACAGAATAATAAGGAATGGAATAACAATAGCTCTCTTCATGAATACAAAAGAATAATACCCCTTACAGGTACAACAAATAATATCTCTTACCTTAGAATAAAGCTGGATACTGGAGTAGAGAGGTAGCAGACTTCTCTTCCTCTTTCTCTCTATAATTTCTTTCTATAATAAATGCTCTATAACTTTAGTGAATTAGTGAGAAATGAAGAAAGAATGAGCTTCTATTTATAGGAAAATATAGTTTCGATAATTGCACGTTTTGGGGCTCGAAATATTACAGTACAATACCTCCAACTTTTATTTCATTTTTAATTCAGTCATCCAAGTATTATCAAACTTGCACCACCTCCCCTAATAGTAAATCATGTGAATCAATAGTTCTAAACATGTGAAAAAATTAATTACAGTATAGTACCTCCATCTATACCTCTATTTTTAACTTAGTCATGCAAATATCATCAATCTTGCACCAACTCCCCTAATAGTAAGTGAATGTGACTCAATAGTAACTCGTGAATAGTAACTCATAAATAGTAACTCATGAATAGTAACTTCGTGAATAATACTCAACCACTGAAAAAAAGTGCCGAATACCCAATTGAACAATATAATCTCCAGGACATCAATTATTATCGAAATAAATGTCAATTTCTCTAACACAAATAATTCCAACCTGATTGGGACTATCAATTCATCTTTAATCAACCACGAACTTATTCATCATTAATATTATAACTTCGTAATATTTATGACCGAAGTCGTTCGCGAGAAAGAGGGGCTTTCGATAAGGATTTCTCACTATTGGTGCATGATTAGGTGACAAACCTCTCCTTGTGAACTTACAGACATTGTAAATATTGCGATTTAATAATATGAATAACTTTATCGTCTCGATTATTGATTTAATAATATATAAAATATTATACGGATGATCTTTGTGATAATAATCGAATCGATATCTGAGAGATATGATCGCGGCAATTCTTTGTAGCAATAATTGAGTATAATGAGTGATTTCTCCGTAAGCATCGATAATGATCTTGGTGTGTTTCTTATGCGACCACAGCGTATTACTTTACTTTTACTCTTTGAGTAGTTCAGCGGTTTTAACGGTAAAACTTCCTCAGTTATTTTCATAAAATAATTATGTCCTTTTATTACTCTGATGATACTTAGTTGTTTGTTTTGATGATTGTCTTCGTAAATGCGGATATTCCAGAAAAAAGAATATTTCGAGCAAGCGAATATTTTATAACAACTTGCATACTTTACAAAATTTATAAATCTTACTCTGACTATAACATTATATCAAATCCATACCGTAATGTTAAAAAAATATTTCGAGAAATTTAAATCTTTATTCATAAAATTTGGGGTCTCACAACATATATCCTTTTATTAACTTGCAAATATGTTAACCGCCTTATTTGAGCAGGTAAGGGGTTGTCAAGCGGTGAATTCTGAGTGCGAGAACAGCGAAGTTGACATTAACATGATATTATGCAATTTATCTGTGAGACCCCAGATTTTATGAATAAAAATTTAAATTTCTCGAAATATTTTTTTTTTAATATTATGGTGTGGATTTGATATAATGTTATAGTTATGGGTAATATTTATAAATTTTGCAAAGTAAGCAAGTGGTTATATAATATTCAATTGGTCATGGGAATATTCGTTTTAACGAGAAATATTTACACAATGATTGGTGGACCCCCTAATGAAGTATTATCGTAGTAAGAAATTTGTAATTATCTTTTAAAAAAATAACGGCGGAGTATTACGTTAAAATGTTGAACTACGGAAAATACGATATGCTGGTTTTCAAGGAGACGATTAAATGAGAAGTCATCTCGATTATCAATATTCAATTCTTTGCATCATATCTGTATTATTATCACAATGATCATGATTAATGTTATATTAAATGCGATAACGTGAGCGAAAGTTATTATATTATTATTGTAATCAGGCGCAATAGAAGTTACGTCGAGGAGAGGTTTGGTCATTAAATTGAAAAGAATTAAATTGAAAATTTGGTTGTTAAATATGTAATAATATTAATGATGAATAAGTTCCTATTGATAAAGATGAAATTAGTTCCATCAGTGTTGGAATTATGTTAAGGGAAATTCACATGATTAAGCTGGATAAATGTAATTAATTGGATAATTAATTGCTATTAATTCACATGATTATAGCTATTTATTCACATGTGTGTACTATTGATTCACATTTTTGTACTATTAGGGAGTGGTGCAAGATTGATAATACTTGTATGACTAAGTTAAAATGGAGGTATAGTTGAAGGTACTATTATCTTGTAATTTCGTATTTTCACATGATTATAACTCTTGATTCACATTATTTACTATTAGGGGGAGGTAGTGCAAGTTTGATAATACTTGCGAACTAAATTAAAAATGAAGAAAAGAGGAAGGTATTATATTGTAATATTTCGAGCCCCAAAATGTGCAATTATCGAAACTATATTTTCCTATAAATAAGCTCATTCTTTCTTCATTTCTCACCAATTCACTAAAGCAATTGAGCAATTATTATAGAGAGAAATTATAGAGAGAGAAGAAGAAGAAGTCTACTACCCTCACTTTATTCCGGTATCCGCTTTTTCTAAGGTAAAGGGTATTATTCTTTCGTATTCATGAAGAGAGTTATTTTCTTTCAATACTCGTAAGGGTTGTTATTCCATTCTTTATTATTATGTAGGAATAACTTTTATCCATCATGCAATACCGCACATACATGGTGAAATTCTTACATTATTCCATTCTTTATTATTCGTTGGAATAACTTTATCTGCATGGATCTATCGTGTGCTGGTGAACTTACATTATTCCATTCTTTATTATTACATTGGAATAACTCTATCATGCGAAGGCCTATCGTACGCTTGGTGAATTACATTGTTATTCCATTCTTTATTATTATGTTGGAATATCACATGCATGCGGATTACGTATGACTTTGGTTCCATTCTTTTTATTACATTGGAATATCCATCTCGTCTGCGGATTATCGTGACTGGTTCCATTCTTTATTATTACATTGGGAATAACCTATCTTTACGGTCTATCGCATGCATGGTGAATTCTTACATTATTCCATTCTTTATTATTACATTGGAATAACATACATGTGGATTACCACATGCGTGGTGAATGATCCTTCGTATTCATTCCTTATTAAATTATGGAAATGATGCATCTCACGTGGATTCTGACATGGTAGGCGAAAATCCATTTACAGTTTCATATATTCTATTATACTCAGTTGGTTAAAGTTTTGGCTTCTATACTCCATGAAATTAGTAGAATATCCTTGATATTTGCGCTTCATCTAGTATATTTTCATGGAAATATTTTTCTAAGCATTCTTGAATTTTACTCCACAAAGCAGTATCATGTTGACAATTTGGACGTTATTGATTTCTGGATAAATTAAAATTATAAATCTTTAAAATTTATTCTTGAACTTGTTTTATTGAATTATTATGTCATTGTCATCATCCTCATGCTTATATTGTGATGAAAGTCATATTTGGCTTACGTGCATAGATGGACTTGGTATGATTATGACCAGGAATTATTCGATATAATCATGACCGTAATATGACGAATGATGTGGTGAAAGTCCTCAGTGGCTTGTAGTGCATTGATGGACAGTTTTTAGTATGATTATGACGAGGATTATTAGGTATAGTCGTGACCATTGATGATTTAATGAATATCCTTGCCCTATAGTGCGAGGAAGATTCGATGATATGGTTTATTTATTAAAGTCGAGTCTCGTGATAAAATTGATGAAAACATTTTAAATCATAGAAGATAGTAGATATCATGCTCTACTCTTGACTCTTCTAATGGATTGCTTATTCCATTCGCAGATTAAACGCGATGTCTATTGTATTTTATCGGTTTAACATTGTTGAAGGCTAATGATAATTTTCTCGCATTATCTTAGTCATAATATTTTTTCTTGGGCTAGTTGAGCTCACCATTTTCTTTCTTTATTCTCTTGAGGAAATGAGAATATAGCTGGGACGAGTCGGGGAACGGAGTGATGGTCCAGATGATAGCATTAGTAGTCCTCAATATTCTGTTAAATAGTGTGATAATAAATATAATGAGGACTCCTTTGAGTGTGGATATTGTATAGATGACAGTATTCTTATTAAAACTCTCAGTTTATGTTTTGTCGTATTTTACACGACAGTTGTATTATTAAGTTGTATTTGAATTTTGTACCATGTATTTGGCGACTCAAGATGGGTCATGTATACCTATTTTGGGGGCGTAACATTAACACCCAACTCGTTGTGTAGAAAGCATTAGCTGCCTAAGCTTTCTTCACAATTTGTTTCGACAACCGCTTTTTGAGACATTTATAAGTTCTCTTTCTCCACTTAATCTTCATACTTAAACGTATTACAAATGTTATCATTTTAAAACAGAAAGCTAATAAATTATAATGAACTATATACGAATGAACAAAGTTGAGCAACTAATTAATCGGTTAATTTTAGAACTTGAGATTAGGATCGTTGTTTGTTCCAAAGGTCTTGAGCGGGCAACCGCAACCAGGGCAAAGAACGAAAGGTGGAGAATACTTTAAGCCGTCACGTCGCATAAAGAGTTGCCTTGAACCAATAA
Organism: Panax quinquefolius; assembly: GCA_020205615.1. Classification (NCBI taxonomy): domain Eukaryota; kingdom Viridiplantae; phylum Streptophyta; class Magnoliopsida; order Apiales; family Araliaceae; genus Panax; species Panax quinquefolius. Next base: position 1,649,247 of record CM035154.1, on the reverse strand, counting down.
AATGTCGCAACGGGTTAAAGTATTTTTCACCTTACTTTCGCTGCACTCGTTGAGGTATTCGTTGCCCGCTCAAGACCTCTGGAACTTTCAAGAATTCTAATCGCTAACTATACAATTGACCGGTTAATTAGTTGTTCTTCTTTGCTCATTCCTATATAGTTCATTGTAAGTTATGAACTTTCTGTTTTAAAAGGATAAAAGCTGTAATACTTTTAAGTGGGAAGCTTAAGTGGGGAATGATGACTTATAAATGTCCCAAAATGTGGTTGCGGGGACGGATTATGAAGAAAGCTAAGGCAATTAATGCTTTCTTCACAATGAGTTGACTGGTTAGTTGCATAGTACCATGTTGATGCCAACTTAAGTTGTTCCTGGACCTTGCAACTGCTGTCGAACAACTCCTAGCCAGCTCAACTAAGGTAATCAACACATTTGCAAGTTAATTGAATGATATATGTACTATAAAATATATAGTCGTAATTGATTATAACTATTGAGTTTATTAAGGATAATGTCAAACTAAACGATCTATTGAGTGTATTGAAAATTGAAGAGAGAGTATTATTGAGTTTATTGAAGATTGTGGCAAACTAAGCAAATACTACTTAGTTTATTTTACCAATAGAAAATTAAGTAAATGCTATCAAGTTTATGAGAACTGTTATTTGAATATGAGAACTACTATTCGACATTAAATCCTACTTGTCCAACGGGTTTCTAAGTTCCAAAGTATAGTACATATATGTATATACCAATATATAGTACTTATTCAGTTTATTTTACTTGTGGCAAACTAAGCAAATGTTACTTAGTTTGTTTCAATTATTTTATTTTATTTTATGTGATTTTATTTTATTTTATTAGATTTTCTATTATATTATATTATATAATTTGTAATTTTTAATTTTATTAAATTAAATTAAAGTTAATTTATTACATTAATTTTATTAAATTAAATTTATTTTCTTCTAATTTATTATTATTTATTACTTTATTTTGTATTATATTATATTATCTAATTTTTTAAAATTATTTTATTTTATTAAATTAAATCAAATTTATTTTATTTTACTTGCATTATATTATATTATATTACTTAATTAAATATAATTTATTTTATTTATTTATTAGATCTGATTTAAGTTATTTTATTTAGTTTTAAATTATTTTTATTACATTATATTATATTTTTTTTTATTTTATTTTATTTTACATGAGGAGGCAAAGGATTAGAGAGAGAGAGACGACAGAGAGTGATGAGAGATAGAAATGAAAGGAAGGAGACGGCTGACTGATTAGATTTAATGATTATTTTTAATAAAATTGTGGTCGCAAATAAGTCCCTAGCTCGAAGATACCTTAATTTCAACATAAATTGCGTCGAGCATGGCGCTGGCGGGAGACTTGGCATCAAGAGGAGTCCTACTAATTTCGACAAAATTCTGTCAAATTTAGAAAATATACGATTAAATTATTTTTAATAAAAATTTTCCTCGAAAATAAAATAATATCGACGAAAAGTAATCTGTTGAAGATACTTCTGTTGGAATTAAATCTTTTTTTTTATATAGTGACTTGTGTCCATGTATTAAGAAGAATTTTGATGAAAAATGTAATAGTAGTAGAAAGAAATTTAATAAGAAGGAATTGGATGGAATGTAGTACTAGTACTAGTACTAGTACTATAATGACCGAGTCACTGAGCCAAAAAAAAAATAAAAAATTTGATTGGTCCTACGAAAGAAAAGAAAAGATGCAAAAGGGGGTGTGGATAGAGCATGCTTATCTTAAAAATAAACCCTAATTATGAGATTAGTTAAAGAGTCATTAAAACCGTTTTGAAAGCTTAATCAAATGTTCTTATTTGCTATTCCATATTCTTATTTGGCCTTTTCAATTAATCAACGTTACAAAAATTAAAACTAATTAACATGTAGAAAACAAAAGGTCACCACCTACCAGTGACCCTGTAATTTTATGAAATTATTTCATATAAATTTATCTCAATTCGAATTAAGTAATATATAACTCTAATAATCCGTAACACCATACTGAAAAAATTAATAACGACTTTTTCTTTTTATGTTTAACTGGTGGCCTATAACACCTGGTTAATATGTGGGATGTTTGAATTTGTATATATGTATTTAAACTGTTATCATTAATACCTTCATTTAAGTAATTTTGAGCGTGTCCTGAGTTAAGATAATCTAATGAGATATTACTTAGACAATGCATTAGGCCTTCTTATGCTATGTGGTATCGAAATCGACTCTCAAGATTTTCTATCGGATTGCCAGAGGCAGGGACACACTAACAGGCCCACTAAGCACGTTTCCCTCGGTTTCACATTAAGTCTCGTTTTAGAAAAAAAAATTGATTCCTAATTAAGTGTCGTTTGCAGATTTTTAGGAGAAATTTTCTCATATTTTCCTGATTTATCCCTAAATCTCTCTTTTCAAGTGCAACACTTTCCAAGTAAATTTATTTTCATAAAAACACAACACCTAATTCCTCTCCATTTTTCAAGGAAATTTATTCCTATAAAAACACTACTTACTCCATTTTATTCTCTCTCTCTCTTATTTAAGAAGAGATGCACGTTAGTTTGCACCTTAATTGGAGAAGAGAGACTACCAACACATAAGGGATAAATATAGAAATTGGAACCTATATTAATTACAAAGTAATAATATCCTTAATATGTGTGTTTTATGTAATGACGACACTTAATATGGAACCAAGGGAGTATATGTTATTATTAATAACTTTAGTCATTACTCTCTTCGACTCTTAATATATATATATATATATATATATATATATATATATATATCAAGTGTGTTCACAAAATAGGTATCATCACTCCATTCGAGTTGTTAATACATAGATGCGTAAACAACTACAACTTTATTATTACAACAAGAAAGCGTGAGTTTGAATACAAATATTATCTTCTGATAATATCTATACTCAAATAAATTCTCATCACATTTATTGATATATTATTTTACAAAATGGTGAGGACTACTAAACAATTCTTTCTAAAACCTTCATTCCATACCCAATTGTCTTCATTTATATTCTCGCCTCATAGAGAAGAAAAATGGAACAAAAAAGGAAAAGGGTGAAAGCTCAAATTAATTTAAAGAAAGAATATTATGACTAAGATAATATACAACAAATTACCGTTAGTCTTCAACGGGGAAAAATCTAATAGAATCAATAGACAACAAATTTTAAATCAATATTATGAATGAAATAATAATTCATTAGAAGAGTTAAGTAGAGAATGCAAACTACTATCTTCATGTATGAATTTAAAAGTTCATAAATCTCATCTTTTATCCCCGTAACATTAATCAATATACATCCGGAATCAAATATTCATCTTTTTCTGAGGCCAAAGATATTCATCAATTGGTCATGTTCATCTAAACACATGTTCATCTTTGCACTACTACCAACGATATTCTTCAGAAATCATTCATCTTGCACTCTGGTGCCAAAGATATTCAATAATATCATCATTTAAGACCGAGGATGATGAAAATATTTTTAAAAAAGCGAATCCGGTGAAACAAAATGACAAGGATTAAGGATTAAGGATTCAGACTTTTGTTTTATCCATGTTCAAAATACCTCAAAAATAATCATAGTGGTGTAAAATTCAAGAATGATCAAAACATGGATACAATCAAAAGCTAGTATCCGAATAGATATTTTGGACAAAAAGAAGAAATTTTATTTTTAATTGAATAGTGTCAGATATCGTGAATAGTCTGCCAGAGTATCGTGAATAGTAACTCGACACCAAAAGATAGAAATTTCCCAAAAAAAACATCTTCACGCTTACATGAATAGTACTTTCGTGAATAAAGAACTTCGTGAATAAGTAACTCATGAATAATAACTCTCGTGAATAGTAACTCATGAATAGTAACCCGACATGGAAAAGTTTCAAATTTGATAAAAGTTCCAACCAATATTTCAAAGATAATGATATTGAAGAAATAATATCATCCGGAAGAAAATAACATCCTTACCTCGAAAAGATTAAGTACTTCTAATTGGAATCTAAGATATATAGTCTTTGAAGGAACTTTGCACCGTCTAACAATACTCAAAGTATACTCACAAGAATACGCTCAATATATCGAGAGAAATAGAGAGAAACTTGGTTTACAGTGTGTTTTTCAATTCTAACCCAAGACCCTATTTATAGGAAAACGCTTAGAAACAAAAGTAGAAAATTGAATATAATATTAATATATTTTCACATTTTCTTTAGCCCACCTGAACAACTGATCTCAGCCCATTTGAATCACATGAGGCCAACTTAGTTGCAAAAAACGTTTTCTCAAAATAATTAACTAAAACTCCCAAAATTAATTATTTTGAACTTGAACTTCAATAATTCATAATAAATAGCCCTTTTATCAGAAAATTCAAATCTTGCGAGTTTTTATAGGAAATTCAATTCTCTACAACTTTGCGAGAAGAAAGTTTTTCCGAATTCCAAACAAAATTGACCGAAATCCACAAGCAAGCGATTTTTTTCAATTTATAATCAAATTTCGGTCGATAAATGGGGTCCGCATGAGCATGTTTAACATGTTTAAATATTTATTGCAACAAAAATACTCTTCCTCCTCGTATACTCATATATCCCACATTCGTTGTAAAATATACCATTATTATATTATTATAATATAATAATATATTTAAATAAATTATTTTATCGAAAAAGATAAAATTTTAATTTTCAACAATTCTCACATTAAAAATTTTCTTCATCTATATCCACATAAAATTAATATTTTCCTTATCATATGAATCAATAATTAATTATTCACAAATAATATTACAAAATCACAATATTGATAAACGTGCAGGTTAAGGAAGAGAGGGCTTTCCAATAAGAATTTCTCCTTCTTGGTGGCGCATGATTAGGTGACCAAACCTCTCCTTGTATGTAACTTTCTAGACATTGCCAATAATGTTATCTAATAATATTATTCGAGATAATATGAATTATTGCTACGATAATGAAAAAATTGTGTAATGACAATTATTGAAATAACAAAGATATATAAAATATCAACGCAAAGAATTATTAAATCAATAAAATCTTGAGCGAAGAATTATCGTAACCATTATTGAGTAGTGCCTTCTTATGTAAGAATCAATAATTTGGTGCAATCTGGGTAATATCTTCTTGTGTTTTAACCATTTAAAGTATTTTAACAAAGATTAATGGTAATAACTACAACTGTTATTTTTAAACAACTTATATTTGTCGTTTTTCTTCATCCAATCGCTTTCAGTTATGGGTATTACACATTTATGGCCGCATTTGAATAGGTGACAGCATTTAATATTCCACGACCAAATAATAAACGAATAACGAATATTAAAACAATGATGAATATTTTATAACCACTGCTTATTTTAAAATATTTTTGCGTATTTTACCCTAACTATCCACATTAATCAAATCAACCCTTACTATTTCAAAATAATAAATAGAAAATTAAATTTCATTAATAATAAGTTGGGGTCTTACATATATATATATATATATATATATATATGTCATTTTAGAGTTGTCTTAAAAAATAATTGTATAAAATTAAATATAATATCAATTATTTATAATACTCTTAAATGCTCATAATTATCATACGTATTACATACCCTCTCTCATCTATAACATTTTCTCATTAGATATAATTTTAAAAAGATTATAATTAATTTTCATAGATTATATAAAATGACAAATAATTAGAAAAAATAAAATCATCTAAAACAACATATATTAAGAAACAAAAAAATACATTTTAAATGAATATATGATGGATTAAAATAACTCAAAATTAAGTCTTATTATGCTATAATTTGATTCGGTATTATATATTGTTAGTCCAGGAGGATGATTGCTTATTAATTTCGTTTTGTAAGCAATATTAACATTTTTTGTGACCATTTTTGCTAGAGACTGTCGGGACCCTATCTTTCTTACTACTTTACCTCGATATATCTCATAATAAATGTTATACTTCGACTTTTATGATTAAGCAAATTATTTTCAGACCTATTCTAATTAAGCATATATATATTTATTTTAATCTTCGAAATCAAGGAATTTGGGATTAACAATAAATTATGAGTAGTTTAAGGAGTATGATCAAAATTTCTCCGTTAATATTTGAAAAAATCAACACAATTTATTTTATTTTTTAAAAAAGTGGACTTATTATAAAAGTCAAACAAAGACATTTATTTGGAACATAGGGAGTATTATATACTCCATTTGTCCAGAATAAAAGTTTTCCATTAATTTTTGTGGTCAAATTGATTATTAATATATATTTAGAGGGTTAAATACATTTTTCTCATTCTACTCTATCTCGGTTTAAAAATATATTATTGAACTGAATTTTTTTATAATTCCATTAAATTAAAAAATCCGTTAAATGAGTTGACTTTTAACAAAACATCCACGTCACTTTTAAATTAATATCCACATCAGCTGCTTCATGTGCCTTAGTTGTCGCCACATTGGAAAGTAAATGAGTTTAACTACTTTTTTTTTTTTACTTTTTCTTTGCAAATTGTCATAATACCCTCAACATTAATAATGAAAAATTATTAGTATTTTTTTCCTTTGATAAATTTGTGAAAAATTACTATATTCAGATATATTACATATATTATTAAAATAAGAGAAATTTAGGTAAATTTTGAATTTGAGTAATGTCTTTAACATTATTCATAAATATTTTCATAATAAGCACACATTAAAAACTAAAATTCATAAAAATAAATTCGAACTTCAAAATATAACTAAAATTTTGAAAATTAATTATTATTTTATTTTTAAAATTACTATAATTATTATTTATATTATAAATTATTAAATCTAGGCTTATCTATAAAAGAAAGAAATATTAAAACACTTTAAACATCAATTTTTTTTTTAAATCTCAAACCATTAGATACGAAGAGAAAAAGATAACCCAAAATTCTTTCACATCTAAGAGAACCAAAATTCGTTTAAATCAAGAATCAACACTCAAAATTGGTATTGATCAAGCCATGCAAACCCAAAATTCATTCTCATCAAACTGAAACCCAAAATATGTTCTAATCAAACCATAAGAAGCCCAAAATATTTTTGTTTATTGAGAAACTGTAATTAACAGCGAAGCTATATATTTCAATGGTGATGGAGGCATATATAAATGGCAACAAATGAACAAATTAATGGAGTTTGTGAAGATAAAAAGAGAGACCAGTTAAAATCAAAGTGGATTTTTTTGGGTGCTCTATTCTTCTTCATCCTAGCGCAAAAAATCGATCTGATTCTGTGACAGTGGCATCAAAATCGATCTGGCTTTGGCCCCGACACCGATCGATGTGGCAATCCGCAGCCGGTTACCCGACAATTGCATTTGTTTTCATTTCGTTGTTCTTGTCTTTCGTTTCCCTTCTTTGACAGTAAAAGAGGTATTCATATATATATATATATATATATATATATATATTAGGTGTTAGGCCACGATATTTATATCGTATTGGTAGAATGGACGTACTATTTATTTTGTTAATCCATTGGGTTTTCTCTATGGGTCCCAAAGTTATTTTACCAACCATCATCTTATTCTTATTAAGTCTTTTATAAGATCGAATTGAATTCGGGGATTGACCCATTAGATTTTTTTAATATCTCCATTTGATTCAGAATGATGAAAAAAAGTAAAGCGGATTAGTGTGGTATCTGCCATGCATTAATAATGGATGGGATTCGGGGACGTGACGAGAGAAAAGCAATGGCCGAGAGGTAGTGGGTGGGTATCACCGGTCGTGAAACTATCGGATCGGTGCGCATGTGGAGAGGTAGTGGGTGTACGATGGCAGAAGAAAAGAGGTATAACATAGCAAGAAGTCTTCTAACAAAAGGTACACACACATAACTCATGGAGACCCAGGATTTTATCAATAAAGATTTAAATTTTGTCGAAATAATTTTTAATATTATGGTGTGAATTTAAGATAATATTATAGTTGTGGGTAGATTTATAAATTTTGCAAAGTACGCAAGTTGTTATAAAATATTCGTTTCTGGGGAATATTCTTTTTGTGTGGGAATATTCGTGACGACAATTACCAATTATAGTGGACCCTATTAACGGAAGTATTGTCGTAGTTAAAAACCACAAAATTATCTTTCTATAAAAATAACGGCAGAGGTATTATCGTTAAAAGCATTGAACTACCCTAGTTAGTAAAAAAAATAATGTCACGCGTAGTTGTAAGTAAGACACGATATTGATTATTGATGTTTACGTGAAATCACTCACCTACTTTCAATTATTGCTATAGTAATTCTTGATCATATCTCTTATATTATTGATTCAATTATTATCACAAATTATCATCTCAGATAATATGTTATAGTATTAAATCAATAATTGAGGCATTTAAGTTATAAATGATTAATAATTGTTGAAAGATTAAATATGTGTTGATTAAAATAAAATAATTTGTGGTAATATTTATTCAATCCTTGATGTATATAAAGAGTTCATTATGCAGACATTTGTGGTAAGTTTGATTATTTTTGGGGGTAAAATATATGTCATCATCTAAGAATCTCTTCGTCAATCGATAGTAATTACTTTCAATCGATAGTATTTACCTTTGTGAATAGTAATTATCTTCGTCAATAGTAATTACCTTCGTCAATAGTAATTACCTTTGTGAATAGTAATTATCTTCGTCATATAGTAATTACCTTCGTCAATAGTAATTACCTTTGTGAATAGTAATTACCTTCACAATAGTAATTAATTACCTTTACCAAAGCGCCGAACCACTTGTTTTTCACATTCTGAGCGCCGAACCACTTGTCGTTTCACATTCAAGCGTCGAACCACTTGTCGTTTCACATTACTGTGCGTCAAACCACTTTTCGCGTTCACATCACCACCGTCGAGCCACTTGCCTTTTCACATGGCGGTGCTTTAAGTTTAGAAATCTTCTATAAATAGAGGCTAGTTCTTCATTATTTTCACTTAATTCTCTCAAACTCTACAGAGAGAAACTATAGAGAGAAAGAAGAAAAGTATTATCTTACTTCACCTCGCCAATATTCAGGTTCTTCTTCAGGTAGGAAATATTATTTGTTGTGACCGTAAAGTGTTATTCTTTCTTATTCATGAAGAGAACTGTTGTTATTCCATTGCTTATTATTGAATTTATGTACCATGTAAGATATTATTGAATTTATGTACCATGTAAGTGGCGACCCAAGATGGGTGACGTATACCTAATTTTGGGGGCGTCACGGTGGTATCGAGCTTAGGATATGATCCCCGGCTAAGATGTGAGAATAGTACTAGGAGGAGAGAGCGGAAATACCTTCGCTAGTATGACCTACCTAAGTTTATTTGGTATTTGATTGGTGGATCGAGTATAGTGATAATATGTTGTATGTCAATTAACCCTTATTTTGTGGCGGTGTTTGAAAATGGCATTGAAAATGTTGAGAATAGTAATGGAGCACAAGAGACCTATTGATTCTCCACAGATCAATAATCAGACAATGTGAAAGCAGGATGGCGATAATCCTCCCGTAAACAACAACACCGATCAATCGATTTAACCATTTATACGTTTAAAAGGTTTTTAGAATTCATGCAACATCAAAGGTAAAGACGACCTCGCCCAAAACGTAGGTGGAAACACGGAAAACTCTCGGTGATCACCGCTAAACAATTCAAAGGAGTGGGACCACCGGAGTTTAGGGAGAGCCAAAACCACTACGGCGGAAGCATGGATAAAGCAGATTACCAAGATATTTGATGTCTTGGGATGCTCCGAGGAGCAAAAGGTTCCTTTGCCGCCTTTTATGTTATGCTTGCGGAGAAATGATTCTTGGTGGGAATCAGAAACGTACTCAACCTCTTTGTCATTGAAGATATCTTGGGAGAAGTTCCAGAGTACATTCAACGACAAATACTTTCCCGAAAGTATTCGCCACATGAAGGAGGTGGAGTTTATCAAGTTGGAACAAAACAATATGACCGTGTCGCAATATGAGGCAAAATTTATGAGTTATCACGGTTTTAGGCGTCACTTGGTGGATAATGAAAAGAGAATGGCGCGAATGTTTTTAAGAGGTTTGAAGCGAGAGATACGTCAACATCTTATTTCTCATAAAGCTGCGTTTTTATTGAGATGTTGTAAATAGGGCTCGATTAGTGGAGTAGCGATAACGAGTCAACGCAACTAAAAAGAGAAGCGGTTTAAGCAAAATTATAATATCCGGCGATAGAGTCATCGAGCGGTGACAACAAGCGTGGAGGAATCAACAGGTTAAATATGGTAACCACTTCGGTGGTAATCGAGGCCAAAACAATAAGAATGGACATTTCAAGAAAAGGAGATTCAACAATGATGGAAAGACGCCAAGACCAAAGACCGTTGTTAAGGAAGGAGAAAGACCACCTATCATATGCTTCAAATGCGGAGGAGAGGACACATCGATCCGAATGCGCCATGTCATTCAAAGCATGTTATAATTGTGGAAGAGAAGGTCACTTAGCTCGATTTTGTCGCCATCAAGACAAATTCAACTAGGATGGAGGCACCAAAGGTCGTCCCAGATAAACCAAAACCTAGAGTTTAAGAGAGAGCGCTTTTTTTTTCTCGTGACGAGGAACACGAATAAAATTATCACGATGTAAGTTAATTATAAGCTCTTGCGAAGTCTATACCGTGTTAGATACCGGTTTACCCACTCTTTTATTTCACCTAGTTGTGTTCAACGTTTAAATTTGACTCAAGAAGTTTAACTTTGACTTATTGGTTAAAACTTCGTTAGTAGGAGCCTTCGTCTATCGCTTACTATTTTTAAATCTTGTTTGATTCAAATAAACATTTTCACGTTACTCGTCGATCTTATCTTTTTGAAAATATTTGCCTTTGATGTGATTTTAGGAATCAATTGGTTAACTACTCATCATGCTTTTAAAAGAAGTTGTTAGCTTTTATATTCATAACCAACTTGTTGCGAATTCAAAGTAACCAAACCACTAAAGTCAATCATTGTCATATCAAGCCATAAGTAAAAGAGCCCCGATCCTTTCATTGTTGACTTCCTTGTGTGAAATGCACCGAAGCGGACTTTTACGTAGGCGACGTCGTGGATGAAGATGGCAAGTTGATAGGTATCATTGTGAGGTCTTTATCTGTGTTAAGGGATAGAAGTCACAGTTGGTATTAATGTGACGTCTTATCCAAGTCTTGGACGAGAGTGAATTTTGAATGATATTTCTATCATTAATAAATTTCTTGGCGTATTCTTGAAGACTTCCTAGCCTACCCTAGAACGTGAAATCGAATTTTGTATTAACCCCAGTACAAAAACCCATTTCTTAAACCCTCAAATATTTCTTCAACTAAAAGGATCTGTTTACGTGGATTATGATGAAAGTCATAATAAAAGTATAGAACTGATGAAAATCATGGGTATATGAAGTATTAGTAAGTTTTAAGATGAGTTATGTTGGTTAGTATGTGAAAACATAAAAGTTTCTTAGAAATCACAAAGAGTTGAAAATCAGATTTTGGTGAAAAACGAAAAATGAAATTCAATTGACCATATCTCCTATTATGTTTTGAATTTTTGAGTGTGGTCAAGTCCTAGAGTTAGATCTATGAGTTACCTAACTAATCCAAGTGGAATTACTGGAAAAGGTGTTGTAGATTTTTGTGTGAACTGATTTTAGCAAAGGAGTGCAAAGCTGCAAAAACCAAAAAAGTTGCTGCCATGATTTTAGACGGGCTGTTTTGGCCACTTAAATTATGAGAAAAATTCTGGCCTTTTGGGACATGAAGGTATATGGTATAAAGTACCTCCTGTCCAAAAATGAGCTCATTCTGACTTAAAATGAGCAAGTTATGACTATTTCAATATTTAGGTTTTTCCGATTTAAAAACATTTCTAACCGGAGTTCTATAACTCCGATGACCATGAAATTTAAACTGGAGGCTCACATTAACATGTGTAAGGTCCTGCCAAGATTTGGGAATTTTTGGAGTTAAACTTGAGGTAGCTAATTTGTTAAGGAATTAATTAGAAATTGATTTTTGAAAAATAGTAAATGAATTTTAAAATTCGAGAAAAATATATTTTCATTATGGGACTATATTATGCTAAATCCCAGAGAAGAAATATTTTGGGACTGATTTAGTATTTTTTCATGAAAATAGTTTAATTCTGAACATATGAGTTAAATATGTTATGTGAAGTAACAAAGTTGAAAAATAGGATTTTATGGCTAGAGAATCCTATATAGAGTATATGCATATTTTTTTGAGGGATTGGTGATGATATCTTATGAGTATGGCATTTTTGAATGATTAAATGCATTATATGATAAAGCGTAAACAATTGAAATAAATTGTTTATAAATTTAAGAAGTGATTAAAATATTGTTATAATATTAATGATATTAGATTATGAGATTATTAAGTGATTGATAACATGGGGATATTCTTGAATCCTGGATAAATTATATTATAAATATTTAATATTTATCCTTTATCTCATTTGATTGATTCTTTATATCATTGACATGATCCTCATACTTTATATTATGTTGAAAGTCATCGTGGCTCACGATGCATAGATGGACTTGGTATGATTATGACCAGGGATTGTTCGGTATAATCATGACCGTAATTGAAAACACGATTATCTTTGGCACGTAGTGCATGGATAATTTGTGGTCGTGATACTAATGAATACACGATTATCTTTGGCACGTAGTGCATGGATAATTGTGGTCGTGATACTAATGAATACACGATTATCTTTGGCACGTAGTGCATGGATAATTTGTGGTCGTGATACTAATGAATACACGATTATCTTTGGTAGTAGTGCATGGATAATTTGTGGTCGTGATACTTAATGAATACACGATTATCTTCGTCAGTAGTAGTAAATGGATAATTCGTGGTCACGATACTAATGAATATCTTTGGCCTATAGTGCGGGGATGATTCGATGATATGGATTAATTATTGAAATGAGTCTCAAAGAATGAAATATTAATTCATGGATGTGGTAAAAGTCATCTTTAGTCAGTAGTGCATTGATAGACTTAGTATGATTATGACCAATGATTATTCTAAGGTATAATCATGATCAGATTGAAAACACGAATATCCTTGGCCGATAAGTAATGGATAATTCGTGGTCGTGATACTATTTGCGTCGTCTCGGCAAAGATTATTGGTTTATGATTGTATATCTTTGGCTGTAGTGCAAAGATGAATTGTAAATAAATATCTTTGGTGAGGATTGCAAAGATGAATTTAATGTTTTCAAATGATAAAGGTATTCAAGGTATCCTCACCTCTTTATCATACCGTGTATCGCACCCTAATTTCGAGGCGAAATTCCAAAAGGAGGGAGATTGTGAGACCCAGATTTTATCAATAAAGATTTAAATTTTGTCAAAATAATTTTTAATATTATGGTGTGAATTTAAGATAATATTATAGTTGTGGGTAGTATTTATAAATTTTGCAAAGTATGCAAGTTGTTATAAAATATTCGTTTGGTCTGGGAATATTCTTTTTTGTGGGAATATTCGTAGACGATGACTCAATTATTAGTGGACCCCATTAATCGGAAGTATTGTCGTAGTTAAAAACGCATAAAATTATCTTTCTATAAAAATAATCTAGAGAGGTGTTACCGTTAAAACTATTGAACTACCGGTAGTAAAAACAAGAATGTCTGTAGTAGATAAGTAAGTAGTACGATATTGATTATTGATGTTTACGTGAGAAGTCACTCAAATATGCTCAATTATTGCTATAGTAATTCTTTGATCATATCTCTTATATTATTGATTCAATTATCACAAAGATTATCATACGTATAATATGTTATAGTATTAAATCAATAATTGAGACGACAAGTTATAAATGATTAATAATTGTTGAAAGATTAAATATGTGTTGATTAAAAATAAAATAATTTGTGGTAATATTTATTCAATCCTTGATGTATATAAAGAGTACATTATGAGACATTTGTGGTAAGTTTGATTATTTTATGGGGGCCCATATGTCATCATCTAAGAGTCTCTTCGTCAATAGTAATTACTTTAAATCAATAGTATTTACCTTTGTGAATAGTAATTATCTTCGTCAATAGTAATTACCTTCGTCGATAGTAATTACCTTTGTGAATAGTAATTATCTTTGTCAATAGTAATTACCTTAAATCAATAGTAATTACCTTTGTGAATAGTAATTACCTTCGTCAATAGTAATTAATTACCTTTACGGTGCGCCGAACCACTTGTCGCTTCACATTACAAAGCGCCGAACCACTTGTCGCTTCACATTATTCGCGCCGAACCACTTGTCGTTTCACATTACAAAGCGCCAAACCACTTTTCGTTTCACATCACTGGGTCGTCAAGCCACTTGCCTTTTCACATGGCAAGTGCTAAGCTAGAAATCTTCTATAAATAGAGGCCTAGTTCTTCATTATTTTCACGAATTCTCCGAAACTCTGTAGAGAGAAACTATAGAGAGAAAGAAGAAAAGAGTATTCGCTACTTCACCTTCGCCAATATTCGGTTCTTCTAAGGTAGGAAATATTATTTGTTGTGCGTCGTAAGGGTGTTATTCTTTCTTATTCATGAAGAGAACTGTTGTTATTCCATTGCTTATTATTCTCGTTGGAATAACCTCGTAGACACGTGTTACCCTATACTTGGTGACATTCTTCTATTATTCTATTGGAACATCCATGTCGTGTGTTTACACCGGACTGGTTAAATCTTTATTATTATTCATTTGGAACATCACGCTCGTGTGTTTTACGGACTGGTTAAAATCTTTATTATTCATTGGAACATCCTGCTCATGTGTTTTACACCGGATCCAGTTCCATCTTTATTATTCTGTTGGAACATCCGCTTAGGTGTGAATTTCACCGACCGTTCCGTTATTATTATTATTCATTGGAATAACTCTGTCTATGCATCTGAAACCGCATGCATGGTGATTTCTTTTGTTATTCCATTCTTTATTATACCCGGTTGGTTAAAATTTTGACTTCTATACTCCATGAAATTAGTAGAATATCATTGATATTTGCGTTTCATCCAAAGATCTTTCATGGAAATATTCTTACGATCATTCTTGAATTTTACTCTACAAAACAAGATCATTTTGACAATTTGGACGTTAATAATTCCCGGATAAAATAATTCTTGAACTTGTTTTATTGAATTATTATGTCATTGTCATCATCCTCATGTTATATTATGTTATCTTGAACTTTACGTGTATAGATGAGCTTAGTATGATTATGACCAGGAGGATCATTCGGTATAATCATGGCTTGTTATAAATGATGTGATAAAAGTCTCGGTGCTGTGTAATGCAATGATGGATAGTTTTGGTATGATTATGACCGGGGTGATTCTAGATAGTCATGACCATTGATAATTCGATGAATATCCTTGTCAGTAATCATAGGTGATTCGATGATGTGGATTATTTATTAAAGTCGAGTCTCAAATTATAACAAATGATGAAAAACCTTTTAAATCATAAAAGATAGTAGATTTTATTTTCTACTTGACTCTTTTAATGGATTGCTTATTCCACCGCAGATTAAACTTGTTGTCTATTGTATTTTATCGGTTTAACACCGCTTGAAGGCTAATGATAAATTATTCTCGCATTATCTTAGTCATAATATTTCTTCTTCGGGCTAGTTGAGCTCACCTTTTCTTTCATTTATTCTCTTCGTGAAATGAGAACATATTTGGGACGAGCCTGGGAACGAGAGTAATGGTCCGGAGGATAGCATTAGTAGTCCTCACTATTACGTGAAATAGTGTGATAATAGTTGTAATGAGGACTCCTTTTGAGTTTGTATAATATCTAGTAGACAATATTTGTATTCAAACTCACGATTTTATGTCGTATTATTACACCTACAGATTATATTAGTAAGTTGTATTTGAATTTATGTACCATGTAAGTGGCGACCCAAGATGGGTGACGTATACCTAATTTTGGGGGCGTCACATAACTGATAATTTTATCTCTCTCAATACACTAGATATTTTATCCTCCATTGTTAACTTTGTGATCGCCTGTACTGACTCTCACGCCTGAGCTATCCCCCGACGGTCGAATCCGTCAAGCTTTTGGTGTTGATTGTGTTTAGTGTGTAGGATCAGGACGTCTTACGTGATTGGGACGTGACAGAAGATCTTGGTGTTAACATTGGCGCTAGAAGGAGGGCTGTGTTCTAGTGTCTTGTAGTTTTCAATCACAAAACTTTATTTGTTCTACGTCGGAAAAGATGGTGAGGAGTAGAGCAAACACACCAGAAGGACAGCCGAAGGCTGTGAGCTCGTCTGTCCAACATATTTCTGTTAAGGACCGTCTGGGTCCTTCAAAGAGTGCTCATGAGAGTGAGAGCATTGCTTCCAAACGTGTTTCCAAGGGTTCTCGTTCGAGAGCTCATGGTGGAGCCAGACGGAGGTTGGTGTTTGCTGATGATAAAAATCGTGATCAGGATTGGAGGCAGGTGGAGGGTTCTCCACCTAAAACTCAGTACCGAAGTGGTTGAGATGACAAAGCTGCCAAGTTGGCGAAGATGGCAGAAGAGGCAGATAAAGCTTTAGAGGTCCTTTTGAAACAAAGGGAAGATATAGCTGTGCAGATGCTTCGGATGACCGATCTGAAAGATGAGGCGTCTACTTATGTCCAGTCCGAGAGGCGTAGCAGGCATAAGGAGGTACAACGGCGAGAGGGGAAGGAGCCGGAGCATTCCGTGCATGTGTCTCAAGGTCGTTCTCATGACCGAAGGAGATCGAAGAGCAGAACTCTTGAGGCATCGAAGAGGGCACTTATTGTCGTTGGTTCTCGAGGTTGAGATGGTGGCAAACAGAGGAGTAGGTCGAGGGAGATCGTACCAGAGAGTAGAAGGGAAGAGCAGCGTCATGAGCACTCTCACCGCAATGACAGGGCCACACGCTGAAGTAAGTCCAGAAGCCCATCAAAGGTAGTGATTTCTGATAGAGGGGGCCGGTCCGTTCAGAAGAGGAAAAAATCACCGGAGAAAGAGGTCTCTTCCAAACCAGAAGGCGTAGATTTCTTGGTGAAGGAGTTGAAGGAGCTCCGAAAGCAGTTAGCAGAGGTTCAACAGGAGAAAGACACTCCGAGAAAAAAGGCGTCTCCTTTTTCCTCGGATATTCTTAAAGAAAAGGCAGACACCACCAAGAAGTTACCTCACATGGAGAGTTACGATGGGTCTGGAGACCCTTATGACCATAGCCAGGCGTTTGACCGGCTGATGGATTATTATGATTTCACCGATGCTGCCAAGTGCCATACGTTTTTCACAACGTTAAGGAAGGATGCAAGGCAGTGGATGAGGACTCTACATGCAGACTCGGTCTCATCATGGTCCAAGCTGTGTGATAAATTCCATGCTTGTTTCGGGAGCAATCGAAGAAGAGGGAAGCCTACGAGTTCTTTAGCACAGGTCCGACAGTTTACCAATGAGTCCTTGGGCCAGTATGTGAAGAGGTTCAGGGAAGCCATTGGCCAAGTGTCCGACCTTAATGATCTTCAGGCTATAGGGTTGTTTCAGAACGGGCTAGATCTGGTGAAGTCCGAAAAGTTGGTGAAGAAGCTGATGTTTCACCATCCAAAGAAGAGCTCAAGTCAAGCTTTTGATAAAGTAGAAGGCTATATTGTGGTGGAGGAGGCTATGAATAGCCTGAAACGCCCTTCTTCGGATCGAATGAAGGAGGCAGATGCTCCTAAGGCTGAAGGCGATCAGAAGAAAGGGGGAGGGTATAATGATCGGTCCGAGGGTAGCTCGAAGAAGTATAACAACTCATGGCGACAGGGAAGTAATTGCCCATCTGCTCCTACCCCGAAGGTGAACAAGGTTTACACCAAACTGAATACGGATAGGTCGGTGATTTTGGATCAGATCAGGAACCAGCCGTTCTTTGAACCACCTCGCGACGTTCTCAAGCCGGGACAGGGCAATGCTCGAAAATATTATGGCTATCATCAAGCTGCAGGTCACGATACTAATGAGTGTTGTAATTTAAAGGACTTCGTAAAGAGGAAGGTTCAAAGTGGTTTATTAGTTCAGTATGTGGCCGGGAGGGACCAACAGCAAGAACAGTAGAATGTTGACCGTACCGTTCAGACGGTTCAAATGGTTCCACCCGTGCAGCCTGCTCCAAATCAGCCACCAAGGCACGTCGTTGATGTAATAACCGATGGGACAGCAAGAAAGTTGGTAGGAAAGAAGAGGAGGGGATATCTGGATTCAGTCATGTCCGCGATGGGTGTTCCCCCGAAGACCGACAGACCGTTTCCAGGGACAGTTATATCTTTCAGTGATGCAGATTATCCTTCAAAGCCCATCGAACCCCATGAAGGAGCCTTGGTGATCACAGCACAAGTGGGTTCGGTAGATATGAAGCTAATGATGATTGACAACGGGCCTGTTGCTGATATTCTTTATGCCCATGCTTATCAGAGGATGCATCTTGATGGGCGGAAGATGGAGGTCGGACAGGAGGCTCCTTTATATGGCTTCAGCAACGATCCGGTCAAAGTGGCAGGGACTATTGAGCTACGGTCATCTTGAGATCGCTCCACAACAGTAGAAATAAAGTGTAAATTTTATGTTGTGCATGTAGATTCTACTACAACGCCATATTGGGATCTGCTTTTACCTTCATCGCTTTCTCCAAGCGATGACTTACATCCTCATTTTAAAATCAAGTTCCCCATGCCCCATGGAGTTGGAGAGGTAGCAGGGAACTTGGACCTGGATAAACGATGTTATAGGAATTCTGTGATCGCCTCGGGAGTAGGGGTCAACAAGAAAAAACAAACCATGCCAATTGAGATCGAGCCCTTCACTGAAAGCAATTCAGAGCCATTGGTTATTCTTGCGGGAGAGACAGAGGAGATCGAGCTGGTCCTTGGGAAGAAAGACAAAACAGTGAAGATTGGTTCGGGTTTGCCGGAGCCTCTCCGGACAAACCTCATGGAACTTCTTCGCTGCTATGCGGACATTTTTGCATGAGAGCCACAAGACATGCCTGTAATCAACCGAAAAATTGTCGAGCACATACTAGATGCGGATCCATCAAAGAAGCCAGTTCGGCAGAAAAGACGGATCTTTGCACCTGAGCGTCAGAGGATCATTGATGAAGAGATTGCCAAGCTGATAGCTGCTGACTTCATCTTCGAGATCGATTATCCGGAGTGGACGGAAAATGTAGTGTTGGTGTAGAAGCAGAACGAGAAATGGCGAGTTTGCATCGACTACACGGACCTGAACAAAGCTTGTCCGAAGGACTTCTATCCTCTACCCCATATTGATCAGCTCATCGATGCCACTTTGGGGTACGCATTACTAAGCTTTATGGATGTTTTTTCAGGTTATCATCAAATCTCCACATGCAAGGAGGACATTCCGAAGACAGCTTTCATCACACACCGTTCAGTGTACGCCTACAAGAAGATGACATCTGGCTTAATCAATGCTGGAGCCACTTATCAAAGAATAATGAACTTTGTCTTCCAGAAGCAGCTCGGGAGGAATATGGAGGTATACGTGGATGATATGATTGTGAAGAACATGCTTATCCAAAAGCATCTGGATAATTTGGAGGAATGCTTTCAGACAGTCCAACATCACAAATTAAGGCTCAATCCGATGAAGTGCACCTTCGGACTCGGTGCTGGTAAATTTCTGGGATATCTAATCAGTCAGAGGGGCATTGAGGCCAACCCAGAGAAGATGCAGGCCATCTTGAATATGAAGACTCCTCAGTCATTCAAAGATGTTCAGCGTCTGACCGGGAGGATTGCAGATTTGAGGAGGTTCATGTCCATGTTAGCAGAAAGGTGCTTGCCATTCTTTGATACGTTGAAGGGACCGAAGAATGCGAAGACGTTCCAGTGGACTTCGGAGTGTGAAGACGCCTTCCAAGCTAGTTCAATGGCAGTTGGAGCAGTGCTGGTTCGGGAGGTCGGTGGGAAGCATCATCTGGTTTATTATGTCAGTCATGTCCTAAGAGATGCTAAAACCAGGTATCCAAATATTGAAAAATTTGCCTTTGCTTTGATAATTGCTAGTCGAAAGCTTCGATAATATTTTCAAGGTCGGCTCATGGTCGTCTACACGGACCAACCGTTGAAGAAGGTGATAAGCAAGCCAGAAGTTTCGGGGAGATTAGCAGCACGGACAATGGAATTATCTCAATTTTTTATTGAATATTATCCCCGAACTGCTATCAAAGGCCAGGCCTTGGCCAATATCTTGGTGGAGTGTTCATTCTCCAAAGCAGATGCTAAGAGTCCAAAAGCTGAAACGTCCGATCGAGCAATTGCAGTTCTTCAGCACAGTTAGAACTCATGGACGCTGTATGCAGATGGGTCTTTTACCGCGGATGCCAGTGGAGCAGGGATTATTTTAACAAGTCCGAGGATTCAAGGTGCAAAGAAAGCCATCGAGTTTGGGTTCGAGCAACGAACAACGGTAGAAAGTACAAAGCGATGCTAGTAGGAGTTCGATCAGCGAAGAGTCTAGAAGTTCGAAGTCGATCATTTACAATGACTCTCATTTGGTCGTCAAGCAAGTATCGGGAGATTATGAAGCTCGTGGGCGAGGATGATCAAGTATTTGGCGAGTTGAAAAGACCGATTTCAAAGATTGCCGTCTCTTATGAGTTTGTGGTATAGAGCGTAATGACAATTCCATTGCCGACGCATTGTCGAAGCTAGCCACTACTGAGATGTCGATGTTTTCAATGGGTCAGTTTATTTGGAGGTTTTGCAGCAGCCGAGTATCCAACATGAAGCGTTGATGTGCATTGAACGTTCTAACCTGTTGGATGACTCCTACATTGAATATCTGGCGATGGCGCCTTTCTTGGATCGATCTTTGCAAAAAAGATCAAGTACAAGAGTGTCAACTTCGTTCTTATTGATGGGGATCTTTATCGAAGGGCATTTTCATCACCATTCTTTGAAGTGTTTGGTTAAAATCGAGGTCGAGTATGCTTTCTTCGGGAGGTTCACGAGGGTATTTGTGGCGACTATATGGTCATGTTAAGTCATTAGCTTACAAAGTACTTTCGTAGAAAGGGTACCACCGGCCTACGATCTTTAAGGAAGCTACTGAGTATGTGAAGAAGTATGAAAGTGTCATTCAACAAATTCGATTCCACATCACCACTGTAAGAAAGCTATACGATATTATCTCCTATACCCTTTCATTGCCTCGGTGGGTAGATATATCGGGTCCGTTGTCGAAAGCTAAAGTTCAGGTCAGTTTTGTCATAGTTGTTATCGATTATATGACCAAATGGGTAGAAGCAAAGCCACTTCAGTTGATAACGGAGCAAGAGTACTTGAAGTTCATGAAGGAGTCTGTAGTGTTTCATTTCAGAATTCCTAAAGTGGTGATATCGGACAATGGAAGCCAGTTCATGGGATCAAAATTTGAAGGATTTCGAAAGAGCTTGAGTTCAAAGACAAGAAGACTTGATTGGCTCATCCACAATGAACGGGCGAGTGAAGTGACCAACGAGCGCTCTTTGAATGGGATCAAGCGCAGACTGGACGAAGCTAAAGAAAGATGGCCAGAGGAGCTTCTAAGCGTGTTATGAGCTTATCGGACTACACCGAGGACTACCGTAGGGGATTCACCTTTCAGATTGGCCTATGGTACTGATGCCTTAGTCCCAGTCGAGATTGGATTTCCAAGTCTTCAGGTTAGTCAATTCAAAAAGATCTATAATGAAGAAGGACTGAAGGTCAACTTGGATCTGTTGGAAGAAGCCAGAGAGGTGGCTTTGATCAAACTGGCAGCATATCAACGGAGAGTAGCCAAGCATTACAATAAGGGGGTAAAGCTTCGCAGATTTGAAGTGGGGGACTTCGTCCTCAAGAAGTCGAAACATTTACTCCACAAAATATGGGAAAGCTGATGCCGAACTGGGAAGGGCCGTACGAAGTAATTGAAGTACCGAAGCCGGGAACTTATCGGTTGAAGGCATTGGACGGATCCGAAATCAAGAATACTTGGCATGCTGGCAGGCTTCGGAAATATTTTCAGTAGAGATCGAGTCAGTTTATCGGAAGTCTGTAAATGTTGGATCGTCATCAATAAAAGATTCATTTTTTCACAAATTGATCTTCTTCCTATTGGTCCCAAGTTCATAATGGTGTAAGGAGGACGGGGGGGACTCGCTGACCATTCGATGGTAGTCTTTTTGGCAGGTGGTCCTTATGAATTTGTTAGGCCCTTCGTGGTAGGCAAACTTCATCGGTGTAAGGAGGACGGGGTGGACTTGCTGACCATTCGGTGGTAGCCTTTTTGGCAGAGTGTCCTCACGGGTTTGATTTATCATGAGTGGTAAACAAATTCCATAGTCCTTTTAATTTTGCTTTACCGCGAGTGGTAAACAAAATGCACCGAAGTAAGGAGGTTCGGTCGGACTCGCTGGTCATTCGATGGCAGCCTTATTGTTAGGTGTGTTCTTATGAATTTGTTTTACCGTGAGTGGTAAACAAATTCCATGGTCTTTATATATTTGTTCTACCCCGCATGGTAGACAAATGTCCTTATAATACTTGTTTCACCCCGAATGGTAAACAAGATCCTGATGGTGCAAGAAGGATCAACCGAATTCACCTTATGCCTAATCTATCTCACACTTCGGAAACGATAAGTATGCATTACTTTATTTTGTTGAAGTGTTGAGTTCGGTTCATTCAGTTCAGTTCATTGAATTTAGTTCATATCATTTCTTAACTTAACTGTTATATTCCTTCTCTGATCCACAATTCAAGTTAAGTTCAACAGAATCTTATACAGTTTTCAAGTTGATTGATACTGAATTATTGATAAAAAACGAATTAAATAGAAGTCATAATAAAGAGAGTTAAAAATTCATTAATAGTTCACTATTCATTCATCCATAACACTAACCGATTACATAAACACAGAAATTTTGACAAAAGTTTTTAAACAAAGTTTTTAAACAATTTCAAGAACAACAAAGAACAAAGACCATAATCAAGCATCATATTCTTCACCATCCGAGGAGTCAAGGAGAGATGGATCTATTTTGGCTTCAACTAGCTTTGCCTTGTCCTTACTTCGGCACTCTTCATATCCTTCCGAAAATACCCGAACGATCTCTCCATTAAGTTCGGTTGATTTCCCAGATTCCATTGATTTCTACGAAGATCTTCGAATAAGGGTGGACCCCGATCTCTGAGTGCCCGAAGCTCTGCGACTTCTTAATCTATCTTTTGACGCTCCTTGAAATGACGAAGTTGATGGGCCTCTAAATCATTCACTTGAAAAGCTAAACTTTTATTGGTCCTAACCAAAGATTCATTTTTCTGTACAAGGACATCATTCCTCTTGACCAAATCCTCATTCAACTTAGTGATCACCTGCTCTTCTGCCTTCATCTTCTCCATTTGTTCCTTGGTCTGGGCCAGATCTTTTCGAAGATGTTCATTATTGTACTGGACGATGTCAAGATCGTGTCTCTCCTTCGCCGGTCAAATCAGACTCTAATACGACGCCTTCTTCTTCGAAAGATCCTCCTCGCCTTGATTTCTTTGTGTTTAGGATGGAGACGCCCGAATATATCATTTGCCTATATAAATTCAGCCTTAATCCACCAATTTCAGACAAAATAAAATAAAGATATACAAACATTAGAAGACAACTTACTTTGGCCTGATATTTCATGCCTTCATCAATTAAGTCTCGATAGAATCTGTTCTTCAAACCGGTGATCATCCTGGCCTCATGAACAAAGGAATCGCATAACCCGGAAAGGAAAGGGCTCATTCGATTCAGGCCAGAGAGTAGGGGAACCCATGGATTTAGGCCCGCTTTCTCGGCCTCAAGCGAAGAGGTGAAAATCGATCAGAGGTGGAGTGGTGAGTATATGCAGATTTGAGGTGGAGTGGATCGATCACGCATGCGATTCAAATATCATCTTAGGTTGATCATTTGAAGAATGTTTCCTTTTGCGAGTAAGGGAGAGTGTGGATTCTACTTGCTCTTCTAATTCTTCTTCAGAAACAATAATCTCTTCGGGAGTGACAGGGGGCAGATTAGCTTCAGAAGAAGGTACTCGCAAGTCATCAGCAGTAAGAGGAGTTATTTTGGTTCTTCTCTTTTTGGTACGAATAATTTGTGATCGTTCGTCCAAAGGCAGATCAAGTAAACTTTCATCAATTAAAGGCGGAGGTGCTGGTCTAGTCTTTCTAACGGTTCTTTTCTTGAACCAAAGCAGTACTGACTCTATGATAGGAGGAATCTCTTCAGTGGGGAGGTCGATGATCTGAGCTTCAGTGGTAGGTAGTTCAGACACAGGTTCAGAAGTTTTCCCAGACAGAAACTCCTCAAGATCCTTTATATCAGCGGAGGTTGGCTTGATTAAAGACACTGTGACAAATAAATGGTAATTCTTAAGGATGAATACTGATAGAAATTAGCACAATTACACAGTAATTTGAATTCAAGGCTTACATTTATGGTTATGCAACCATGCTTGTCTGCTCAGAAGTCCGAAGCTCCATTCTTTATGAGGTATCTTCTCTAGAAAACTTTCCATCTCTCTTAGACGTTCTTCCGAGATATCTTCGAAGTCAGCAGAAATTTGATCAGAGATAGTCCAATCAGGAAGAGAAGAAATTTCAGGTCCTGTAATAAAAAACCATTTTTCATGCCATCCCTTGTTGCTTGAAGGGGTATCCATCAGGGGTCTCCTCTCAAATCTGGTGTTGGGACGAGGAGACTGTTTACTCAACATTTTAAAACCTTTTTCTCGGGATTTACCAGCTGAGAAGAGGGTGAAGAAGATATCGACAGCTGGAGAAATCCCCAATTTGTGACAGAAGGTAATGAACGCCAAAATGTGGATGTAAGAATTAGAAACTAATTGGGAGAATCCTACTCCTACAAACCCTAAAAGAGTGATGATGAAGGTATGAAGGGGTAGGCGAACCCCCTTTTCAAGTAGGGTAATCGGCATGGCAATCCAACCGTCAGGTCGATGGTACATTCGTTCTTCCGGAGCCGGAGCACTTGTCGCATAAGTATCTGGAATCTGATAGCGAGTCCAGAGGATACGTATCTCAGCCTCTGTGACGGTGGAAGGGGTATTGGCATGAGGAAACTGTTCCTCATCCTTAAAGAAGGTAGTGGGCGGTAGAGAGGGTATCGATGGTGGATTCTTACACGTGGCAGTGGCCGATTTGGGATTTAAACTCGAAGCCTCTTTATTAGGGCTTGGATTGGGCGGAGCAGTATTGATAGGGGTCACTCGAAGAGGAGAGTTCTGGTTCGAGTTCAGGGTCACCATTGTTGAGAACTTGTAGAGAAGAAGAAGATTCGAGAGAACAGACCAGATGTAAGACCCCAGCTTTTATAAATAAAGATGAATTTTCTATAAATATTATTTTTGAATATTATGGAATAATTTGATATAATGTTATAGTTGTGGGTAATATTTATAAATTTTGCAAAGTATGCAAGTGGTTATATTATATTCGATTGGTCGGGGAATATTCGATTTAGCAGGGAATATTCGATACAACTACTCAATCATTGGTGGACCCTAATAATGTAATTATTGTCGGATTGAAAACGACAAAAATATTTTATTGAAATAACGGCGGAAGTTTTACCGGTTAATATTGTTGAACTACTCGGTAGTAGTAAAAGTACAAAGAATACATGTGGTTGCATAAGAAGACACTACGGTATTGATTATTGATGCTTATGTGAGAAGTCACTCGGTTTGATTCCATTATTGTCAATGAATTATTATAGCGATAATGACTTTTTGTTTTATTCGTAATAAAATGTAAAACATCTTTTATATAAAATGTAATACTTTATTAAAGTTATTTTATAAATAAAATATATTATATTTTATTATGCATAGTGTTGCGTAGTGTTTTTGCATAGTGTTTGCATAGTAAAATGTTTTTATATAAATAGAATATATTATATTTTATTTAAAAGATTTTGCTTTTAAATATGGACCCGCCGATTAAAGTAAATCAATCGGACCGTTTCATGGATTAGTTATTCTTATGCATTCCATTTTCCTATAAATAGAAGCTCATTCCTTCATTATTTTCTTTTAATTCATGAAACTCTCAGAGAGAGAAATTATAGAGAAGTTTATAGAGAGAAAGTTATAGAAAGAAGAAGAGTATTCGCTACTTCACTACTTCTATATTCGGTTCTTTTTACGGTAAGGGGTGTTATTCTTTCTTCTTGAAGAGAACTTCGTTATTCCATTCACTATTATTCATTGAATAACTTTCGTAAAAGTGGTATACCCTATACATAACCTCAGATACGCTGCATACCCTATACTTGGTGAAATCCTTATGTTATTCCATTGCTTATTATTACATTGGAATAACTCAGTATCATGATTTACCCTATACTTGGTGACATTCTTCTATTATTCTCATTGGAACATCCCGTACGTGTGTTTTACACCAGGACCGGTTCCATCTTTATCATTCTGTTGGAATATCCTATCGTGTGTTTTTACACGGATCCGGTTCCATCTTTATTATTCTGTTGGAACATCACGCTTGCAGTGTGAATTTCACGACTGGTTCCGTTATTATTATTCTGCATTGGAATAACTGCCATACATACGGCACCGCATGCATGGTGATTTCTTTTGTTATTCCATTCTTTATTATACCCAAATTGGTTAAAACTTTGACTTCTATACTCCATGAAATTAGTAGAATATCCTTGATATTTTGCGTTTCATCCAAAGATCTTTTCA
Source organism: Panax quinquefolius (assembly GCA_020205615.1). Lineage (NCBI taxonomy): Eukaryota > Viridiplantae > Streptophyta > Magnoliopsida > Apiales > Araliaceae > Panax > Panax quinquefolius. The sequence continues at coordinate 1,622,299 of CM035154.1, read as the reverse complement.
TGGAAATATTCTTCCGATCATTCTTGAATTTTACTCTACAAAGCGAAGATCATGTTGACAATTTGGACGTTAATAATTCCCGGATAAAATAATTCTTGAACTTGTTTTATGAATTCTTATATCATTGTCATCATCCTCATGTTTATATTTTTTTAAAGTCATCCGTGGCTGTAGAAAGCATGGATGGACTTGGTATGATTATGACTGTGGATTATTGATTGTAATCATGACCGTAATGTTACAAATGATGTGGTAAAAATCCTCAAGTGGTAGTAGTGCATTGATGGACGATTGTTGGCATGATCATGACCATTAATGAATACACAACTATTCTCGCCCGTAGTGCGGGAATAATTGTGGTCGTGATACTAAAGAATATCCTTGGCCAGAGTGCGGGGGTGATTCGATGATGTGGATTATTTATTAAAGTCGAGTCTCAAATATAATAATGATGAAAACCTTTTAAATCATAAAAGATAGTAGATTTATTTTCTACTTGACTCTTTTAATGGATTACATATTCACTGCAGATTAAACCGTTGTCTATTGTATTTTATCGGTTTAACATTGTTGAAGACTATTGATAATTTATTCGCATTATCTTAGTCATAATATTTCTTATCTTGGGCTAGTTGAGCTCACCCTTTCTTTCACCGTTCTCTTCAGAAATGAGAATATAGCTAGGATTTAGCCTGGGGAACGCAGTGATGGTCCCAAGATAGCATTAGTAGTCCTCACTATTCGTGAAATAGTGTGATAATAATTGTAATGAGGACTCCTTTTTGAGTTTGTATAATATCTAGTGTAGACGATATTTGTATTTAAACTCACAGTTTATGTCGTATTGCATAAGACGCAGTTATGTTAATAAGTTGTATTTAAATTCGTACCATGTAAGTGGCGACCCAAGATGGGTGATGTATACCTAATTTTGGGGGCGCCACAGGTTAGATATCGAGCTAAGGATATGATCCTGGCTAAGATGTGAGAAAAGTACTAGGAGGGAGAGGAGGGAATACCTTCGCTAGTATGACCTACCTAAGTTTATGTGCTATTTTATTGGTCGGTCCGAATATAAAGATAATTGTTACATGTCAATTAATCTTTTGTTTTGTGGCGAGATCTGAAAATGACATCCGAGAATGTTGAGAATAAGAATGGAGCAAAGCGATCGTTGATTCACCACATATCAATAATCGAGGATAATGTGCATCGAGAAGGCGACAATCCTCATGCAAACAACAACACCGACCAAATGATGAATGATCAAATGTTCGAGAGGCTTTATGCAATTTATGCAACAAAGAAAGTGAGAGCGACTCTCTGCCCAAAACGGGGTGGAAACACGGAAACTCTCTGGTGGTCCACCATTAAACAATTCAAGGAGCTGGGACCACCGGAGTTTAAGTGGAGAGCCAAAACCACTCACGGCGGAAGCATGGATAAAGCAGATTACCAAGATATTTGATGTCTTGGGATGCTCGAGGAGCAAAGGTTCCCTTTCACGCTTTATGTCAAGGCGGAGAGTGACATGGTGGGAATCAGAAACGCGTACTCAACTTCTTCAGATCAAGATATCTTGGGAGAAGTTCCAGAGTCGCATTCAACGACAAATACTTTCTCGAAAGTATTCGCCACATGAAGGAGGTAGATTTTATCAAGTTGGAACAAAAAACAATACGACCGTGTCGCAATACGAGGCAAAATTTGCAGAGTTATCACGGTTCGGCCCCACTTGGTGGATAATGAAGAAGAATGGCGCGAATGTTTTTAAGAGGTTTCAAGTCGGAGATACGTCAACATCTTATTTCTCATAAACCGTGTTTGTATTCGGATGTTGTAAATAGGGCTCGATTAGTGGAGCGCGATAATGAGTCAACGCAACTAAAAAGAAGCAAATCGACAAAGTTATAATACCGGTGAGTAGTCATCGAGCGGTGACAACAAGCGTGAAAGGAATCAATAAAGCAGATATGGTAACCACTTCGGTGGTAATGTCGGGCCAAAATAATAAGAATGGACATTTCAAGAAAGCGGAGATTCAACAATGATGGAAAGACGTCAAGACCAAAGACCCGTTGTTAAGGAAGGAGAAAGACCACCTATCATATGCTTCAAATGCGGAGAAGAGGACACATCGACCGAGGCGTGCTATGCGAATTCAAAGCATGTTATAATTGTGGAAGAGAAGGTCACTTAGCTCGATTTTGTCGCCATCAAGACAAATTCAACTAGGATGGAGGCACCAAAGGTAGTCGGAAAAGTCAAAACCGGTAGTGCAAGAGGAGGCGTTTGTTGTGACCTCCAGAGAAGCAAGGAACCCGAATGAGGTCATCACGGGTAAGCTTATCATAAACTCTAATGAAGTCTACACTTTATTTGATCTGGGTTCTACCCATTCTTTTATTTCTCCTACTTGCACTCATCGATTAAATTTGACTCAGGAGAAATTAGACTTTGACTTATATCTGTGGAAACTCCGTTGGGAGAAACCTTCATTACATCCAACGTTTATAAGTCTTGTTTGGTTCAATCGGTACCCTCTCACATTACTGTCGATCTTATTTCATTAAAAATACTTGCATTTGACGTGATTCTAGGGATTGATTGGTTAACTACTTATCATGCAAAAATTGATTGTTTTTTCGTAAGGTTGTTAGCTTTCATATTCCTAATCAACCTATTATCTTAATTCAAACGACCAAACCATTAAAATTAATCACGGTCATCTCAAGCCATAAAGCTATTCGTTTATTGAAAAATGGATGTCAAGCTTTCTTAGCTCATGTCACGTGATTTAAACAAAAATACGCCGTTTTGAGCGATATTTCTATTGTTAATAAATTTCTGACGTATTCCCAGAAGAACTTCGGCCTACCCCAGAGCGTGAAATTGAATTTTGTATCGACCTTGAACTCGGTACAAAACCTATTTCCAAAGCCCCATATCGAATGGCTCCTATTGAATCGTTAGACATTGGCTTTATTAATTCTCTAGTACTTCTCCTTGGGGTGCTCTGCATTCTATTCGTGAAGAAGAAAGATGGGAGTATGCGACTTTGTATTGATTATCGGGAGTTGAATCATGTCACCATCAAAATAGGTATCCATTGCCACGTATTGATGACTGTTTGACCGATTGCAAGAGAGCCAAATTCTCTTCAAAGATTGATCTTCGTTAGGATATCACCAATTGAAGATTAGAACCGTGACATTCCAAAGCGGCTTTCGAGAACTCAATGCGGGCATTATGAATTCTAGTCATGTCCTTTGGATTGACTAATGCTCCCCGCCGCCTTCATGGATATGATGAACCGAGTATTCAAGGAATATTTAGATCACTTTGTGGTCGTCTTTATTGATGACATCCTTATTTATTCCAAAAGCCGAAGAAGATCATGAGCAACACTTGAGGTCGACACTCCAAAAGCTTCGTGAATATAAGCTTTATGCCAAGTTGAAGAAATGCGAGTTCGGCGAAGAATTAGCATTCCTTGGGCACGTGGTATCAAGTCATGGAATATCTGTTGACCCAAAGAATTGAAGCTATTCAAAGTCGGGAACAACCTAAATCGATGACCGAAGTCACGTAGCTTTCTCGGTTTTATTTGGTTATTATCGGAGATTCGTGGAAGGATTTTCTCGAATCGCTACTCCATCGACAAATTGACTCGAAAAGATACAAAGTTCGGTTGGAGGCGAAGAATGTGAGAAGAGTTTTCAAGAACTCGAGAGGAGACTTATTTCAAAGACTGTTCGACAATACCATCCGGCTCGGAGGGATTTGTCATCTCTGGTGATGCTTCGAGCAAAGGGTTGGGATGTGTTCTTATGCAACATGGAAAAGTTATAGCCTATGCCTCGCGACAACTCAAAGAATATGAGAGGAATTATCCTACTCATGATCCGGAGTTGGCAATCGTTATCTTTGCACTTAAAATTTGGAGGCATTACTTGTATGGGGAGAAAGTGGAGATCTTTACGGATCATAAAAGCCTCAAATATTTCTTCACTCAAAAGGAACTCAACATGCGACAACGACGTTGGCTTGAATCATTGAAAGATTATGATCATACCATCCAATACCATCACGGAAAAGCGAACGTGGTAGGCGATGCGTTGAGTAGAAGATCGTATGCAAAATACGAGTGCGTTATTGTCAACCACAAAGGCCCATTTTGTGTGACTTGCAAAGGATGGAGATAGAGTTAAAGACTCGAGGACGCATGTGATGATAAGCGAATATCTGAGTAGAAGCAGACTTTAATCGATAAAGTTAAAGCTGCTGCAGCTTCACTGGACTGGAGTACGATGCGTATGAGGAAGAAAGTGCAAGAGGTGCTACGCGCAGGAAGCAAGAATCGATGAAGAAGGAATACTTGAGTCAACTCCGGACTTTGTGTTCTAACGACCACGATTTAAAGTATAATATCATGATGGAAGCGCACAACACACCATTTGCGATCCATCACAGGAGTACCAAAATGTATCATGATATTCGTCATACATTTTGGTGGAGCAATATGAAGAGAGAGATAATATTTGTTTATCTCAAGGTGTCTAACATCAACGAGTTAAAGCGGAGCATCAAGTACCAAAAGGTCCATTGCAACCACTTGAAATTCCGAATGGAAGTGGGAGCACATTACCATGGATTTCGTTCACGGTCTTCCTAAGGTTTCTCAAGGCATTGATGCGATTTGGGTCATTGTTGATAGATTGACCAAGTCGCTCATTTTCACCGATCACGAGAAACTTATACACTTGAACGTCTTGCTTTCGTATGTACATAAACGAGATTGTAAGATCGCATGGTATCTGCGGTATCCATAGTTTCGATCGAGACCCAAGATTCACTTCACGATTTTGGGTTAGTTTGCAAAAGCTATGGGCGCAGACTTACGATTTATTTCGGCATATCATCCTCGAGACAGACGGACAATCGGAGAGGACTATTCAAACTCTTGAAGATCTATTAAGACTCGTGTTCTTGATTTCAAGGGAGTTGGGACAAGTTCTTACCATTGGTGGAGTTTTCCTACAACAACAGCTTATCAAGCAAGTATTGGCATGGCTCCATTCAAGCGTTGTATGGAAGAAAGTGTCGTTCTCGGTATCTTTGGGATGAGGTGGGTGAAGCAACGTTGTTGGGACCGGAGTTGAAATACGTATGACTCACCGAAAAGATTCAAACGATCCGACAACGTATAAAAACCTCACAAAATCGACAAAAGAGTTATGCCGATCTTCATCGAAAGGACGTGGAATTTGATGTAGGAGATCATGTGTTGTTAAGAGTCGCTCCATGGAAAGGAGTTACAAGATTTGGAAAGAGAGGAAAACTTAATCCTCGATTCATCGGTCCATTTTAATCCTCGATCGTAGGGCTGTGGCCTATAGACTCGACTTTTACCGCCAAATATGTCTCGTGTTCATAATGTTTTTCACATATCCATATTACGTAAATATGTGAAAGACCCGAACCATATTATTTAGTTAGAACCGGACGAAATAGCGGAAGATTTGACGTATGAAGAGGTTCTGTTCAAATTTTGGATAAGAAGGAACATATTCTACGCCTCCAAGGTTATACCTCAAGTCAAAGTTTTGTGGAGGAACCACGATGTTGAGAAATGACTTGGGAGTTAGAATCGAAATGAAATCAAGGTATCCTTACCACTTCAACATACCAGTGCACTTACCTAATTTCGAGGGCAAAATTTCATAAGAAGAGGAGGTTGTAAGACCCTGACTTTTTTATAAATAAAGATGAATTTTCTATAAATATTATTTTTGAATATTATGGAATAATTTGATATAATGTTATAGTTGTGGGTAATATTTATAAATTTTGCAAAGTATGCAAGTGGTTATATTATATTCGATTGGTCGGGGAATATTCGGTTTAGCGAGGGAATATTTCAGATAACTACTCAATCATTGGTGGACCCTCAATAATGTAATTATTGTCGGATCGAGAAAGCGACAAAAATATTTTATTGAAATAATCCATGGAAGTTTTATGGTTGATAATTGTTGAACTACTCGGTAGTAAAAAAGTAAAGAATACATGTGGTTGCATAGTAAGACGCGGTATTGATTATTGATCTTATATGAGAAGTCACCGGTTTGATTCCATTATTATCATGAATTATTATAGCGATAATGACTTTTTGTTTTATTCGTAATAAAATGAAACATCTTTTATATAAAATGAATACTTTATTAAAGTTATTTTATAAATAAAATATATTATATTTTATTATCATAGTGTTGCATAGTGTTTTTGCATAGTGTTTTACATAGTGTTTGCATAGTAAAATGTTTTTATATAAATAGAATATATTATATTTTATTTAAAAGATTTTGCTTTAAATATGGACCGTCAGATTAAAGTAAATCAATCTGGACCGTTCATGGATTAGTTCTTATGCATTCCATTTTCCTATAAATAGAAGCTCATTCCTTCATTATTTTCTTATTTAATTCATTGAAACTGTAGAGAGAAATTATAGTAGAGAAGCTATATAGAGAAAGTTATAGAAAGAAGAAGAGTATTCGCTACTTCACTACTTTTATATTCAGGTTCTTTTTACGGTAAGGGGTGTTATTCTTTCTTCTTGAAGAGAACTTACATTATTCCATTCACTATTATTACATTGGAATAACACCGTAAAAGTGGCATACCCTATACATAAACTTGTATCTGACATACCCTATACTTGGTGAAATCCTTATGTTATTCCATTGCTTATTATTACATTGGAATAACTTTTGTAGCATGATTTACCTTATACTTGGTGACATTCTTCTATTATTACATTTGGAACATCCATGCATGTGTTTTACACAGGACTGGTTAAAATCTTTATTATTATTACATTGGAACATCACATGCGTGTGTTTTACGGACTGGTTAAAATCTTTATCATTACTGTTGGAATATCCTATCGTGTGTTTTACAACGGATCCGGTTCCATCTTTATTATTTGTTAGAACATCACGCCGATTGTGAATTTCACGACTTTGGTTCCGTTATTATTATTACATTGGAATAACTTTATTCATCAATACCGCATGCATGGTGATTTCTTTTGTTATTCCATTCTTTATTATACCCAAATTGGTTAAAACTTTGACTTCTATACTCCATGAAATTAGTAGAATATCCTTGATATTTGCGTTTCATCCAAAGATCTTTTCATGGAAATATTCTTACGATCATTCTTGAATTTTACTCTACAAAAGCGATATCATGTTGACAATTTGGACGTTAATAATTCCTTGATAAAATAATTCTTGAACTTGTTTTATTGAATTCTTATATCATTGTCATCATCCTCATGTTTATATTTTTTAAAGTCATACGTGGCTGTAGAGCATGGATGGACTTGGTATGATTATGACCGAGGATTATTCTTGTAATCATGGTAGTAATGTTACAAATGATGTGGTAAAAATCCTCGATGGGCCGTAGTGCATTGATGGACGATTGTTGGCATGATCATGACCATTAATGAATACACAACTATTCTTGGCCCGTAGATGCGAGGAATAATTGTGGTCGTGATCTTAAAGAATATCCTGGCCGTAGTAGTGCGGGGTGATTCGATGATGTGGATTATTTATTAAAATTTGAGTCTCGGCTATAATGATGATGAAAAACCTTTTAAATCATAAAAGATAGTAGATTTTATTTTCTACTTGACTCTTTTAATGGATTACATATTCACTGCAGATTAAACCGGTTGTCTATCATTGTATTTTATCGGTTTAACATTGTTGAAGACTATTGATAATTTATTCGCATTATCTTAGTCATAATATTTCTTCTTGGGCTAGTTGAGCTCACCCTTTCTTTCTTTGTTCTCTTGAGAAATGAGAATATAAATTTGGAGACGAAGTCGGGGAAACGAAAGTGATGGTCTGAAGATAGCATTAGTAGTCCTCACTATTACGTGAAATAGTGTGATAATAATTGTAATGAGGACTCCTTTTGAGTTTGTATAATATCTAGTGAGCGATATTTGTATTTAAACTCACAGTTTATGTCGTATTATACAAAAACAGTTATGTTAATAAGTTGTACTTAAATTACATACCATGTAAGTGGCGACCCAAGATGGGTGATGTATACCTAATTTTGGGCGCCACACTGAAGCTCAAGAGATCGAAAATTTGAAATGCCAAAAAAAGCGTCAATTTGGAAAAATTACCTTTTATATCGCCAATCTCTTGATGAGTTCACTTTACTACGTGGTAGCATGAATTGCTAGAAATAATGAGGAATTCAAAGGGTTAGCGTCCTCAACTCTCAAGAATATCAGGTTGGATCTTTCCTTTGGACTTCCGATTTTTAATTTGCCTCATTAGTCCAATCCTGTACCATTTGGGCCTTGAAAGGTTTCAGTTTGGGCCTCTTTCAATTCTATCAAATTTTCCATATCATAGATCGTTTATAGTTTCCTATTAAACATTCTATTTAATAAAAAACTAGGGGGCAATGTTGGGTCATGATATTTCTCCTATTGGGCCGAATGGATTGGGCCTATTTATTTGGTTAATCCATTGGATTTTCTCTATTGGGTCCTAAAGTTATTGGGCCTAGTCAGCATCTTATTCCTGTTAAGTCTTTATAAGATCGGGTCGGGTCAGGAGATTTACCCATTAGATTTTTTAATATCTCCATCTTTGACTTGTAATGATGAAAAAATAAGGCAGTTGACTGTGGTATCTGCCATGCATTAATGTGGATGGGATCCGGGGGACGGCCGGTGGTAGAAAACAATGGCCATGGATAGTGGGTGGACTGTACCCAGTCGGCAGAAACCATCAGATCAGGGGGGGCTATGTCAGAGGTAGTGGGTGGCACGGTAAACCGGGAAAAAGAGGGTATAACATAGCAAGGAAGTCTTCTAACAAAAGGTACACACACATAACTGATAATTTTATCTCTCTCAATACACTAGATATTTTATCCTCTATTGTTAACCTTGTGATCGCTCAGATCGACTCTCACGCTTGTTATCCCCGACAATCGGCCGTCAAGCTTTTGGTGTTGATTGTGTTTAGTGTGCAGGATCAGGACGTCTTACGTGATTGGACGTGGCAGAAGATCTTGGCGTTAACAGAGGGTTTTGATCAAAGGGAATGAGGAGAGTACTTTATGAGAGTGAGAATCAGATTGGAGATGCTTTATTTGTTCTTCTTTTTTCTTTGGATACTGTTTGCTTAGCTTAATTTCTTCTCTTTGAGGCACAATATTTTATCTATTTTCTCCATAATTTGGAGATGAGGTACCATTCCTGAATTTGGGTTTCTTGATGATATTTAGGATTTTCAAGGAAAAAAACAGAGAGATAATAATAATAATAATAATAATAATAATAATTCTTTAATTTCAAAATATTAGAGAATTTAATATTTTTAAAGTGAACTTAATATATTTAAAAATTAAAAAATAATATGAATTCATTAATTTTATATAAAACATTTGTAAAAATTATACATTAATTTATTTTATTAATATATTTTATTATTAATTAATTTAATTATTTTTTATTTAAAAAAAAAAGATAGCCCAAGCTTGAAAACCAAAAAAATTAAACTAAACTTATTTTGTTTTTATTATTAATTTTTTTTTCTATGGTGGGTCTTTTATTTCACGTAAGCGTGGTCATATGGTGCCATGTAGACTTCTTATTAAGTTTTTAATGGAATAAACGAATTTTTAAATTTTTGTAAAAAAATTATAGTTCAATTAGTTGACCGTAAAATTTTTAGTCAAAGGTCTTTGTATTTAAAACCTAGAATTGAATAGAATAGAAAAAGTGTATTTAACCCTAGCTATATTTAGATTTTCAAAAAGGCAAATATATATATATATATATATATATATATATATATACTAATTAAATTGTATGTAGTTTAAAATGTTTATAAGTTTTTTGCATATATATAAAAGAATAATAAGATATATTAATTTAAAAAATAGTCAATTTGATCACAAAAGTTTTATTTTGGGACGGAGGGAGTATTAAAGTTTTTTGCTATTTTCACAAGATTTCTCTCATATAATTAGTTTTGGACCCGACAACTACTATTTAGATAAGAAGGAACTTGTGAAAATTAATATCGATTTCACAAGTAGTTTATTACTTGGGAAAATCTCGCTCACTTTTATTAGTCGTACGTACTTATTGTTAATGAGTTCTTAATTGTTTTAACAGACAAGCTAGCTAGTTGGGTTCAATTTCTTAATCAATAGATATTAGGTGAGTTTAAGCTTTCAGTTAAGAAGGCTAAACTAGATACTACACTCCTAATAATGACTCAAAAGGCTGGTGAGCTCTCAACTAAGTTTAATTAGGCAGCATAATGACCAGTTACGTTAGAAACAATTAATTAAGAGCCTCAATTCATATATATATATATATATATATGTTAACGCCAAATTTTGTACGCCTGATGAAATCACCGAAACAGCAGATCAAAATCGCGCTAACGGTTGATGGAGTAGTTGATTATATCAAACTTACGAAATACAGAGAAAGTAATCCACTATAATAATATTGGGAGTACAAGTTATGTATATGGAAGGAGTACAAGTTGTGTATTTGTGTGTTCTTGTATCTTGTCCTCCCCCCAAATCCTAGCTTGTAGCCGTATATATACAAGTCACCTCCACCCGCATCTAACTAGGAGAAGGACTCCTTTTGTAGAATCACAATCCAATTAAGAGTAGGAGGAGTCCTAATTAAACCTCCTTATCCCACCAAATAAGGAAACACAATCTTATTTTAATAAGGACTCTCCACTGTCACAATAAATACATATAGGCTATCACCAGATCTGAACCATTAAATAGACTGGGTTGCACCATGGTTAGACCCAAATAATCACATCCCAACATTGCCCCCAGTCTCTTATTTATAAGGAACTCATAAATGAAAGAGTATTCAAAAAGTCTTCGTGGGATTATTATCCTCGGGATTTTTATTCTCGGGATTTTTATCCGCTGGATTTATATCCGCGGGATTTATATTCGCAGGATTTATATCCTCCGAATTTATATCCTCCGAATTTTTATCCTCCGAATTTCCTTCAGTCTGTGGTTGATGATGAAACCGAAGCTACCTTTAAAGCACTTCAATGATATAAAAGCTTGAACTTTTATCTCTGCGCTGGCTGAATTCGTTACTGGTGCGGTGACTCAGCATCAATTTATCATCACCTGGACCAAAGTGTTAATGTTTAGATTTTACATGCATCATGTGAATACTACCACTACATGCATAATATAAAAGAGAGAATATGTAAAGTTGTATCAATAATCAATTACGATCATGCTTCAATTGCTATTGACATAATACATAGATACACACGTATAAGTATATATTTAATTTAATAAAAATGAATCACTTATCTCCTTCGGTGAATCGTTGATTTTAAATCGACACTAGAACAAGTGTCTTCTTTCCCACAGACGGCGCCAATGATAACGCCAGATTTTGTACGCCTGACGAAATCACCAAAACAGCAGGCCAAAATCGCGCTAACGTTTGATGGAGTAGTTGATTATATCAAACTCACGAAATACAGAGAGTAATCCACTATAATAATATTGGGAGTACAAGTTGTGTATATAGGGGGAGTACAAGTTGTGTATTTGTGTGTTCTTGTATCTTGTCCTCCCCCCAAATCCTAGCTTGTAGCCGTATATATACAAGTCACCTCCACCCGCATCCAACTAGGAGAAGGACTCCTTTTGTAGAATCACAATCCAATTAAGAGTAGGAGGAGTCCTAATTAAACCTCTTTATCTCACCAAATAAGGAAACACAATCTTATTTTAATAAGGACTCTCCACTGTCACAATAAATACATATAGGCCATCACCAGATCTGGACCATTAAATAGACTGGGTTGAATATGAAGAGTCCAAAGCCTTGAACGAGAAAGTCATGGCCCAGTTTGGAGAAGGGTACGAGACTTATCGTGAAAAGGCCAAGGCAAAGTTAACGATTCTTTGGGCTCGATCGCTTTTTCGGACTCGTCGGATGAAGAATCAAGCCATGATGATCCTCCTCCCGAATAGCCTTTTTAAGACTTGTACATTTTTGTTACTTTTTATTTGTACTTCGCCCGAATCGTAAGCGATCGGGTTTGGAAAACAAATCAAAGTATGAATGGATTAGAACATCCTTGCTTAAATTTTTGTTATCAGTTATACTCGTGAATAATCTCGATCGGTTATTTCTTCTCGAACCTTTTGATCGGATTGTGCTTGAAGTTTGTCTGATTTAAAAAATTAACAGTTTTCTCGGTCAGTTATACTCGTGACTTATCTCGATCAGTGGTGTCTTTCCAAACCTTTTGATCGGATTGTGTCCGAATTTTATCCGTTCGAGTATTAAGAGTCATATGAATATAGATGAAGTTAAGCATCTCCAAAGAAAACTTTCATTTATTTCATTTAAGACTGAAAGGTTACATGGATAAAGAATGACATAACTATTACTGGTAAAATTTTCTAAGTCTTTCAACATGCCATGTATTTTTTACTTCCGAACCATCCATTGCTCGAAGCCGGTATGTACTTGCCTTCGGTACCTCTACCACCTCATAAGGTCCCTCCCAGTTAGGCATTAACTTGCCAGTGTTCTGGGGGGTTGATGCCTCCGAACTCCGGAGGACCAAATCGCCATCGCAAACCTCCTCCCTGGCTTCACATTCGATTATAGTGTTCAGTCGTTCATTGTTGATAGATAGCCAACCTCATCACAAATTGAATCTCACGAACTTCATCTAACAAATCCAAGTTTGTTCTTAAACCTTCATCATCAGACAGACTCCTTGTCTTGGACCGACTCGAAGGGTGGGGGTCCGATCTCAATCGGTATGAGGGCAACGGTCCAGATATACCGAACGAACGGAGAATCTCCGGTTGTCGCCCCTGAGTAGTCCGATATGCCCACAAAATAAACAATGACTCTTCGGCCACCGACCCTTTAATTCATCCAACCTTTTTGATCCCGTTGAGCAAGGTTCGGTTGGTCACTTCTACTTGACCATTCGATTGAGGATGAACGACCGAAGTCTTGCGATGCTGGATCCCCAACTCTTTCAGAAAACCCTCAAACTTTGATCCCACGAACTGTCTGCCATTATCCGAGACCACTGCCATCGGGATACCAAAGCGATAAACAACTCCTTCTTTGAAGAATTTCAGACATTCTTGTTCGGTAAACTTCTGTAGTGGTTTGTCTTCGACCCACTTCGTCATATAGTCGATAGCCATAATCACAAAGCTGACTTGTCCCTTCGCTTTCGGTAGAGGCCCTAGGATGTCGATTCCCCATACAGCAAAGGGAATCGGGGATAGGACCGAATAAAGCTCTTCTGGGGGTTGATGTGGAATGTTGCTGTTCAGCTGACACTTTGGACATTTTCTGACGAATTCTTTGGCTTCCATGTAGATGGTCGGCCAGTAATACCCTTGCCTTAAAATCTTGTGTGCCAGTGACTTTTCTCCCATGCGATCCCCACAGATCCCTTCATGTACCTCCCGAAGTGTATAGTCTGCCTCTGACGGAGTTAAGCATTTGAGCAGTGGAGAGCTAAAGGCCCTTCGGTATAGGTCTCCATCTATGAGGACGAAGTTTGAGCTTCGGTGTTTGACCTGTCTTGCTAGGATTCTGTCCGAAGGGAGAGTCCCATCTGATAGATAGGAGATGTATGAAAGTAGTATGCACACAAGCCAATCATGTTTGATGATAAAGCATATACTTTGTAACAATCTTATTCATTTATTAAAAAAAAGTATTAATTTATTAAAGGCTTTTAATTATCTACATGATGCTGTTTTATAATATGTGATAAACCCATAGTTTTAAGCAATGCTTTTAGAATAATGATGATGATCATTCTAATGAGATCTAAATTCTTAGAAAGCTTAAAACTAAAATAGTTCCCAATCGTTGGATTACTAAATTGGGGATTAGTAAATCCGGATAGATCGCATACATACGTTGCTTGCTTTCATTGGATGAGGATGATTGATCTCATGATCATTTGTGTGGAGACACTAAAGCAAGTATGTAGGTGCTTATTAGAGAATAAGTTCACCGAACGTGGCTCGCTAAGGAATACCTAATGGAGTTTTACTTGCTGTCAATACTAATTCTGTAGTGATAGTAGAAGACAAGTAATCCTTGAACTTGAGATCATCATAGTATCTTGTGTATGATGAGTTATACTTTGACTTATTCCTTAAGACCCTTAGGGTATATCAAAGGGTATGCTTGGGTATAACAAGTTTTACATGGAGATAATATATGATCAATAAAGAATCTACCACTTAATAAAAGAATAGAAATGTCCTATGTGATTCGATAAATGACAACCCAAAGAGTCCTTGGCCAAAGCGTAATAAAATTAGAAAGGAGTTTCTAATTTGCATTATTTGAGTTGTGCATTTAAGAGTCGAAATACATATAATTAAATAAAATAAGACTTAATGAAGAATTCCATGTCTTATATTTAATTGGGGACATTGTATGGTGGAAGGATTGAATTGTACGATAACTATTTACTCAAAGGTTCTTTTATGATTAATGTTGAAATTTATATTATCGGAAAAAGTTGATCGCTAGGAAGCTTTATCCCTATTGTAGAATAAATATTATTTATTTAAATAAATTAATTATTTAATTTATTTATTTAAATAAGATTAGAATTGTTCTAATTGATTTATTCACAATAGGTTTAATATGGAGAACCTAAAGGGTCACACCATAAAAGGAAGAATAATTATTTAAGAAGTTAATGGCATAATCGTAATAATATGTTAAGTAGATTTAATTTAATCTATGGTGATAGTAATAAATTAAATAGCTTAATATTTATTATTTAATATTTTAGAAATATTAAATATAAATTAATAAAGAGAGTCTTATTAATATTATTACAATTATTATTATTTTAATTTCTAAAAGAGTTTAGGAATTAATTTAATATAAGTACTCTCATTTATTCCTAATAGATTGGGGAGGAAAATTAATTAAAGGCATTTAATTAATTATCCCTAATAAGATTAGGGAGCCCATTTAATTAAAAGAGTTTAATTAAATAGTAGACTTATTTTAATAGGTTACTTGATATCTTTATAAGTGGAGTCTTATATCGGATATTAAGACTACGTAATAATTCCAATGGTTTGAGAAAGACTTATTTATTTTTTCTATAGAGATAGAAAAACTAGGGTTTAGCCAAACACCCATCCTCTTGAATTCTTCTTCTTCCTTGGTGGATCACCTCAGAGGCCAAACACTTGGGTGGCTAACGTTGATCAAAGGAAGGAACCAAACCCGGTGGATTCAAGTTGAGCGAAAAAGATTGGAGGTGAACTTCAGACACGAGGAAGCTCGATCTTCAAGGGTATGATTCTTATTCGTTATCTTTTTCGTTTAATTAATAATTGTGCATAAAGGGTGATCCGGGTATATGGTTTGTATAAAATTTAAAACTCTGATTTTTACACGTTTCCGCTTATTTTTGCGATTTGATTGCGTTCTTGAATATTACAAACCTAACAATGTAAGGGGTGAGCCAGTAGTCAAGTCGGTCCACAGCTAGCACTTCTATCTTCGGAACACTGGGCCTTTTCAGAACTTCCAAATATACCGACCCATTGAAGGAGCTTGCTTCGGTGGTTGCCAATCTCGCTAGGGCATCTTCTATTATATTATCTGTCCGGTCCACCCCCTGACAGTTGTGTGATGTGAAGTACGTAAGTTTATCCTTTACCTCGGCCAGATACTTTGACATTATTGCCCCCCGAGCCTCATACTCACCAGATAACTGCTTGACTACCAGCTGTGAATTACTGTAGATGACCAACTTCTGTACCTACAAGCTTCGGGCCAACCGTATTCCTGCTAGGATGGCCTCATACTCTGCTTTGTTGTTCGTGGCTTTGAACCCAAATCGAATAGCCTGTTGTACCTTAAACCCTTCGGGACTTGTCAGAATGACTCCTGCTCCATTGATGTCCGCAGTTGATGATCCATCCACATATAGCGTCCACGCGGTCGGTCTTTATTGAGTTTTGGCCACTGTGCTCACGTCCGACTCTGTAAAGGAACACTCTACCACGAAGTCTGTTAAGGCCTGCCCTTTGATTGTCGTTCGGGGATGATATTCTATGGCAAATTGTGTCAATTCCATTGCCCATGCGGCCAACCGACTTGATACCTCCGGCTTATGCAAGATCTTCTTTAACGACTGATTCGTATACACCACTACTAACCGGCCCTGGAAATAGTGCCGGAGCTTTCTGCTAGCAATTATTAAGGCATATGCGAATTTTTCCAGGTTCGGGTATCTCGTCTCTGCATCGCGAAAAACATGGCTGACATAGTATATCGAGAACTGCTTTCCTCCCTTATCCCTTACCAGTGCCGCCCCTACTGCCATCAGGCTCGCAGCCAAATATAAATATAAAGGTTCCGAAGGGATCGGTTTCATCTATAGCGGTGCCGAACTCAGATATTTCTTGATCCCTTAGAACGCGTCTTCGCATTCTGAAGTCCACTAGAAGCTCTTGTCATTCTTCGAACCCTTGAGAGTGTCAAAAAAGGGTAGACATCTTTCGGCTGACCTTGACACGAATCTCCGAAGGGCAGCTACCCGGCCCGTCAACCTCTGCACATCTTTGTATGTCTTTGGAGATTTCATGTCTAAGATCGCCGTAATTTTTTCCGGATTCGCCTCGATTCCCCTTTTACTGACTAAGTATCCGAGGAATTTTCCTGAACCCAAACCGAAGGTACATTTGGTCGGGTTCAGGCGCAGTTTATGCTTCCTTACCATTTCAAAACAGTCTTCAAGGTCTTCCAAATGATCCCGGACTGACATGCTTTTCACGATCATGTCGTCCACATACACTTCCATACTCCGACCCAGCTGTTTTCTGAATACAAAATTCATCATCCGTTGATAAGTCGCCCCTGCATTCAGCAATCCGAATGTCATCTTACGATACACATATATAGCCCGATGAGTGATGAAGCTTGTCTTCGGGATGTCATCCTTGCACATCAAAATTTGATGATATCCCGAGAAAGCGTCCATGAAACTTAACATTCCATACCCCGAAGTGGCATTAATCAGCTGGTCTATGTCGGGTAAAGGGTAGAAATCTTTTGGGCATGCCTTATTTAGATTCGTGTAGTCGATGCACATCCTCCACTTCCCATTTTGCTTCTGAACCAATACCACATTTACCAGCCATTCGGGATAATCGATCTCGAAGATGAACCCCGCCTCTAGCAATTTGAAGAACCTCTTCATCTATGATTTTTGTCTTCCGGGCGAAGGTCCTTTCAGTATCACCGCTTTCTTTCCGGTCTCAGAGATGTATGTAGCACATGTAGCGCCACCGATTCACTCACCCCTGGCATATTACTAGGCTTCCAAGCAAAAATATCGGCATATACCCGGAGCGAGTCCATCAATCCAATCAAGTGGTTTCATCTAATCCTGCCCCAATTTTTATCAGTTTTTCCGGATTCCCTGGTATCAATTCCATATCTTCGTCTCTCTCTTCGTGGCGGTGCCATGGGTCGATCTTTCGCCTCAAAGTGAATGGCTCTATCTGGATGGCCATTGTTTGTTTCGCTTCTTGACCCGGCCCTAAGGAAATCAAAGTATTCGATAACACCTTGAGCGATATCCAAATCTCCTTTACCTCCCCGATCCCGTTCGATTGCTGGAAACTTGATTTTGAAGTGAGGTATAGAAGTCACTTCTGCAATGTTTAACGCGTCGGCCTCCCAATATGGCGTTCAGTAAGTCGAATCCACTTGACAACAAAATTTTTACCATTATCTCTTCGCTTTCTTTAGGCTGTCTCGAACCTGACCGGTGGCTCTATCGTTCCTGTCACATGCACTGGGTCACCGCTGAAGCCGTATAACGGACCTTTTCCTCCCAATTCCATTTTCTTTCCTCCGAGATCCATTCTCTGGTAGGCATGTGTGTAGAGTATATCAACCGAGGACCCGTTATCGATCATCATCCTTTTAATATCGACTGGCCCGACCTGTGCAGTTATCACCAACGCCCCATCATATGGTTTGATATGATCTGTAGGATAGTCTTCGTCTGAGAAGGAGATGGATTCCCCTGGGTATGCCCTATCCTTTCTGGGCGATGAACCAACTACCACCAACACGGCCTCGAGATGCCCACTCCTCTTTCTTCCGGTTACACGCCCTACCGACCCGTCCGAAATCACATCAATGACTCCTCGGGCTTGTGGGTGCGGTTGCGACTGTGTTTCCCGGGCCGGTTCCCTATTCTCCTCCTGGGGGGCTTCTGAGCCTTCTCGACCAACCACATATTGCACCGGTACCGCGTGCTCGGATGTTTTTTCTATCGATCTTTCAAGTTGTTGTAATCTCTCGTCGTATGCCCCGACTACGATGATGATATGCTTAATATTTGTTTCGACCCTCTTCCTGTGCTTTGGGATCGTTTGGCATGGTTGAAAAAGGGCTTGTTCCGCATCTCCTCCGAGATTTTTAGCCCGATCCGTGTTGAGAGCGGTGTAGACTTTGTTGACATTTTTGCTTGGGAAAGGTGGTCTTCCACTGCCCGACCCTCCCCCATTGTAGCTTTTCTTATATAACTGTCCGACCTCCCCTGATTATCCGACTTCTGATAACATTGTTTATCTCGATCCCTGGACTTCGCATAAGACTGGGATTGCAGTTCGAAATTCCCCATTGCCTCTTCAATCGCTATATGGCCTTCGGCTCGGTGGAAGGCCTCTGTCAAATCGGTCGGAGGGTTGATCACCAGATCCTTTATTAACTTCTTCGACTTCCCAATATCTAACCCGGTCGTGAAGAAACCCAGGGCTTACGGAGAATTCAACTCTGCTACTGACCCCACAGCCTCTCGAAACCTCTTCACATACTGTCCCAGACTCTCGTCAGATTTTTGTCGAACCTGCATAAGCGAAGCAGTGATCTTTCCTCCCCACTTGTTTCTGCCGAATCGGGCATGGAATTTTTCCCGAAGATCATTCCATGAGGTAATTGATCCCGCCGCCAAGGTCCCCATCCACTCTCGGGCGCTCTTCTTCAGAGTGGTCGCGAACATGTGACACTTGGCCGCATCGGAATGGCCTTAAGACGTCATCAGCCTATCGTATCCATCCGAATGGTCATACGGATCCCCCAGCCCATTGTAGGTCTCCATTGGGGGCATCTTCTTTTTGGGGTCGGCTGTCTCCGGTGAGAAAGGTGACCCTAAGCAAGCCGAAGGTGTCCCCAACGCATTTTTAGCAGACAGCAAATTCTCGATTCGACCACCCTTCGGGTGAGGGGTGGACTCCTCACTTACGAGGGATGACAAAAGTCTGTTCCTCCCGTATTCAGGGGTCACGTCCCTCCTTCTATGTCCCGATCTACCCGGATGGTCCAATCTTTGATCTGGCGAACGGCTCCTCATTCTGCTTCGGCCTTCTCGTGACCGACTGCGATGCCTGCTCCTTTCGTTTTCAACCTCTCCTGTCGAGGTGGCCCGGGATCGGCTCCGATGCCTCACGCTTTTGAGGTGGCTTCTCCTCTCAAGCCACCTTCGCCATCATTGTTCGAGTTCCTCTTCTTTGAAGGCGTAGGGGCGAGATGGCGTCCTTGTTACATTGCATCTTTTTCAACAGAATGAACTCCTCTCGATCTCTATTGCTCTCTCTCTCGGTCCTTCCGTGAACCTCAACGCCTTGAGAACGGTTCTTATCCGCACGACTAGCCCGGGGTTGGGGTATGATGGCATTTGTCATGGAAGAGTCTTCACGGAGAGAGAAAGTACTGGTTCCTCTGATCACCCCGGACTCGAGAGCCCGGTCTATCTTTCACCGACCCCTCACCAAGTGTGGTTTGGTGGGTCTTTTGCCTTTTCCGGTTAGAGGCCTTATTCTCCTTACTTGCCATGGCCTGTTACCGGAAAAGTTGGGTTGTGATTGTAAGAACACTAAAAGCCCTCCTTCTAGCGCCAATGTTAACGCCAAGTTTCACCGCGAGCGTCCAATCACAGAATCCACGTATTTGGAACACCGCTGATAATAGATCACATGAAGCTTGACGGTTTGTCTTGCCGGGGATAGTTCAGTCCGAGAATAAGTACAGTAATTACAAGGTTTAACAAATGAGGCTATGTGTTTAGTGCTCAAAATAGGTATTACCTCTTAATTGTGAACTTGGCCTTGTATTTATAGTGCTCACCACCTTTAGAGTCCTTCTCCGAGTCGGATTAGGACTCCTAGTCATGGTAATTACCATAACTTGGGTCCAACACAATCTCCTTAAAAGGCAAGGTGGAATCCAATCCAACCACTACCTTTGGAGTTACCTTATTCAATTATGATTAGGATCTCGAACTCGCACGAGGAGAACCCACTTGTGTGAGCCCAAACAATCTCGCCATCAGTGCAGGCTTGGTCAAAGGACTCAAGGTCCGACCCCGAACACCCCACAACAAAGTAAGGTTCCGGCCCAAGGGGCTCGGATGCCGAACCCAAATACATCCACTGAGATGAGGCTCTGGTCCAGAAGGACTCGGACGCTGACCCGAACACCTCCAATTCCTCCCTAGGCTTCGGCCCAGTGGACTCCCAAAACTCTTCTAATGTTAGACCTTCGACCCACATGAAGGTCGGAAAATACTCCCGAACAATATATATATATGTGTGCGCGCGCGCTAGCTGGGATAAGCACGCACATCTTGTTTGTTATATAATTTCTTCTTTATATATGTTTCTATATTTTTCTACTTTTCCAAATTGTTGTTATGAAAAAATTCAGTTATTTTCAGGGAAGCATATTAAATGGAAAAAATGAACTCGTTTCTAGCTAGCTTAGTTAGATTAACACATTCTCAAAAATGGATCATGATACTTTTGGAAAAATATACAGATCAATTACTTCAGGTATTAGCTTAAACAAGCTTTACGGTTTAATTAATCAGCATTTTGATAGAACAATTATATATATATATATATATATATATATATATATATATATATATATATAAGGGTCCATCCATGACAAGAATGGGATTGGTTTGTGGAAAGAACTCTATTTTAGCGTGAAAAATTTTAATAATTTGGAGCAAAAAATAAAATAAAAAAAATCATGTTCAAAAAAACCACAAAGAATCGATTGTTGTGGATGGAGCATAACCTATATATATATATATATATATATATATATATATATATATATATATATATATATATATTCAGGTTCACTAAATTGCATTAGTCTTGTTTATTCGATATATTTATTTATGTGTCTCATACACTCATAGTAGTCATTAGTAATTGGATTTATTGAAGTAAATCTAAAGTATAAGTCAATTCCAACAAATGACGAAAATCCAAAAAAATAGTTTGGGTCTTATATATCAAAACAAATTTAAAGCTTTAAGTCCTGTTTTCGTTTTCGAATCATAGAGCATTTCTCCATTAGAAAGGAGACAAAAATATGAAAAGTAGTAAAAATAGGGGTGTAATCACAATGAATATTCTCATGTTCAGATCCAATTCGACTCAAAAAAATTAAATTGAGCTTGAATTTAATTCGGAATTCAATAAGGAATTTTTAATTTTGCATCATATCCGACTCGAATCATTACTCGAAAATACTCGACTCGTAAGTACTCAACTTGTTTATAAATCGAGTTACTGTAAGCCTTCAAATTAAAACGAGTTTCGAATATAAACTATTTCACGTAAAACTTAACTACTACATAGACTAAATATTGATTACTAAACTAATGTTTATACATGAAAAATTTCACTTTTATTTATGTAAAAAAATACATTGAATGTAATACAAATTGACAATAACTTGTTGATTTATTTAAGTACAAAATTACATACTACACTTTATAAATTACAAAAATTGGTACAAATATCACATATTTAGCTTTAAGTATGGATCAAATATCACATATTTAACTTGAATTATGAATCAAATCAGTATTTGAATATGATCCATTGAGCAGAGTATCAAGTATGATTCATGAAAATAATATAATACTCAAACCCTAATCTAAGCGAATACTGATATACTAGAATTTGATTTTTTATATCATTAAATAAAAAATAAGTATGATCACCGAACAATTCGACTCAACTCACAGCCTAAGAAAAAATGATGAACACGAAAAGAATAGTACTCCATATTATTAATGATACACTATTTGGGGAAATAAAGAGAAAAATAGAAGTAGTGTATGTGTGTGGGGCAGCACACGTCCCGGCGGAGTGGGTAATGAAACCATGTGCGATCATGTATGGTGGTCGGCCCTTTCCAGGCCCACAGAAAAATAGACAGCCAATCACTTACTTTTCACCCTCTAATTATTTTATTTAATTAATCAATTAACCCCCCCCCCCCCTCCCCGTCGCCCCCAAAAAAAAAAATTAAAAACCAGCTTGAAAATGAAACGTCCATCTGTTCATTCATTCCCACCGCTTTTCTCACCTCCCATTTCTAATCTTTCTTTTCTCTCTCTTCTTTTTCTTCGCTTCATTCTTGAGGACACACACACACATATATATATATATATGTATTCTCTAATTTCCGTTTGTGTTGTTTGGTTTATGTAAGTTGATGGATATATTTATATATTTTGTCAGAATTAAGTTAGAATTGAGGTTAATTAGCTAGATAGCTAGGCCCCTTTGTGTCAGAACTAGAAAATCTTTTATCCTGTGTCAGAAACCCTAATATCATATTTACCCTAATATATATATATATATATACACACACATATCATGGCTCCTCTTCAACAAATAATACCCTTAAACCCTAATAATATTAACTCCATCAAAACTAGATTCACTTATCGGTTTCTTCGATCCTTAAAAGCTCTCAACAACAAAAATAATGGATCCAGTACCGGCAGCAGTACTTCATCATCAAGAGAGATCTATACGAGATTTCATCTGGTTAAGTTTGCCTCTAACGTATCAATGGCGGCTGCAGTTGGGTCAAAGAGAGCTTGGAGTCGGGCCATACTTTGGAAGATCATTAAAAACCGGAACATGAGGAGGCATCATCATGCAGTAATTATGAAAATAAGAAGAAGAAGTGTAAGTATTAACGGAAACCCTAAGAAGAAGAAGGGAGAGAATAGACGTCGTTGTGGTAAAGCTGCCAAAGAGCTCCAGAAACTTGTAATTCCGGTCGGTAAAGGTATAATGGAAATAGAAAGTTTGCTTGATGAAACCGCACATTACATAAAGTGTCTTACTACCCAGGTACAGGTTATGCAAAATGCTCTTCATTTTTACTCTCCTTAATTATATATATATATGGAGGTGGTTTCAGTAGTATATATGTACAAGGCGAGCAGATGGCTGAAGTGCAATCTAATCTATATGCAAGATCAAATATATTGAAATAAATTTGCTTGATCTTGACGAGAAGAAATAAATAATGTGTAAATTAGATAAATTGGAAGAAATTAGTAGTGTGTGTACATTAGACAAATATATGTATATATCTTTGTGAGAATTAAGATAAATCATTACATAATTTTGGGATTTCATACTTCTTTTTCTTTAAAGTTTATGTTGAAGATATATAGAATATGTAGCTAGCTTGACTCTTCTCTCCCTCTCTCTTTCACACACACACACGGACAAAAGCTTCCGTGTATATATTTTTTTGTAGCAAGAATTTATTAATTAAGCTAATTTTTAGACTGGTGTTGGCAGGATGTGAATTGCTGTGTGGAAGGAAGGAAAATATGTATGTATGCATGTGATCTTTGAATTGGATTGTTGAAATGATTGACATCCTTAATTAATCCTTAGTTACCTAACCCAACTCCATGATTTGTTTGATGAAATTCTGATTACTTTTTTTGAGAAAATTAATGGTAATCCAGCTAACCAGTATACAAGACATAGTTTTCATTGGATCCGGTTAGTATGAAATTATTTTTTTGGTAAGTTGATTGATTGATCGATAGAATCACATGGCATCTGATGCATGCCACAAGATTCTATCGATCAATCAATCAACTTACCCCAAAATAAACTTCATACTAACCACTTCCGTTTTCTTTCATTTATGAACCACTACATTTAATTGTTGAATTAATACTTGAATGTTCTCTCTCTCTCTCTCTCTCTCTCTATATATATATATATATAAGAGCATTAATTAATCCTATACTTCATTTGAAAACTTTTATAAACAAAGAAAAAATCATCTGTAAACTTAAAATATATATATATATATATATATATATATATATATATATATATATATATATCGTATAAATTAAGAGGCATTATATAGCCACACTTAATCTTATGAGTATATATAGATGATTATATATAAACAACTAAAACATTGTTTTTGCTTTGAGATTTTACAGTTTCTCATTACTGATTGCAGCTTCAAACTGATACATGGTACTGGCGGGCGGGTTAAATATTTCCCATTATACAAATTACAAATGAATTTACATTTTCAGACTGAGAACAATTAATGTCTTCGATATATCACTGTACCTTGAAATTTTCATTTTTCTTAATTCTCTTATCAACCTTTAAGTTAATTACCAGAGTTAAGAATTTTATCAATATGAAAGTTTTATTAGTACTGTTCTAGAGAAGAGATTGTTATTATATATATATATATATATATATATATATATATATATATACACGAGGAATTAATGACTTGCCTATACTCTTTTCTTGTGGTGAGTAGTTGCATGTGTATATACGCATGCATGGATGGATTAGCCATTCTTAATTTTGGATATATGGAATTCAAAATATCATTCAAATTATTAAGACGGAATTATTTTCATATCATATTTTTGACGAATTATTCTGTCAACCATAATTCTTTCAGAAATATTATAATTACAACGAAATTTTGTCAAAAATAAGTGCTAACAAAGGAGTCAAAAAAAAAACCGTCAGCGCAAAAGATGTTTTCCACGGAATGTGTATTATTTTGGGCCGAATGTTCGTCGAAATTAGCTTATGCTCGACGGGCATACTTCCAACAAATATTTCGCCAAACCTTCCTCTCTCTCTCGCGACGGCTCCCCACCTCCATTCCCACCCATTGCACTGCCACCACCACACACGGCGAGCTCTCCGATGGGCTTTGAAACAAGCAGCAGGTTGCATCACTAGCTGGGTTTATAAGAATTCATCACATTGACCTGTTTACTCTGGTCCCTAACGTTTTGTTTTCCATTGAAGAAAAAAGTCTCAAACACAAATAGCTACTAAAAATATAATAAACTACCATTTTTTGAAAAATGGAATGGAGGACAACTGAAAGTTTATGTTACTTTCGTAGCCCCACCTTTACGCGAGGAAAAGTAATTGAGAAATAACATGTTTGAATTTACTGAAATATAGTATTTCCTAAAACAAACTAACCCTAATATTTAACTATTTAATCTGTATTTACCTTTTCTTTTCACATTTGGTCTTTAACCATTTACAGTGTATTTAGCATTCTGAACAACAACTTAACACTCAAGTTTAGCCCATTGAACATCCCACGCTAATTGCAAGCTCAAGATTTTTTGGCTTAAACTAGGCTAGTTGATCATCTCTTCATGAACAAAAAATGCTGAATAAGAGAGAGAAAGAGACAGAGAGAGAAATGCTATGATGTATATATACACCACAGGCTCTATACATGAATATAGGTGTACCTGATAATAAGAATAATAAATAATAAATAATAATAATAATAATAATAATAATAATAATAATAGACTTGTAAGTTGTATAACTGTACAAGCACCCATCCACTTCCAGGCACTATTCACATGATATCCTCTTGATCAGTGTCTGTCAACCTGTGTATGTGCGTAGACGGCCTGAAAAGCCATGCTTCGAGTGCATTCTATAAATATTTCGACTCCTTTTTGTTGTATTAACTTGATCATTAAGTAAACCATACAAAAATTGCTGCTTTATTATGCTTCGGCAGCAGAGCCAGTGTGCTGGTTGAGCAGAGATGGTAGGTCTCTAATTCGAAGTCCACTACCCCAAAAGGAGGCTAGACAAAGGCCCATGATAGCCATGGCAACTACTGAGCATGCTGGGGGAACTGCTTGACTGCTTCCCAGAAACTGGGTTGCAAGAAGCCCAGCCAGCGTGGAACTTTGCATCCCTGTGCACAGAGATATTGTCCTGCAAACTTCTTCCTCTTGCCTGCCATAATACCAAATTTATTACCAGAGAAATCTCAACAGTACACAGGTGTAATAGAATGTCAATAAATCATACACAAACAATAGCCACGCAATTGTAATAGCTGATATAAATTCAGAAGAACAGTAGTTTGTTGGATGAGGATGAGAGACCAAAGATTTGATGGCAAGTATGGTCAGTAGCCTTATAAAGGTAAGATATTAAGAGGGAAACCCATAAATACACAGCTGAAGTTCTCAGACTTCATAATCCAATTCTCAAACAACCGTTTTATATTTTGGCCTACAAACCTCCTTTCCCTCTTCAAACCACCAAAAGATGGAGAAAAAGAAGTTTGATGAAATACCATTGGTTCTCTAAATGACAAAAGTCCAAACAAAGGTATGAAAATCATATGGTGAATTTAAAGACTCCAAAATAAAATGTTTGAAAGCTTTTAGGACTTGTGATCAAACTTAAAAGGAAGACTCAACTTAGGACTTGAGACTTTCACCTAGAAGAATGCTAATGGCTCAGGCCCAGCACATGATGCTAATTAATCTATGCAAAAATACACATAATCCTCTCAACGGACTTCTCCTTTTCTATAGCACACATCTGTCCCAGCAAATATATCAATCATATCCACCAGTAGGCAGTATGACATAAAACAGGCTTTAGCCTCTCTGCAACACATTTTGAGCAAAAGCACCCCTCTGCACCATGTAACACACTAAGTAGGGTGGCAAGTCGGGAATTACAAATATCTTAGGTAAAAAGTTGCACAATGGCAAGTATATATGAAACAATGAAAGCACAAGGGGTGCATCCATCACTCAAGTTTGGTCCAACTAAAGAAACATGGCATGAAAGGAAGAAATTACCTCAAAAGAGGAATTTTGGAGATCCAGTAACCCAAAGTGAAGGCTACAGCATGGAATGCCAATACAGGGCAAACTAGTCTTAGACCCTCTGCAGAAAGAATTGTCCCCCGATTAATTGCAAGGGGGCTTCCAATACAAAGTGAAGTACAAAACATTGCAACTATTGGCATCACAGGCTGAAGAACAGATACAACTGGTTTTGCATAAGTGTTGAGTACTAGGCCAAGAGTGATTGGAAGAAGAACAACCTGAAAGTGCAAGAAATCCTCAACTTAAACAAAAAATATGAACGCGAGACCATGTAGAATATTTTCCTCTTTAGAAGGCATGAGTTACCTGCAAAATTGACTTCGACATGGCTATCGCATCAACTGGAACAACAGAACCAATGAGAAGGCCTGTCAAAAGAGGAGTAACAAGAACTGAGGCAATGGTGCTTGAGCTGGTCAAGAGAATGCTCAAAGCGACATCCCCTTTGCTCAAAAAGCTGGCATAACTAGATAGCTGAGCCCCTGCAACACAAGACATGAGGACAAAACCAGCATAGAACATTGGAGACATCCCGAAAGCCCATGCTACAAACACCCCTAGAGCTGGTTTCAGTACATACTGAGTGATAAACCCAACAGATAGTGGTAAAGGCCTGCAAAATATGAAAATTTAAAGTTTTAGAAACAAAACCAAAAATATCAGTGACAATGTCAAAAACACTGATCAAGGATAAGATATTATAACCTTTTAAGAGCAAGCGCGAAATCTTCAACAGAGAGTTTTATTCCAATCGACAACATGATCCCTCCAAGAGCAGGGGCGTACAATTCTCGCGACACCCTGCAATTTACTACATTATTCAAGCAAACCAAGACAATTTTTATCTTCTCAAAGTAAAATACTTAAAGAGTTTATGCGTAACAATGAGAAGATGTGAATATCTAGTTATTTACTAAACATAGGATGTTCCGGTGTCAGAAAACACTAGTGAACTCGAACAAAAAACTTTCTAAGTTCAACAAATATGGATCCAGAATATGACAATATAATACTTGGATCAATCCTATAAAATAATATGTTGCCACATCACATTCTAAAATAAACTTCATTTTCTCTTCATTAATAAGATTATAAGTATTCCAACAATAGTTAACCCACATAATGTCTTGGAATAACAAACTTAATCAATACAAGTAAAGAGAACAACACATATTTTATTAGCAAGAAAGCTGATACATAGTTTTAAATATAACGTTTTGAGCACAACTTTGTATTTGCATGGAGTCACAATCTCAATTTCAATTTATTCCTCTTCATTTCATAAGTTTTCAAGTTTTAAAATTAATAAATCAAGTTTTGAAAAAATGGCTTGGTAAAATAATGGTTAATCTGTCATATAATTAAATCACTCAAATACAGCAATCTTCAAAATTTAATAGCCAAATAAATATTATATAATGTTAAAAAAAAAAAAAAACAAACTTTTAGCGTAGGCGTAGCTCTTACCAAGTGAAAGTTGCAGGCTGAGAGAGAGCCGCGATTGCAGTGAGAGCCACAACAAACGGAAGCATTGCCGATAAAATTTGGGAAGAATCGCCCTTTACTACCACTTCTGACAAATTATTAGGGTTCGTACCGAAGGACAGTAACGTAAAGTTACCTTCTCTGCGGTGTAAACCCACTTTTCCGATTAACGGTGACGAAGTCGAGCAGGCGAATGCCGATATTCCGCCATTAAAGCTCTTCGAAAGTTTGGGAAAATGGGAAATCTTTTTCAGGTCAAAGGAGAGAGAATTGGAGTTTAGGTGTGAACTGCAAGTAGAATTGGAAAGAGAGGGAGTTGGTTTGGAGGCGTTTGGAAGGAACTTTTTATTGATTGGTTGCGTGAGGGTAATGAAGGGATTTGATGCCATTCTATTTGGAGAGGTAAAATTGGGTTTGGAATGAAAGAGAAAGTAGGGCGGTGGCCGGTGGATAAGTTCGCTCGCCGGGGGCGGAGGGTTTTGATTTCCCGGCGAAACGAAGCAGTGGACCAGAGTGGAGAGGGAAAAAGGCAAAGCGATAAAAAGGATTTTTTTTTTTTTTAAAAATAATTTTAATTCTAGTTTATTGGAAAGGGGTTGTTTGGGTGTGGTATTTTGTTGGTTCATTATTGGAAGAAGGTTTGATTTATTTTTAACGGTTGTTGATTGTTGAAGATGGTAGACAGGACATGATGACGATGGTACAGAATCATCTAGCATTTTTTCTACCGGTATCTCTTTCCATTTGCATTCATACCCTATTCAGTTCCGGATTAGGATCCTTTTTATTTTAAATAAAATAAAATATTTATTTTTTATCATTATTTTTTGTATAAATTGTTGAGGTTGAGGGGTAGGGGTAGGGGTAGGGGTAGGGGTAGGGGTGGGAGTGGGAAGCAGCATTATTGTTATTGGTTTAAATTTGTTGACAGAAATCCAAGGTAATTAAGGTGCTGTTGGTTGACAATTGTCCACACACTTGGCACTTACTTATTTATCCGCGACACACACACAATATAGGAGTATACGATTAAGGCCATGCATGTTTAATTGCATGTTCCGTCTACGTAGTCTTGATTCATCATATTCATGGTAGTTTAATATTTCTACATAAAATTTGAGTATATATTTTAGGTGATGAAAGTAAATATATATCAGCTTACTTCAATTAACATCTGAAATAAAAACTTCTTATGAGATGCTGCTCGTATAACTAACTAACTAACTAACTAACTAACTAACAAAGTGTACCATCATCATCATCAAACTGCAATTGGATAAATTCTCTGGTAGCACTAAAAAGTAGCAGGCATGCAGGTAAAGCTACCATGCATGCATGTAACTCCACCCCCATACAATATTATCTTCCCATTGATATTTACACTACTTTAACTAGCAAATGATCCATGAATTAGCCTAATCACTCTACAACTTGATCAACCTGCTGATTGTTTACCCATTAACACCGAATCACTACCTAAACTTTAATATTATATAAGCCTTTACAAAATTTAAAATTATTTTCAAGTAAGAGAATTGATATTTTCACAACTTTTTTTTTATATTTTCACGTGAAAATGGTCACTATAACGACAGTTTTTATGTAAAAAATATCCTTTTTTGCATTTTAAATTCACGACATCAAATTATTCACACAATTTGGCCACTTATAATATTATATAATTTTATAAACTCAATGGTGTTATAACTAGTTCATTGATTTAGTCCATAATTTGATAATTCTTGTTAGAATTGTATTCCACTTTATTGTCTATAAAATCCAACTTATTAGATGAAAGAAAGGCCTAAGGAGAAATTTCTAAAAACTTCTATCTTGCACCTTTTTATTTATTTAGGTCTATAACACGTTATAGCACGAAGCTTTAATCAATTGAGACTATAAATTTAAATTCTTACAATTAATTATTATACTACTAACTTGATTTTATCGTCGGTAATATAATTTTATTCTTACAATTGGCTTGACTTTATCGCGGATTATATTCCTTATCTGTTAAATTATATTCATGTTTTGATGTCTATTTTAAATTTATTATTTACGGTGGTACCATTTATCATTAAGAAAGTCATTTAATACTATCATTTAACAATTAAAATTTGTTTGAAATTTTATCATTACCCCTTTATGAGAAGTTGAAAACTATTAATACAAGAGAGAAAATTTATTGGATAATGAGAGAAGGTAAGGATGATATAGGAAAGTAAATAATTTATTCTCTTAAAGAATTGTAAACGACTAATAAATTGGAACAAAATTTTTTTTTAAAACGATACTTTTTTAGGAACAAAGGGAGTAGCATTTTGTAGAAATAATCTATTTACACAGACTACGATATACCGGGTAAAGATCCATTTGCAGTTTGGACATTTTTTTTATTATGTGTACAGTAATATTTGTCTATACATTAGTGATTACGTACCTTCTAGCTAAAGGAATATGTAAATAATATAAATATTTATATATTTATGTTGTATTTTATCACCACTTAAGGTGGTGACTTAGTGGTGGGAAGCCAAACATAAATCTCCCATAAACGTGGGTATTTGGCTTGGGCACCTGATGCAAAATTACACCTTAGGACAAACGTGTTAGAAAGGACAATTAAATCAGGAAATCAAGCAACTACAACACAAAATGCACAAGCCATAATTTTTCTTCGTCATCTCATTGATGAAGGATTAAAAAATGAGTATTTAACAGTAAAAAAATCCTTTGACCTTATGAACACAACTAAATGAATGATTTGACCACCAAAAATTGTTAGTACTCCTTAATGTCAAATTTGAGTGCTTAATTTAAGACTACAAGATTATAAATCAATTACAAAGTATAGTTTCAATTTCTATAGAATAATCTTTATTTTGGCCTTATGTGGGATCTAGTGTTTGAAACCTAAATGTTAGAAGAAAAAAAAAACCTTTCAACTTTTCAACCCACCAACATGATTCTGTCACAATAATATATACAGGGTAAGTTCACAAAATTCAGTGACTTATTATCTACCATCCTTGTTGTGGAAAAAAATAATGAATTATTGTTAAAAAAAATCATCAAATATGGCCAACGGTTCTACACCATTAGCAAACATTAACCGCACGTTATTCCATCAGAATAAAACATAATAATGAATGACAAAATAATAAGAAGTATCGATGACGAAAAAATAAACGAAGCCATCATAACAACAAATTCCAAAATCGTAACAATTCAGACCACCAGAAGTTGTAAGAGTTTGAGTCGGGTAAAAATAAAAAAAATACAACACAAATAAAAAACAAACCAAATATTTGTTCCAGGTGTGGGATGTAAGGGCATTGGTCGCGTCCTGTCGTACACCAAAGCATCTAATTAATTTATATCAAGAGTCTCAAAAGAACAAAGAAATGGTAACATAAACAAACATTATTAACCATCAATTGAATATTGTTGATACTCCAACAATGACTAACAATGAGAAAAAGATTGACGATATTATTGGACCTTCTAAAAGCATCTTTTGAATATCGATTAGTTTCTTATTTTAATTAAGCACCTTGCATGTATAATATTATTAGTTTTTATTTTGGACGTTGCATTAATATTTAATAATATTATTTGTTCCTCATGAATAATATTATAAATAAAATGTATGTTTTTTAATATGTTTTTATATGTGTCAAACTAATTTTAATGGACATGGAAGATATATGTTTAGCAGATAGTGCAACAGCTCATGCAATCCTTCAAAGTGAGAAATATTTTTCATAACTAATCAAAGTTAAGGCAAGCGTTGGAACTATCTTTGTCACATCAAATTTAATTAAGGGATTTGAAAAGCAAGTTTCATGTTAACAAATGAGACACGATTCTTTATAAAAAAAAATGCTCTATATTCTAGTAAATCAAGAAGAAATTTGTTTAGCTTTAAAGATATTCGATTAAATGATTTTCATATTGAAACAATAAATGAAAATGATAATGAATATTTTCTCATCACTTCTACTATTTCTGGAAAGAATAACATCATATCCTAGAAAAATTTCATTCAATTTCTTTTGGGCTATATACTATGAAGATTAGAGCAATTCAGTCTCATATTATTGTGATTCCAAAATTCATATATCCTAAATCATTTATGCTTTGACATGAAAGACTCGATCATCCAGACACATTTGTGATGCGTCTCATTATTGAAAATTCTATTGGTCATCCTCTTAAGAATCAGAAGGTTTTTCCTAGTAGTGATTTTCCTTACGCTGAATGTTAATCAAGGAAAATTAATTGTTCGACCATCACCAACAAAAGTTTATAAAATATCACAAAATTCCTAGAGAGAATCCAATGAGTCATTTGTGGACCCATTCATCCATTGTCTGTCCCATTTTGATATTTTTACGGTTTTAATAGATGTTTCAACTAGATGGTATCATATTTGTCTTCTCTCCTCTCGAAAATTTGACTTCTCTTAACTCCGATCCTTGCTTAAATAATCAAGTTACGAACTCAATTCCTAGATCATCCAATCAAGTCAATTCGACTTGATAACACAACTGAATTTTTATCAATGTCATTTAATAACTTTTGTATGACTATTGAAATCTTCACTGAGCATTTTGTTTCTCATATACATACTGTTAGAGTTTATACCCTAGAGGCCAATTATTTGATATAATTGCTTAACGTTTTGATATTATATTTGATTGAATAAATGAATGATTTTATTATGGTTTTATTTACTGCGTTATATAATTGTTAACATAATAAAATTCCTTAGAATAGTTATAAAAATTATATAGTTTCAAGTATGTGACTTGAACATGAGATTATATAATTACAATTAGTATCATTGTTCTTAAATGTCCCTAGTCAGTATCATTGTTGATGGGACAACATTGATGCATCGAGACTAGTATGTGGATCGATTGATGACCAAATCTCATTGGTCATAAATATATGAGATATTAAGTCAATGCATAGAGTACATGTTATTGAAGAACGATGTAATTGGATAGAACCCACCATGAGAATTACTGTGGAGCATTATGCGAAGTGTCATTAGAAATTCTCATAGTGACAATGATGTAATGGTCCTCCGACCTAAAATCACTATATTACTACACGGGAATTTATGTACTTTGATATCATCAAATGTCACCTTTAATAGGGTGGACTATAAAGGTGATTATTGGGTACATCATGAATCGTGTGAGGAATATGAGTGATCTAGATGGAATTTGACCCTCCTATATGTGACGCCCCCAAAATTAGGTATACATCACCCATCTTGGGTGCGCCACTTACATGGTACGTAATTTAAATACAACTTACTAACATAAGCTGTAGGTATGCAATACGACATAAAGCGTGAGTTTAAATACAAATATCGCTCTACTAGATATTATACAAACTCAAAAAGGAGTCCTCATTACAATTATTATCACACTATTTCACGAATAGTGAGGACTACTAATGCTATCTTCAGGACCATCACTCGTTTCCCAGACTCGTCTCAAATTTATATTCTCATTTCAAGAGAGAAGCGGTGAAAGAAAGGGTGAGCTCAACTAGCCCAGTAAGAAATATTATGACTAAGATAATGCAGAATAAATTATCAATAGTCTTCAACAATGTTAAACTGATAAAATACAATAGACAACCAGTTTAACTGCAATGGAATATGCAATCCATTAAAAGAGTCAAGTAGAAAATAAAGTCTACTATCTTTTAGGTTTTAAAAGGTTTTTCATCACTGTTATAGTTGAGACTCAGCTTTAATAAATATTCCACATCATCGAATCACCCCTGCACTACGGCCAAGGATATTCTTTAGTATCACGACCACAATTATTCATGCACTACGGGCCAAGAATATTTGTGTATTCATTAATGGTCATGATCATGCCAACAACTGTCCATCAATGCACTACGGCCACTGAGGATTTTTACCACATCATTTGTAACATTACGGTCATGATTACACCGAATAGTCTCTCGGTCATAATCATACCAAGTCCATCTATGCACTATGTGCCACAAAATGACTTTAAAAAAAAAATATAAACATGAGGATGATGACAATGATATAAGAATTCAATAAAACAAGTT
Organism: Panax quinquefolius; assembly: GCA_020205615.1. Lineage (NCBI taxonomy): Eukaryota > Viridiplantae > Streptophyta > Magnoliopsida > Apiales > Araliaceae > Panax > Panax quinquefolius. Next base: position 1,587,542 of record CM035154.1, on the reverse strand, counting down.
CAAGAATTATTTTATCCAGGAATTATTAACGTCCAAATTATCAACATGATACTGTTTTGTAGAGTAAAATTCAAGAATCTTCGAGAAGAATATTTCCATGAAAGGATCTTTGGATGAAGCGCAAATATCAAGGATATTCCACTAATTTCATGGAGTATAGAAGTCAAAGTTTTAACCAACCTGGGTATAATAAAGAATGGAATAACAAAAGAAATCACCATGCATGCGATAGATCCATTGCAGCAAAGTTATTCCAAGCAGAATAATAAATAACGGAACCAGTCCGGCGTAAAATGCATGTGATGGATATTCCAATGAATAATAAAGAATGGAACTGTGTCCCACAGAAACGCATGCAGATGTGATATTCCAAGAATAATAAAGAATGGAACCAGTCCAAAGATAAAACACATGCACAGGATGTTCCAACAGAATAATAATAAAGGCGGAACCGGTCGGTGTAAAAACACATGCATGAGGATGTTCCAACAGAATAATAGAAGAATGTCACCAAGTATAGGGTAAACCACTTATACAAAAGTTATTCCAGCAGAATAATAATAAGCAATGGAATAACAAATGCTTCTCTCTTCATGAATAAGAAAGAATAACACCCCTTACATTTGGTAGGAAATTGAATCTATCGCAAAGACGGTGTAGTAACAAAATACTCTTCTTCTTCTCTCTTATCTCTCTATACTTTTCTCTCTATAGCTTGAATGAATTTCGTGAAAATAATGAAGCCCTAGGCCTCTATTTATAGAAGATTTCTAGCTTGAAGACCGCCGTGTGAAAAGCGCAAGTAAGCAGCGACTAATGATGTGAAAAGAAAAGTGGTTTGGCGCTTTTGTAATGTGAAACGACAAGTGGTTCGACGCCTGTAATGTGAAACGACAAGTGGTTCGACGCCTGTAATGTGAAACGACAAGTGGTTCGACGTCTGGTAAAGGTAATTACTATTAACGAAGGTAAATACTATTGACGAAGGTAAATACTATTCACAAGGGTAATTACTATTGACGAAGGTAATTACTATTGACGAAGAGACTCTTAGATGATGACATATGAGCCCCCCATAAAATAATCAAACTTTAGTTGACCAAATGATGAATGATCAAATGTTCAGAGGCTTTATGCAATTTATGCAACAGCAGGCGAGAGCGACTCCTGTTCAAAACGTAGGTAGAAACACGGAAAACTCTCGGGCGGTCACCGCTAAACAATTCAAGGAGCTGGGACCACCGGAGTTTAAGGGAGAGCCAAAACCACTTCTCGCTAAGCGTGGATAAAACAGTTACCAAGATATTTGATGTCTTGGGATGCTCCGAGGAACAAAAGGTTCCCTTCACGCCTTTATGTTGCTTGGAGAGGCGGATTCTTGGTGGGAATCGGTAAAACGTACTCAACCCATTTGATCTTGATATCTTGGGAGAAGTTCCGGGGAGCTATTCAACGACAAATACTTTCCGAAAGTATTCGCCCACATGAAGGAGGTGGAATTTATCAAGTTGGAACAAAACAATATGACCGTGTCGCAATACGAGGCAAAATTTGCGGAGTTATCACGGTTCGTCGTCCACTTGGTGGATAATGAAGAGAGAATGGGCGCGAATATTTTTAAGAAGTTTGAAGCGGGAGATACGTCAACATCTTATTTCTCATAAAGCGTGTTTGTATTCGAGGATGTTGTAAATAGGGCTCGATTAGTGGAACGCGATAATGAGTCAACACAATTAAAAGAGAAGCAGTAAAAGAAAATTATAATAATAAATGAGAGTAGTCATCAAGCGGTGACAACAAGCGTGGAGGGAATCAACAAAGCAGATATGGTAACCACTTCTTGGTGGTAATCGGGGCCAAAACAATAAGAATGGACATTTCAAGAAACGGAGATTCAACAATGGTGGAAAGACGCCAAAGACTAGCACCCATTGTTAAGGAAGGAGAAAGACCACCTATCATATGCTTCAAATGCGAAGTAGAGGGACACATCGGTCCAAACTGCGTCATGTCAGTCAAAGCATGTTATAATTGTGGAAGAGAAGGTCACTTAGCTCGATTTTGTCGTTTCATCAAGACAAATTCAACTAGGATGGAGGCACCAAAGGTGTCCCTGCACAAACCAAAGCCTAGAGTTTAAGAGAGCGTTTTTTTCTCGTGACGAGGAACACGAATAAAATTATCACGGGTAAGTTAATCATAAAGCTCTTCTTGCGAAGTCTATACTGTGTTAGATACCGATTCTACCCACTCTTTTATTTCACCAAGTTGTGTTCAACGTTTAAATTTGACTCAAGAAGTTAGACTTTGACTTATTGGTTGAAACTTCGTTAGTAGGAGCCTTCGTTATCGCTTACTATTTTTAAATCTTGTTTGATTCAAATAAACACTTTCACGTTATTCGTCGATCTTATCTTTCCGAAAATACTTGCCTTTGATGTGATTTTAGGAATCAATTGGTTAACTACTCATCATGATTTTCGTAAGGTTGTTAGTTTTATATTCATAACCAACTTGTTGTGCGTAATTCAAGTAACCAAACTACTAAAGTCAATTATCATCATATCAAGCCATATAAAAAGAGCCGAACCTTTCGTTGTTGACTTTCTTGTGTGAAATGCAGAAGCGGACTTTCACGTAGGCTTACATCGTGAATGAAGATGGCAAGTTTATAGGTATCATTGTGAGGTGCTATCTAGGTTAAGGGATGAAGTCACAGTTGGTATCAATATGACGTCTTATCCAAGTCTTGGATGAGAGTCACGATTTTGAATGATATTTCTATTATTAATAAATTTCTTGGCGTATTCTTGAAGATTTCTAGCCTACCCTAGAGCGTGAAATCGAATTTTGTATTGACCCAAAGATAAAAACCCATTTCTTAAACCTCAAATATTTCTTCAACTAAAAGGATCTGTTTACGAGGATTATGATGAAAGTCATAATAAAAGCATGGGACTAATGAAAATCATGGGTATATGAAGTATTAGTAAGTGTTATGATGAGTTATGTGGTTATTATGTGAAAACATGAAAGATTCTTAGAAATCACAAAGGGTTGAAAAACCAGATTTTGGTAAAAACGTAACATGAAATTCAATTGACCATATCTCCTATTATATTTTGAATTTTTGAGTGTGGTTAAGTCCTAGAGTTAGATCTATGAGTTACCTAAAATAATCAAACTTACCACAAATCATTTTTTTTTCATCAACACATATTTAATCTTTCAACAATTATTAATCATTTATAACTTGTCGTCTCAATTATTGATTTAATCTTTATAACATATTATCTGAGATGATCTTGTGATAATAATTGAATCAATAATATAAGAGATATGATGCGCAATTATCGTAGCAATAATTGAGCATATTTGAGTGACTTATCACGTAAGCATCAATAATCAATACCGTATGCTACTCTGCAACTACTCACGTAGACATCGCATTTCTTTTACCACCGGGTAGTTCAGCAGTTTTAACGGTAACACCTCCATAGTTATTTTTATAAAATATTTTTGTCGTTTTCTCAATCAGACAATAATTACATTGTGGGGTCCACCAATGATTGAGCCATCAGACGAATATTTCCTAACAAAAGAATATTCCCACCAAACGTAATATTTTATAACAACTTGCATACTTTGCAAAATTTATAAATATTACCCACAACTATAACATTATATCAAATTTATTCCATAATATTCAAAAATAATATTTATAGAAAAATTCATCTTTATTTATAAAAGTTGGGGTCTTACAACCTCCCTTCTTATGAAATTTCGCCCTCGAAATTAGGGTACGATACTGGTATGTGAAGAGGTAAGGATACCTTGATTTCATTTGATTCTAACTCCCAAGTCATTTCCTCAACATCGTGGTTCCTCCACAAAACTTTGACTTGAGGTATAACCTGGAGCGTAGAATATGTTCCTTCTTATCCAAAATTTGAGCAGAACCTCTTTTATCGTCAAATCTTCCGCTATTTCGTCGGTTCTAACTCAATAATATGGTTCGGGTCTTTCACATATTTACGTAACATAGATATGTGAAAACGTTATGAACACGAGACATATTTCAAGCAGAAAGCGAGTCTATAGGCCATTCCTACTCGATCGAGGATTAAAATGGACCGATGAATCGAGGGTTAAGTTTTCCTCTCTTTCCAAATCTTGTAACTCCTTTCCATGGAGCAACTCTTAACAACACATGATCTCCTATATCGAATTCCACGTCCTTTCGATGAAGATCAAGATAACTCTTTGTCGATTTTTTGTGAGGTTTTTATACGTTGTCGGATCGTTTGAATCTTTTCCGTAGTCATACGTACCAACTCCCGGTCCCAACAACGTTGCTTCACCCACCTCATCCCAAAGATACCGAGAAACGACACTTTCTTCCATACAACGCTCGAATGGAGCCATGCCAATACTTGCTTGATAAGCTGTTGTTGTAGGAAAACTCCACCAATGGTAAGAACTTGTCCCAACTCCCTTGAAATCAAGGACACGAGTCTTAATAGATCTTCAAGAGTTTGAATAGTCTCTCCCATCGTCCGTCCGTCCCGAGGATGATATGCCGAGCTAAATCGTAAGTCTGTGCCCATAGCTTTTTGCAAACTAACCCAAAATCGTGAAGTGAATCTTGGGTCTCGATCGTAAACTATGGATACCGGACATACCATGCGATCTTACAATCTCGTTTATGTATACATCTGAGCAAGACGTTCAAGTGTATAAGTTTCTCGATTCGGAAGAAATGAGCAGACTTGGTCAATCTATCAACAATGACCCAAATCGCATCAATGCCTTGAGAAACCTTAGGAAGACCCAGAATTGAAATCCATGGTAATGTGCTCCCACTTCCATTCGGAATTTCAAGTGGTTGCAATGGACCTTTTGGTACTTGATGCTCGCTTTAACTCGTTGACAAGTTAGACACCTTGAGATAAACAGCCGCTATCTCTCTCTTCATATATTGCTCCACCAAAATGTATGGCGAATATCATGATACATTTTGGTACTTCCAGATGGATTGCAAATGGTGTGTTGTGCGCTCCATCATGATATTATACTTTAAATCGTGGTCGTTAGGAACACAAAGTCCGGAGTTGACTCAAGTATTCCTTCTTCATCGATTCTTGCTTCCTAAGATAGCACCTTCTTGCACTTTCTTCCTCATACGATCGCTCCAGTCCGTAGCTTGAGCGACTTTTAACTTTATCGATTAAAGTCGGTTCTACTCGTATATTTGCTATCATCACACGCGTCCACTGAGTCTTTAACTCTATCTCCATCCATTGCAAGTCACACAAAATGGGCCTTTGTGTTGACAATAACGCACTCGTGCTTGCATACGATCTTCGCTTTCAATGCGTCGCCTACCACGTTCGCTTTTCCAGGATGGTATTGGATGGTATGATCATAATCTTTCAGCAGTTCAAGCCAACGTCGTTGTCGCATGTTGAGTTCCTTTTGAGTGAAGAAATATTTGAGGCTTTTATGATCCGTAAAGATCTCCACTTTCTCCCCATACAAGTAATGCCTCCAAATTTTAAGTGCAAGAAAGACAATAAATGCTTAACTCTAGATCATGAGTAGGATAATTCCTCTCATATTCTTTGAGTTGTCATGAGGCATAGGCTATAACTTTTCCATGTTGCATAAGAACACATCCCAACCCTTTGCTCAAGCATCATCAGATGACAAATCCTCCGAGCGGATGGTATTGTCGAGCGGTCTTTGAAATAAGTCTCTCTTGAGTTCTTGAAAACTCTTCTCACATTCTTCGCTCCAATCGAACTTTGTATCTTTCCGAGTCACCGAGTCAATGGAGTAGCAATTCGAGAAAATCCTTCCACGAATCTCCGATAATAACCGCCTAAACCGAGAAAGATACGATTTCGATCATCGATTTAGGTTGTTCCCAACTTTGAATAGCTTCAATCTTTCTTTGGGTCAACAGATATTCCATGACTTGATACCACGTGCCCAAGGAATGCTACTTCTTCAAGCCAGAACTCGAATTTCTTCAACTTGGCATAAAGCTTATATTCACGAAGCTTTTGGAGTGTCAGCCTCAAGTGTTGCTCATGATCTTCACGGCTTTTGGAATAAATAAGGATGTCATCAATAAAGACGACCACAAAGTGATCTAAATATTCCTTGAATACTGGGTTCATCATATCCATGAAGGCGGAGGAGCATTAGTCAATCCAAAGGACATGACTAGAATTCATAATGCCCGCATGGAGTTAAAGCCGTCTTTGGAATGTCACGGTTCTAATCTTCAATTGGTGATATCCTAACGAAGATCAATCTTTGAAAAGAATTTGGCTCCTTGCAACCGATCAAACAGTCATCAATACGTGGCAATGGATATCTATTTTGATGGTGACATGATTCAACTCCCCGATAATCAATACAAAGTCGCATACTCCCATCTTTCTTCTTCACGAATAGAACAGAGCACCCCAAGGAGAAGTACTAGGACGAATAATAAAGCCAATGTCTAACAATTCCTGCGCAGTTGGGTCTTTAACTCCACGAAGTTCAATAGAGCTATTCGATATGGGGCTTTGGAAATAGGTTTTAGACTGGGGTTCAAGGTCGATACAAAATTCAATTTCACGCCTGGGGTAGGCCAGGAAGTTCTTGGGAATACGTCGGGAAATTTATTAACAATAGGAATATCGTTTAAAACTGACGTATTTTTATTTAAATCTGTGACATGAGCTAAGAAAGCTTTACATCCGGTTTTTCAATAAACGAATAGCTTTATGGCTTGAGATGACCGTGATTGATTTTAATGGTTTGGTCGTTTGAATTCGCATAATAGGTTGATTAGGAATATGAAAGCTAACAACCTTACGAAAACAATCAATTTTTGCATGATAAGTAGTTAACCAATCAATCCCTAAAATCACGTCAAATACAAGTATTTTTAATGAAATAAGATCAACAGGTAATGTGAGGGTACCGATTTGAACCAAACAAGACTTATAAACAGTGGATGTAATGAAGGTTTCTCCCAACGGAGTTTCCACAGATAAGTCAAAGTCTAATTTCTCCAGAGTCAAATTTAATCGATGAGCGCAAGTAGGAGAAATAAAAGAATGGGTAGAACCGGTATCAAATAAAGTATAGACTTCATTAGAGTTTATGATAAGCTTACCGTGATGACCTCATTCGATTCCTTGCTCTTTGGGAGGTCACAACAAACGCCTCCCACTGCACTACTCTGGTTTTGAATTTTCGGGATGGCCTTTGGTGCCTCCATCCTAGCTGAATTTGTCTTGATGAAACGACAAAATCGAGCTAAGTGACCTTCTCTTCCACAATTATAACATGCTTTGACTCGCATGACGTAGTTTGATCGATGTGTCCTCTCCTCCGCATTTGAAGCATATGATAGGTGGTCTTTCTCCTTCCTTAACAATGGGTCTTTGTCACGACGTCTTTCCACCATTGTTGAATCTCCGCTTTCTTGAAATGTCCATTCTTATTGTTTTGGCCTCGATTACCACCAAGTGGTTACCATATCCGGCCCGTTGATTCCCTCCACGCTTGTTGTCACCGCTTCGATGACTACTCTCGCCGGTATTATAATTTTGCCTTACCGCTTCTTTTAGTTGGTTGACTCATTATCGCGCTCCACTAATCGAGCCCTATTTACAACATCCGAATACAAACACGGTTTATGAGAAATAAGATGTTGACGATTCCGCTTCAAACCTCTTAAAAACATTCGCGCCATTCTCTCTTCATTATCCACTGTTGGGGACGAAATGAAAGTGATAACTCGCAAATTTTGCCTCGTATTGCGACACATTGGCCATATTGTTTTGTTCCAACTTGATAAATTCCACCTCCTTCATGTGGCGTAATACTTTCGGGAAAGTATTTGTCGTTGAATAGCTCTGGAACTTCTCCCAAGATATCTTGAAGACAAAGAGGTTGAGTACGCTTTTACCGATTCCCACCAAGAATCCGCCTCCGCATGAACGCAACATAAAGCGTGAAGGGAACCTTTGCTCCTCGGAGCATCCCAAGACATCAAATATCTTGGTAATCTGTTTTATCCACGCTCATGAGAAGTGGTTTTGGCTCTCCCTTAAACTCCGGTGGTCCCAGCTCCTTGAATTGTTTAATGTGACCGCCGAGAGTTTTCCGTGTTTCTACCTACGTTTGAGTGAACAGCTCGCTCGCTTTCATTGCAGATAAATTGCATAAAGCCTCCGAACATTTGATCATTCATCATTTGGTCAACTAAAGTTTGATTATTTTATGGGGGCTCATATGTCATCATCTAAGAGTCTCTTCATCAATAGTAATTACCTTCGTCGATAGTAATTACCCTTGTGAATAGTATTTACCTTCGTCAATAGTATTTACCTTCGTTAATAGTAATTACCTTTACCGAGACGTCGAACCACTTGTCGTTTCACATTACAAAGCGCCGAACCACTTGTCGTTTCACATTACAAAGCGCCAAACCACTTGTCGTTTCACATTACAAAAGGCCAAACCACTTTTCTTTTCACATCATTAGTCGCGTCAAGCCACTTGCCTTTTCACGGCAGGTCTTAAGCTAGAAATCTTCTATAAATAGAGGCCTAGGGCTTCATTATTTTCACTTAATTCATTCAAGCTATAGAGAGAAAGTATAGAGAGAATAAGAGAGAAAGAAGAAGAGTATTTTGTTCTTACTACTTTCTGCGAGATTCAATTTCCTACCAAATGTAAGGGTGTTATTCTTTCTTATTCATGAAGAGAGCTGTTGTTATTCCATCGCTTATTATTCCATTGGAATAACTTTGTATAAGTGGTTTACCCTATACTTGGTGACATTCTTCTATTATTACATTGGAACATCCATCTCGTGTGTTTTACAGGACGACGGTTTAAATCTTTATTATTATTCCATTGGAACATCCATGCGTCGTGTGTTTTACATGGGACTGGTTCCATTCTTTATTATTCTGTTGAATATCCCGTCATGCGTTTACACTTGGGACTGGTTCCATTCTTTATTATTACGTTGGAATATCACATGCATGCATTTTACTGTGGGACCGGGTTTAGATTATTTATTATTCATTGGAATAAACCGCTGTCTTGGTCTATCGCATGCATGGTGATTTCTTTTGTTATTCCATTCTTTATTATACCCAGTTGGTTAAAACTTTGACTTCTATACTCCATGAAATTAGTGGAATATCCTCGATATTTCAAGGCTTCATCCAAAGATCCTTTCATGGAAATATTCTTCTCGAAGATTCTTGAATTTTACTCACAAAACAAAGATCATGTTGATAATTTGGACGTTAATAATTCCCGGATAAAATAATTCTTGAACTTGTTTTATTGAATTCTTATATCATTGTCATCATCCTCATGTTTATATTTTTTTAAAGTCATTTGTGGCTTTGTAGTGCATAGATGGACTTGGTATGATTATGACCGAGACTATTCGGTGTAATCATGGACCGTAATGTTACAAATGATGTGGTAAAAATCCTCGATTGGCCATAGTGCATTGATGGACGAGTTGTTGGCATGATCATGACCATTAATGAATACACAAATATTCTGGCCCGTAGTGCATGAATAATTGTGGTCGTGATACTAAAGAATATCCTTGGGCCGTAGTGCAGGGGTGATTCGATGATGTGGAATATTTATTAAAGTCGAGTCTCTACTATATATAATGATGATGAAAAACCTTTTAAAACCTAAAAGATAGTAGACTTTATTTTCTACTTGACTCTTTTAATGGATCAGATATTCACCGCAGATTAAACCGGGTTGTCTATTGTATTTTATCGGTTTAACATTGTTGAAGACTATTGATAATTTATTACGCATTATCTTAGTCATAATATTTCATTGGGCTAGTTTGAGCTCACCCTTTCTTCTTTTTATTCTCTTCATGAAATGAGAATATAGTTGAGACGAGTGGGAAACGAGTGATGGTCCCGAAGATAGCATTAGTAGTCCTCACTACTATTCGTGAAATAGTGTGATAATAATTGTAATGAGGACTCCTTTTTGAGTTTTGTATAATATCTAGTAGCGATATTTGTATTTAAACTCACAGTTTATGTCGTATTGTACACGACAGTTATGTTAGTAAGTTGTATTTAAATTCTGTACCATGTAAGTGGCGACCCAAGATGGGTGATGTATACCTAATTTTGGGGGCGTCACACTATATATTAGGGATGATATCCATAGGCCTCTTGATTGAGTAGGACTATGACATGCATAGCCATACTCAAATAGTGATTTGTTTCATATAGTCTGCTCATTGATCAAGAAAACTCAGATTAAATTATGAAGAGTATGACACATTCCATGACTCGAGTTTAATCTAGGATATTAAGGTTAAAAGGATTAAATTACATTGAAATATTGGTCACGAAAAGGTTGTATCGAATCATCGATCTTATTATTACTTGGGTAGCAGTGATGCATTACTAGATGTCGCATTTCAACATTTATAATTTTATAATATGATTTTAAAATTATTGCCAACGTAATCATAACTTATATAGGTCACACATATGTAACGTAATTTAAAATGGAATTAATTTAAATTTCAAGGATTTAAATATATTAATATGATTAATAGTATTTAAATCACGAATTTAAATTAAAAAGGATAATTTGTATATATGTATATTAATTAAGTAAGACTTAATGAAGATATATATATATATATAAATTCAAATTTTATTAAAATACATTTTTGATTAATCCCTTTTTAACTACTATATATATGATATAGTAGCCACTTAGGGTAATATCATAACATCATAACATTAGCCGCTCTTAGAGAGAGACTAAAGAGAAACAGTTCTAACTGCAGATCGTACGACAGTTCGCGGGGCGTTCGTGTGGATACCGTAGAGACGCGATTCGTTTGGATTGCGTTGGATATTCGAGCGCATCAATTTCAGAAGCATTTTCATATTCGGTATAATTTCTAACCACTGAATTAATTATTTTCGCATGGATCCTATTTAGGGTTTCGAAAATTGCTTTAAATTGTTCTATTTCCGCTGTGCGTTTCTGTGTTGAAACCCTACACATACACAAAATGTTTTAGTTAAATCTTTAATAAAAACACTTCAACTAATTGCACGTCCATTAATATTAAGGACTAACTTACCTATCTCAGTTTTGAGTCATGTAATTCATCACGCTGTAATCATCATTGGAGTGAGGCTAACGGCACTTCATAAATATTCTCATCTACAGTTAGTTTTAATCAAATACCCAATATATCACACATTTAAGTTTTTAGAAGTGTAATATATGTTCCAATTACACCTCCACAATAAAGAACAAAAATGGGACCCCAACGAAGAATTAGTAATTTATGTTGGTTTTGATTCTCTAGATCTTTTTAATATTAGATATATTGAGCCTTTAATGTGACGCCCCCAAAATAGGTATACATCACCTATTCTGAGTCGCCAAATACATGGTATAGAATACAAATACAATCTTAAATATATAATATGAGCTGTGAGTTTTAATACAAATATTATCTTCTAGACAGTATTCAAACTCAAAATAAGTCCTCAATACATTTATTAACACACTATTTCATAAAATAGTGAGGACTACTAATGCTATCATCCGACCGTCATCCTTCCAGTTCCGACTAGTCCCTACTACGTTCTCATTTCCTGAAGAGAACAATGAAAGTAAAAGGGTGAGCTCAACTAGCCCAATAAGAAATATTATGACTAAGATAATGCAGAATAAATTATCATTAGTCTTTAACAGTGTTAAACTGATACAATATAACAAATATCAAGTTTAACTGCAGCGGAATAAGCAATCCATTAAAAGAGTCAAGTAGAGAATAAAATCTACTATCTTCTATGATTTAAAAGGTTTTTTATCACTTTTATTGCTGAGACTCAGCTTAATAAATAAACCACATCATCCCTGCACTACGACCAAGGATATTCATTAGTATCGCAACCACAAATTATCCATGCACTACGGGCCAAGGATATTTGTGTATTCATTAATGGTCATGATCATGCCAACAACTGTCTATCAATGCACTACGGGCCAATGAGGACTTTTACCACATCATTTGTAACATTACGATCATGATTATACCGAATAATCCCTGGTCATAATCATACCAAGTCCATTTATGCACTACAGGCCACAGATGACTTTCAACATAATATAAATGATGACAATGATATAAGAATTCAATAAAACAAGTTCAAGAATTAATTTATCCAAGAACCAATAACGTTCAAATTGTTAACATGATACTACTTTGTAAAGTAAAATTCAAGAATGCTCAGAAGAATATTTCCATAAAAAGATACTGGATGAAGCGCAAATATCAAAGATATTCCACTAATTTCATAGAGTATAAAAGTCAAAACTTTAACCAACTGAGTATAATAAAGAATGGAATAACAAAAGAAATCACCAGGCATACGATAGACCGCATGCATGAGTTATTGCAATGTAATAATAAATAACGGAACCGGTCGTGCGTAAACACACGCATGGATATTCCATGAGAATAATAAATAATGGAACCAAATGGGTAAACGCATGCAGACAAGATGTTCCAAATGAATAATAAAGAATGGAATAATGGAAGAATTTCACCATGTATACGGTAGATTTGATGTAGGCGAGTTATTCCAACATAATAATAAAGAATGGAATAATGTAAGAATTTCACCAAGTATAGGGTAGTTTTGCAGTATCTGAGTTATTCCAACAGAATAATAAAGAATGGAATGATGAAGTTTTCTTCATGAATACAAAAGAAATAATACCCTTACCTTAGAAGAAAGCTGGATATAGGAGTAGTGAAGTAGCAGAATACTTTTTCTTCTTTCTCTAGAGTTTTAGTAAATTCGTAAGAAATAATGAAGGAATGAGCTTCTATTTATAGGAGAATGGACCTGAATAGTAACTAATTCATGAACGGTCAGATTGATTTACTTTTAAAGCAGACGGTCCATATTAATTTACTATGCAAAGTATTAATAAAATATTCTAATAAAACAAAATATTTTAAATAAAATATAATATATTCTATTTATAATCTAATAAAATGAATAACTTTATAAAAGTATTCTATTTTATATAAAAAGATTTTACTATGCTGAAACCACTACGCAGTACTTATAAACCTTATGCATAATAGAATATTATATATTCTATTTATAGTCTAATAAAATAAATAACTTTATAAAAGTATTTTATTTTATATAAAATAATTTTACTATACAAACACTACGCAGTACTATCTGAAACACTATGCATAATAGAATATTATAAATTCTATTTATAGTCTAATAAAATGAATAACTTTATAAAAGTATTATGTTCTATATAAAAAGTTTTCTGTTTTATTACATTTGTAATAATAATAAAATAAAACTTATCACCTTTATTATAATTCACAATATTAATCGACCAGGTTGTTCCCAGGAAAGTGGGGGATTTCCAATAAGGATTTCTCCCTATTGGCGCACAATTAGGTGACCAAACCTCTCCTTGGCAGAACTTCTAGGCATCGTTAATATTGAAAATAATAATATTAATAACTTTGTTATCTCAATTATTGATTTAATAATATATAAAATATCGACAATAATTGAATCAAATAACGTGAGATACTATGCAACAATTATTATAGCAATAATTGAACAAAACTGAGTGACTTCTCAAGTAAACATCAATAATCAAAACCGTGTGCTACTATCCAACCACACGTATTATCGTATTTTTTTAACACCGGTGTTTTCAACGATTAACGGTAAAACTTCCGCCGTTATTTTCATAAAATATTTTTGTCATTTTATCAATCCGACAATAATTCCGTTGCGGGATCCACCAATGATTGTGTCGTTGTACGAATATTCCCTGTTAAAACGAATATTCTCCGACCAATCGAATATTATATAACAATTTGCGTACTTTGAAAAATTTATAAATATTACCCACAACTATAACATTATATCAAATTCATTCCATAATATTTAAAAATGACATTCATAGAAAACTCATCATTATTCATAAAAGTTGGGGTCTTACAACCTCCCCTTCTTATGAAATTTCGCCCTCGAAATTAGGGTACGTACCTGGTATATCAAAGAGGTAATGATACCTTGATTTCATTTCAGATTCTAACTCCCAGGTCATTTCCTCAACATCGTGATTTTTCCACAAAACATTGACTTGAGGTATAACCTTGGAGCATAGAATATGTTCCTTCTTATCCAAGATTTGAACAGGAACCTCTTCATAAGTTAAATCTTCCGTTATTTCGTCCGGTTCTAACTCAATAATGTGGTTCAGGTCTTCCACATATTTACGTAACATGGATATGTGAAAAATGTTATGAACATGAGACATACTTGGCGGTAAAGCGAGTCTATAAGCCAAAGTTCTTACTCGATCGAGGATTAAAAATGGGCCAATGAATTGAGGATTGAGCTTTCCTCTCTTTCCAAATCTCGTAACTCCTTTTCATGGAGCAACACGTAACAACACATGATCTCTAATATCGAATTCCACATCCTTTCAATGAAGATCAGCATAACTCTTTTGTCGATCTTGTGAGGTTTTTATACGTTGTCAAATTGATTGAATCTTTTCCATAGTCATACGCACCAACTCTGGTCCCAACAACGTTGCGTCACCCACCTCATCCCAACATACTAGAGAACGACACTTTCTTTCATACAACGCCTCAAATGGAGCCATGCCAATACTTGCTTGATAACTGTTGTTGTAGGAAAACTCCACCAATGGTAAGAACATATCCCAACTTCCCTTGAAGTCAAGGACACAGAGTCTTAATAAATCTTCTAGATTTTGAATAGCCCTCTCTGATTATCTGTCCATCTGAGGATGATATGCCGAACTAAATCGTAAATTCGTGCCCATAGCTTTTTACAAACTAACCCAAAATCGTGAAGTGAATTTTGGGTCTCGATCAAAAACTATGGATACTGGCATACCGTGCAGTCTTACAATCTTGTTTATGTACATACGAGCAAGACGTTCAAGTGTATAAGTTTCTCGTATTGGTAAGAAATGAGCAAACATGGTCAATCTATCAACAATGACCCAAATTGCATCTATGCCTTGAGAAACCTTGGGAAGACCAGTAACGAAATCCATGGTAATGTGCTCCCACTTCCATTCTGGAATTTCAAGTGGTTGCAATGGACCTTTTGGTACTTGATGCTCCGTCTTGACTCGTTGACAAGTTTGACACCTTGAGATAAACAGCGTTATCTCTCTCTTCATATTGCTCCACTAAAATGTATGACGAAGATCACGATACATTTTGGTACTCCCAGGATGGATTGCAAACGGTGTGGTGTGCGCCTCCATCATGATTTTATACTTTAAATCAGGGTCGTTAGGAACACAAAGTCTGGAGTTGACTCAAAGTATTCCTTCTTCATCGATTCCTGCTTCCGGCATAGCACCTTCTTGCACTTTCTTCCTCACACGCATCAGCTCCAGATCTGTAGCTTGAGCAGCTTTAACTTTATCAATTAAAGTCAGTTCTACTCGTATATTCGCCATCATCACATGGGTCCCTGGAGTCTTTAACTCTATCTCCGTCCTTTACAAGTCAAATAAAATGGGCCTTTGCATTGACAATATCGCACTCGTAACCGCATATGATCTTCTACTCAATGCGTCAGCTACCACGTTCGCTTTTCCAGGATGGTATTGGATGTTATGATCATAATCTTTCAATAGTTCAAGCCAACATCGTTGTCGCATGTTGCGTTCCTTTTGAGTGAAGAAATATTTGAGGCTTTTATGATCCGCAAAGATATTCACTTTCTCCCCATACAAGTAATGCCTCCAAATTTTAAGTGCGAAGACAACAAGCTGTCAACTCTAGATCATGAGTAGGATAATTCCTCTCATATTCTTTGAGTTCTTAGAGAGGCATAAAGCTATGACTTTCCCATGTTGCATGAGAACACATCCTAACCCTTTGCTCAAGCATCACTTTGTAGGGTTTTCGACACGAAACGCAATGAAAATAAACCAATTTAAAGCAATTCTGAAACCCAAAACAGGATCCAGGTGAAAACAATTAACTCAGTGGTTAGAAATTATACCGATTATGATACTGAAATTGATGCGCTCGAATCTCCAACACAATCCAAATGAATCGCGCCTCTACGGTATCCACACGAACGCTCTGAGAATCGTCCTACGATCTGCAGAAGAAGGAACCGTGGTACTAGCCACCAAGGATGAGAATTTTTGAGAACTTGTTTTCTCTCAGTCTCTCTCTAAGAAGCGGCTAGGGTTTTCGATTTTTGAATAATGTCTAAAATGGCACGCTACATATAACATATATATAGCCATTAAAAATATTATTCAAAACCTACTTTAATAAAATCCAATTTATATATATATATATATATATATATATATATCTTAATTAAGTCTTACTTAATTAATATACCTATATATAAATTATCCTATTAATTTAAATTGTAATTTAAATACTATCAATCATATTGATATATTTAAATATTTATAATTTAAATTAATTCCCTTTTAATTACGATTACATGTGTGTGACCACATAGGTTATTATTACGTTGGCAATAATTTTAAATCATATTATAAAATTATAAGCGTGAGCGCGACATCTAGTAATGCATCACTTCTACCCAAGTAATAATAAGATCGATGATTCGATGCAACCTTTTCGTGACCAATGTTTCAATGTAATTTAATCCTTTTAACCTTAATAGCCTAGATTAAACTCGAGTCATGGAATGTGTCATACTCTTCATAATTTAATCTGAAGTTTTCTTGATCAATGAGTACTATATGAAACAAATCACTATTTGAGCATGGCCATGCATTTCAGTAGTCTACTCAATCAAGAGGCCTATGGATATCACCACAATATATAGGATGGTTAAATTCCATCTAGATCACTCATATTCCTCACACGATTCATGATGTACCCAATAATCACCTTTATAGTCCACCTATTAAAGGTGACATTTGATGATATCAAAGTACATAAATTCCGTGTAGTAATATAGTGATTTCGGTCGGAGGACCATTACATCATTGTCACCTATGAGAATTGCTAATGACACTTCGCATAATGCTCCATATAGAATTCTCATGGTGGGTCTGCATTCAAGACATCGTTCTCTCAACATGTACTTATGCATTGACTTAATATCTCGATATATTTATGACTAATGAGATTTGGTCATCAATCGATCCACATACTAGTCTCAATGCATCATCCTTTGTTGTCCCATCAACAATAATACTCGATCGAGGACATTTAAGAACAATGATACTAATTATAATTATATAATCTCATGTTCAAGTCACATACTTGAAACTATATAATTTGTATCACTATTCTAAGGAATTTTATTATGTTAACATTTATATAACGCAGTAAATAAAACCATAATAAAATCATTCATTTATTCAATCAAATATAATATCAAAATGTTAAGCAATTATATAAAATAATTGGCCTCTAGGGCATAAACTCTAACATAGATCATGAGTAGGATAATTCCTCTCATATTCTTTGAGTTGCCGAGAGGCATAGGCTGTGAATTTCCCATGTAGCATGAGAACACATCCTAACCCTTTGCCCGAAGCATCACTATAGATGAAAAAATCCCTCCGATCCAGATGGTATTGTCAGAACAGGTGCTGAAATTAGTCTCCTCTTGAGTTCTTGAAAACTCTTCTCACATTACTCGCTCCAATCAAATTTTGTATCTTTTCGAGTCAGCTGAGTTAGTGGAGTAGCGATTCGAGAAAATCCTTCCACGAATCTCCGATAATAACCAGCTACACCGAGAAAGCTACGTACTTCGGTCACTGATTTAGGTTACTCCCAGCTTTGAATTGCTTCAATCTTTGCCGGGTCAACAGATATTCCATGACTTGATACTACGTGCCCAAGGAATGCTACTTCTTCAAGCCAGAACTTGCATTTCTTTAACTTGGCATAAAGCTTATTTTCACGAAGCTTTTGGAGTATCAGCCTCAAGTATTGCTAATAATCTTTACGGCTTTTGGAATAAATAAGGATGTCATCAATAAAGACAACCACAAAATGATCCAAATATTCCTTGAATACTCGGTTCATAATATCCATGAAGGCAGCAGGAGCATTAGTCAATCCAAAAGACATAACTAGGAATTCATAATGCCGTCATAGGAGTTAAAGCCGTCTTTGGAATGTCATCTGCGGTTCTAATCTTTAATTGGTGATATCCGGACGAAGATCAATCTTTGAAAAGAATTTGGCTCCATCTGTTGGTCGAAACAGTCATCAATACGTGGCAATGGGTATCTATTTTTGATAATGACATGGTTCAACTCCCGATAATCAATACAAAGTCGCATACTCCCATCTTTCTTCTTTACGAATAGAACAGGAGCACCCCAAGGAGAAGTACTAGGACGAATAAAGACAATGTCTAACAATTCCTGCAGTTGGGTCTTTAATTCCTAAAGTTCAATAGGAGGCATTCGATATGGGGCTTTGGAAATGGGATTTGTACCGGGTTCAAGGTCGATACAAAATTCAATTTCACGCTCTGGGGGTAGGCCAAGAAGTTCTTCAGGGAATATGTCAGGAAATTTATTAACAATAGAAATATCATTCAAAACTAAAGTATTTTTGTTTAGACCCATGACATGAGCTAAGAAAGCCTAACATCCGTTTTTCAATAAACGAATAGCTTTATGGCTTGAGATGACAGTGATTAATTTTAATGGTTTGGTTGTTTGAATCCGCATAATAGGTTGGTTAGGAATATGAAAGCTAACAACCTTACGAAAAAAATCAATTTTTGCATGATGAGTAGTTAACCAATCAATCCCTAGAATCACATAAAATGCAAGTATTTTCAATGAAATAAGATCGACAGGTAATGTGAGGGTGCCGATTTGAACCAAACAAGACTTATAAGCGATTGGATGTAATGAAGGTTTCTCCCACATGAGTTTCAACAGATAAGTCAAAGTTTAATTTCTCTGAGTCAAATTTAAGCGTTGAGCGTAAGTAGGAGAAATAAAAGAATGGGTAGAACCCGGTATCAAATAAGGTATAAACTTATTTAGAGTTTATGATAAGCTTACCCGTGATGACCTCGTTCGGGTTCCTTGCTTTTACGGGAGGTCACGACAAACGCTCTCCTCTGCACTCATCGGGCTTTGAATTTTCGGGATGACCTTTGGTGCCTCCATCCTAGCTGAACTTGTCTTTGTTGAATGACAAAATCGGGCTAGGTGACCTTCTCTTCCACAATTATAACATGCTTTGGACGACATCAGCAGATTTGGTGATGTGTCCCTCCCTCGCATTTGAAGCATATGATAGGTGGTCGTTCTCCTTCCTTAACAACAGTCTTTGGTGTTCGACGTATTTCCATCATTGTTGAATCTCCTCTTCTTGAAATTTCCATTCTTATTGTTTTGGCCTACGATTATTACCAAGTGGTTACCATTTCTAGCATGTTGATTCCCTCCACACTTGTTGTCACCGCTTCGATGACTGCTCTAACTGGTATTATCATTTTGCCGGCTGCTATCTTTTGGATGGGTTGACTCATTATCGCGCTCCAATAACTGAGCCCTATTAACAACATCTGAATACAAACACAATTTATGAGATATAAGATATTGGCGTATCTCGGGTTTCAAACCTCTTAAAAATATTCGCGTCATTTTCTCCTCATTATCAACCAAATGGGACGCAAACTGGGACAACTCGGCAAACTTGGCTTCGTACTGCGATACGGACATTTTATTTTGCTCCAGCTTGATGAACTCTACCTCTTTTATGTGATGAATACTTTCGGGAAAGTACTTGTCGTTGAACAATTCTTGGAACTTCTCCGAAGTCATCTTCAGTGCAGCAAGTTGAGTACGCTTTACAAATTCCCACCAGTAATCTGCCTCTGCTCGCAACATGAAGGTGGTAAAGGGAACCTTTTTCTCCTCGGAGCATCCCAAGACATCAAATATATTGGAGATCTGCTTTATCCACGTCTCCGCCTTAAGTGGTTTTGGCTCTCCAAAAAACTCCGGTGGTCCCAGTTCCTTGAACTGCTTAGCGGTGACCGTCCGAGAGTTGCCAGTGTTTCCACCTGCATTTTAGACAGGAGCCGCTCTTGCCTGATGTTGCATGAATTGTATAAAGCCTCTGAACATTCCATCGTTTATCATTTGGTCAATGTTGTTGTTTGCATGAGGATTATCGCCTTCCTGCTGCACATTATCCTAATTATTGATCTGTGGAGACTCAACGGTCTCCTATGCTCCATTGATATTCTCAACACTCTCGGATGTTATTTTCAAATACTGCCACAAAACAAGGGTTAATTAACATATCACATATTATTCCCATACTCTGACCGACCAATTAAATATCAAATAAACTTAAGTAGGTCATACTAGCGAAAAAATTCTCCGTCTCTCTCCTCCTAGTTCTTATATCACATCTCGGCCGGGGATCATATCCACTAAGCTTTGATATCTGTTGTGGACGCCCCAAAATAGGTATACATCACCTATTACGAGTCGCCAAATACATGGTATGAATACAAATACAATCTTAAATATATCTGACATGAAGTTGTGAGTTTTAATACAAATATTGTCTTTTAGACAGTATTCAAACTCAAAATAAGTCCTTAATACATTTACTAACACACTATTTCATAGAATAGTGAGGACTACTAATGCTATCATCTGGACCGTCACTCGTTCCCATTTAGTCCTGCTCACGTTCTCATTTCTCAAGAGAACAATGAAAGTAAAAAGGTGAACTCAACTAGCCCGATAAGAAATATTATGACTAAGATAATGCGAATAAATTATCGTTAGCCTTCAATGATTTTAAAGCGATACAATATAACAAACATCAAGTTTAAGCTATGCGGAATAAGCAATCCATTAAAAGAGTCAAGTAGAGAATAAAATCTACTATCTTCTATGATTTAAAAGGTTTTTCATCACTTTTATTGCTGAGACTCAGCTTAATAAATAAACCACATCATCCTTGCACTACGGCCAAGGATATTCATTAGTATCACAACCATAAATTATCCATTCACTATGGGCCAAGGATATTTGTGTATTCGTCAATGGTTATGATCATGCCAACAATTGTCCATCAATGCACTACGGACCAATAAGGACTTTTACCACATCATTTGTAACATTACGGTCATGATTATACCGAATTATCCCTGGTCATAATAATACCAAGTCCATCTATGCACTACAGGCCACAGATGACTTTCAACATAATATAAACATGAGAATGATGACAATGATATAAGAATTCAATAAAACAAGTTCAAGAATTAATTTATCCAGGAACCAATAACGTCCAAATTGTCAACATGATACTGCTTTGTGGAGTAAAATTCAAGAATGCTCAAAAGAATATTTCTATGAAAAGATACTGGATGAAGCGTAAATATCAAATATATTCCACTAATTTCATGGAGTATAAAAGCCAAAACTTTAACCAACTGAGTATAATAAATAATGGAATAACAAAAAAAATCACCAGGCATGCGATAGACCGCCTTATGATAAAGGTTATTCCAGCAGAATAATAAATAACGGAAACTGGTAAATGCATAAGCGCATAAGCAGGATATTCCAATGAGAATAATAAATAATAGAACCAGTCATGCATAAACGCACAGATAGGATATTCCAACAGAATAATAAATAATGGAACCAGGTCATGCGTAAACGCACAAACAAGATGTTCCAACAGAATAATAAAGAATGGAATAATGGAAGAATTTCACACGTGTATCACGGTGCTTAGCATAGACAAAGTTATTTCAAAATAATAATAAAGAATGGAATAATGGAAGAATTTCACCAAGTATAGGGTAGTCGCGTATCTGAGTTATTCAACAGAATAATAAAGAATGGAATAATGAAGTTCTCTTCATGAATACAAAAGAAATAATACCCTTACCTTAGAAAAGCGGATATAGGAGTAGTGAAGTAGCGAGAATACTTTTCTTCTTTTCTCTATAGTTTCTCTCTATAGAGTTTCAAATGAATTCGTAAGAAATAATGAAGGAATGAGCTTCTATTTATATGGGAGAATGGGTGAATAAGAACTAATTCATGAAGCGGTCTAAATTGATTTACTTTTAAGCAGACGGTCCATATTAATTTACTATACGTTATTAATAAAATATTCTAATAAAACAAAATCTTTTAAATAAAATATAATATATTCTATTTATAATCTAATAAAAGGAATAACTTTATAAAAGTATTATGTTTTATATAAAAAGGTTTTACTATGCAAACACTATGCATACGCACCAACTTGGCGGTAAAGCGAGTCTATAGGCCACATTTCCTACTCGATCGAGGATTAAAAATGGGCCAATGAATCGAGGATTGAGCTTTCATCTCTTTCTAAATCTCGTAACTCCTTTACATGGAGCAACACGTAACAACACATGATCTCCAATATCGAATTCCACGTCCTTTCGATGAAGATCAGCATAACTCTTTTGTCGATCTTGTGAGGTTTTTATACGTTGTCGAATCGTTTGAATCTTTTCCGTAGTCATACGCACCAACTCCGGTCCCAACAACGTTGCTTCACCCACCTCATCCCAACATACTGGAGAACAACACTTTCTTCCATACAACTCCTCCAATGGAGCTATGCCAATACTTGTTTGATAACTGTTGTTGTAGGAAAACTCCACCAATGGTAAGAACTTATCCCAACTTCCCTTGAAGTCAAGGACACAGAGTCTTAAATAAATCTTCCAGAGTTTGAATAGTTCTCTCGATTGTCCATCAAATCGAGGATGATATCTTAGAACTAAATCGTAAATCCGTGCCCATAACTTTTTATAAACTAACCCAAAATCGTGAAGTGAATCTTGGGTCTCGATCAGAAACTATGGATTTGGCATACAAATGCGGTCTTACAATCTCGTTTATGTACATACGAACAAGACGTTCAAGTGTATAAGTTTCTCGTATTGGTAAGAAATGAGCAGACTTGGTCAATCTATCAACAATGACCCAAATTGCATCTATGCCTTGAGAAACCTTGGGAAGACCAGTAACGAAATCCATGGTAATGTGATCCCACTTCTTTTCTAGAATTTCAAGTGGTTGCAATGGACCTTTTGGTACTTGATGCACCGCCTTGACTCGTTGACAAGTTAGACACCTTGAGATAAACAGCGCTATCTCTCTCTTCATATTACTCCACCAAAATGTATGACGAAGATCACGATACATTTTGGTACTCCCAGGATGGATTTCAAACGGTGTGGTGTGCGCCTCCATCATGATTTTATAATTTAAATCAGGGTCGTTAGGAAAACAAATTCTGGAGTTGACTCGAAGTATTCCTTCTTCATCGATTCTTTCTTCCGGCATAGCACCTTCTTGCATTTTTTTCCTCATACACATCAGCTCCAGATCTGTAGCTTGAGCAGCTTTAACTTTATCAATTAAAGTCGGTTCTACTCGTATATTCGTCATCATCACATGGGCCTTTGCGTTGACAATATCGCACTCATACCCGCATATGATCTTCTACTCAATGCATCAGCTACCACGTTTGCTTTTCCAGGATGGTATTGGATGGTGATCATAATCTTTCAACAGTTCAAGCCAACGTCGTTGTCGCATGTTGAGTTCCTTTTGAGTGAAGAAATATTTGAGGCTTTTATGATCCGTAAAGATTTCCAATTTATCCCTATACAAGTAATGCCTCCAAATCTTTAGTGCGAAAACAACAGCTACCAACTCTAGATCATGAGTAGGATAATTTCTCTCATATTCTTTAAGTTGCCGAGAGGCATAGGCTATGACTTTCCCATGTTGCATGAGAACACATCCTAACCCTTTGCTAGAAGCATCCTTTGTAGATGACAAAATCCTCAAGAGCGGATGGTATTGTCGAGCGGTCTTTGAAATTAGTCTCCTCTTGAGTTCTTGAAAACACTTCTCACATTCCTCGCTCCAACCGAATTTTGTATCTTTTCGAGTTAGCTGAGTTAGTGGAGTAGCGATTCGAGAAAATCCTTCCACGAATCTCCGATAATAACCAGCTAAATCAAGAAAGCTACGTACTTCGGTCACTGATTTAGGTTGCTCCCAGCTTTGAATTGGTTCAATCTTTGTCGGGTCAACAGATATTTCATGACTTGATATTACGTGCCCAAGGAATGCTACTTCTTCAAGCCAGAACTCACATTTTTTCAACTTGGCATAAAGCTTGTTTACAAGAAGCTTTTGGAGTATCAGCCTCTAGTATTGCTAATGATCTTCATGGCTTTCAGAATAAATAAGACAAAATGATCCAAATATTCCTTGAATACTCGGTTCATCATATCTATGAAGGCAGCAGGAGCATTAGTCAATCCAAAAAACATGACTAGAAATTCATAATGCCTGTACCGAGTTCTGAAAGTCGTCTTTGGAATGTCATCGGTTCTAATCTTCAATTGGTGATATCCGGAACGAAGATCAATCTTTGAAAAGAATTTGGCTCCTTGCAACTGGTCAAATAGGTCATCAATACGTGGCAATGGGTATCTATTTTTGATAGTGACATGGTTCAACTCCCGATAATCAATACAAAGTCGCATACTCCCATCTTTTTTTTTACGAATAGAACATGAGCACCCCAAAGAGAAGTACTAGGACGAATAAAGCCAATGTCATCACAATATGCACGTAAGCAAAAGATGACTTTCATCACAATATAAGCATGAGGATGATGACAATGACATAATAATTCAATAAAACAAGTTCAAGGATAAATTTTAAAGATTTATAATTTTAATTTATCCGAAATCAATAACGATCAAATTTTCAAAGATGATACTTCTTTGTGGAGTAAAATTCAAGAATGCTCGGAAGAATATTTTCATGAAAAGATCTTTGGATGAAGTGCAAATATCAAGGATATTCCACTAATTTCATGGAGTATAGAAGCCAAAACTTTAACTTGTTGAGTATAATAGAATATATGAAACCATGAAATGGATTTTTGTCATTTATCACGGTAATCCACGTAAACAGATCGTTTCCATAATTTAATAAGGAATGAAATCTGAAGGATCATTCACCATGCATGCGGTAATCCACATAGTAGCGAGTTATTCAACGAGAATAATAAAGAATGGAATAATAGAAGAATTCACTAGGCGTGTGTAATCCGCATGCAGACGAGTTATTCAATAGAATAATAAAGAATGGAACGTGTCATGCGTAATCGCATGCAGACAGGATATTCAGCCGAGAATAATAAAGAATGGAACGAGATCATGCGTAATCCGCATGCATAAGATATTCCAACGAGAATAATAAAGAATGGAATAACAACGAATTCACGGGCATGCGATAGGCCATTGCATGACGGAGTTATTTCAATGAGAATAATAAAGAATGGAATAATGTAGAATAATTTCACCGTGTATACGGTACTTGCCAGATGACGAGTTATTCCAATATAATAATAAATAATGGAATAACAACCACTTACACAGTATTGAAAGAAAATAACTCTCTTCATGAATCTGAAAGAATAATACCCCTTACCTTAGAAGAAGACTGGATACTAGAATAGTGAGGTAGCAGACTTCTCTTCTTCTTTCTCTCTATAATTTCTTTCTATAATAATTGCTCTATAGATTTAGTGAATTGATGAGAAAATGAAGGAAGAATGAGCTTCTATTTATAGAAAAATATAGTTTCGATAATTGTACGTTTTGGGGCTCAAAATATTACAGTATAATACCTTCCTCTTTTTCTTCATTTTTAATTTAGTCCTGCAAGTATTATCAAACTTGCACCACCTCCCCTAATAGTAAATAATGTGAATCAATAGTTCAATCATGTGAACCAATAGTTATAATCATGTGAAAATACGAATTACAGTATAGTACCTTCAATTATACCTCCATTTTTAACTTTGTCATGCAAGTATTATCAATCTTGCACCACCTCCCCTAATATTACAAGAATGTGAATCAATAGTACACACATGTGAATAAATAGTTGTAATCATGTGAATTAATAGCAATTAATTGGTCATTTATACGGTTAATTACCCGATTGGTCAATATAACCTCCAGACATCAATTATTATCGAAATAAATGTCGATTTTCACTAACACTAATAATTCCAACACAGTGGAACTATACAAATCATCTTTAATCAACACGAACTTATTCATCATTAATATTATAATTCACAATATTTAACAATCGGTAGTTCGAGAAAGAGGCTTTCAGATAAGGATTTCTCCTTATTGGCAGCTTGATTAGGTGACCAAACCTCTCCTTGGCGTAAAATTTTAGACATTGTCGATATTGCGAATAATAATATGAATAACTTTGTCGTCTCAATTATTGATTTAATAATATATATTATGCGAGATGATCTTGTGATAATAATTGAATCAATAATGAGAGAGATATGATCTGATAATTCATTGTAGTAATAATTGAGTATAAGCGAAGTGACTTCTCACGTCGGCATCGATAATCAATACTGGTGTGCTACTACGCAACCACGCGTATTATTGTACTTTTACTATCGGGTAGTTCAACAGTTTTAACAGTAACACTTCGCCATTATTTTTATAAAAAGATAATTCTGTCATTTTTTAACTACAACAATACTTTCGTTGTGGGGTCCACCAATGATTTTGCCGTCGTACGAATATTCCCTGTTAAAACGAATATTCCCCGACCAATCGAATATTATATAACCACTTGCTTACTTTGCAAAATTTATAAATATTACCCACAACTATAACATTATATCAAATTCATACCGTAATATTCAAAAATATATTTCGAAAAAATTATTCTTTATTCATAAAAGTTGAGGTCTTACATAATGCATTAGAATTAAATTCACTTGAACCTCGCTTGAAGTTCAAAGAATTATTTATTTACAAAACATTGCAAATCAAATGCCATATGTATTTAATGATGTTAGACAAATGATAAAGTCAGATACACATGTAGTGAATACTCCACCAAAGATAGAAATACCTATTAAAAAATCAACTCTTAAAGAATTGACAAATAAGTCAACAGAAGAATCTAAACCACACCAAAAGCGTGAAAGACCGGTTAATGCAAAAGAAACCACACCACGAAAACAAAAAGCAAATAAGGGAGTCTCAAAGGTACCCACTCCAAAAGTAGCACTTATTCCAAAGTTGAGAATACTCCCAAAAGAGGTACAAAATCTCACCAAAGAGGTAAGAGATGAACACCAAGAGATCTCAATAAATTATGTACACGATGAGAAAATATGGGATTAAAGCAAAGTCATGATTGATGAGATATTTACTTTCTAAATAGCAGCAAATATTACTATGATTCCTGACATGGATCATGAACCACAAAATATGGAAGAATGTCGGAATAGGAAAGATTAGCCAAAATGAAAAGATGTTATTCAAACTGAACTACAATCATTAATGAAAATGTTTTGATTTCTTTATTCTCGATTGAAAACAGAAGTATTTGAACCAATAGTCCAAACACCGTTTGGCGTAATCTCGATTGAAAACAAATGGATATTTGTATAAAAATGAAATAAGAAAAATAAAATCGTAAAATGTGAGACCCCGAATTTTATGAAATAAAAGTATTTAATTTTTTTATTTTGGTGAATAGTTAAATTGATAAAAGTTTAAGTTAAGGGTGACATTTGAAATTTTTTTCAAAGTAAGTGATGATGAAGTTTTGTTTTATTAGTATTATTAATGTAATAAAACAGAAAAAACTTTTTATATAAAGCGAGAATACTTTTATAAAGTTATTACTATAAATAGAATATATTATATTCTATTATGCATAGTGTTTTGCATAGTAAAATCTTTTTTATATAAAGCGTAATACTTTTATAAAGTTATTCGTTTTATTAGATTATAAATAGAATATATTATATTTTATTTAAAAGATTTTGCTTTAAATCTGACCGTCAGTTTAAAAAGTAAATCAATCTGAACTGTTCATGGATTAGTTACTTATTCGGACCATTCTTCTAT
Source organism: Panax quinquefolius (assembly GCA_020205615.1). NCBI lineage: Eukaryota > Viridiplantae > Streptophyta > Magnoliopsida > Apiales > Araliaceae > Panax > Panax quinquefolius. The sequence continues at coordinate 1,559,412 of CM035154.1, read as the reverse complement.
AAATAGAAGCTCATTCCTTCATTATTTCTTGAATTCAATTTGAAACTCTAGAGAGAGAAACTATAGAGAGTTCTTCTTCTATAATCTTGGCGTATTTCTTTAGAGTTTAAGAAAGCTTTGATCATAGTGCAAGTTTTCTTGAGTATATCCTGCGCTTCTACCGATTCAGATCGTCGACTCTTCTTTTTTTAAAGGTAAGGGATATTATTTGTTGTACTCGTAAGGGGTATTATTTCTTTCGTATTCATGAAAAGAACTTCTGTTATTCCATTCTTTATTATTCTGTTGGAATAACCTGTATACGTAGTATACATGGTGAAATTCTTCTATTATTTCATTCTTTATTATTCTGTTAGAATAACCTGTATACGTGGACTACCCTATACTTGGTGAAATTCTTCTATTATTCCATTCCTTATTATTATGTTGGAATAACCTGTAAGACCCCGAAATTTTTTTAAATAAAAAGGAATTTCCTTTATTTATTATTTTGAAATAGTAAGGGTTGATTTGATTAATGTGGATAGTTAAGGGTTAAATATCGCAAATATTTCAAAATAAAGAAGTGGTTATAAAATATTCATTGTTGTCGGGGAATATTCGTTTGGTCGTGGAATATTTAAATGCCGTGGGAATATTAAATGCACGACAGTAGCGACCATGTGTGGGGCCCATAACTAAAAGCGATTGGATGAAGAAGCGACAAATATAAGTTGGTTAAAAATAACTTGGCGTAGTTGTTCTCAATTAAAATCATTGGAATACCCGGTGGTTAAAATACAAGAATCTGGCGTGGTTGCATTAATAGCACTGCGGTATTGCGGTGATTGTTGAATTATTGATCCTTACGTGAAGGCACTACTCAATAATTTTCACGGTAATTCTTATTCAATATTTTATTTTATTGATTGATAATTGCTTTGCGTTGATATTTTATATTATTGTTGTTGATAATTGTCCATCGCACATTATCTCCATTATCGGATCAATAATTCATATTATTTGAATAATATTATTAGATAGCATTATTGGCAATGTCTAGAAAGTTACATTAAGGAGAGGTTTGGTCACCTAATTGCGCGCGCCGATAAGGAGAAATCCTTATCGAAAGCCCCTCTTTCACAGGAGCGACTGGTTGCCATAATTGTGATTACGTAATATTATTTGTGAATAATTAATTATTGATTCATATGATAAAGAAATATTTATTTTATGTGGATATAAATGATGGATTTATTTATGTGGTTATAAATGAAGAAATTATTGTTGAGGTGTTTTATCGATTATTTTACCAGATTGGAGGTATTAAAAATTAAATCGGGGTTTTGAGATATATTGCATGGGGTTATAATTTTTAATCCGATAGTTGGATTGTGGTAATTTTTTGGGTATGTTATACATACATAAGTTGAGTATATGTCCACAAATTTTGAACCGTTAAAATGCACGAATGATTTGTTATGAATTTTAAGAGGTGTCGATTAGGAAATTAGGGTTATAATTGATTTTGGTGGAAAATTCTAGAATTGAGTGGGCCCCATTTGTGGTTGGTGAAGAAATGTGCTGAATTTTATTTCAAATGTGGTGGGTGGCAATAGTAGCGAGTAAAGCCATCGGTTACTTGGTCAAATGCTTCTTGAAAGCTAACATTTTCTTATAAATAGAGGGCTAAGTTAGAATTGAAAATCACACCGAAACAAAGTTTTTCTCTTCTCTCTCTATATTGTTGGCGTATTTTGTGAGTATTTAGATACTTTGAGAGTTCTTTATTCGAGTACAAGTTTCATTCAAAGATCACTTAGGCCTTTCCTTAGAAATCTTGATTCTTTGAGGTAAGGGATATTATTATTTTTGTAATGATATTATTTCTTGATATCATTATCTTTGAAATGTTGATCGAAGTTTTTATCAAATTTGGAACTTTTTCATATCGGGGTTACTATTCATGAGTTCTTATTCACGAGTTACTATTCATGAGTTCTTATTCACGAGATTCTTATTCACGAGTACTATTACGTAAGCGTGAAGATGTTTTTGTGGAATTTCTATCTTTTGGTGTTGAGTTACTATTCACGTATCTGCATTATTCATGAAAAATAAAATTTCTTCTTTTTCGTCCAAAATATCTATTCGGATACTAGCTTTGATTGTATCCATGTTTTGATTATTCTTGAATTTTACACCACTATGATTATTTTTGAGGTATTGTTGGACATGGATAAAACAAAGTACGAATCCTTAATCCTTAATCCTTGTCATTTTGTTTCCTTTGGATTCGTTCTTTAAAAATATTTTCATCATCCTCGGTCTTAAATGATGATATTATTGAATATCTTTCTTTTGGCTGTAGTGCAAAAGATGAATGATTTGAAGAATATCTTTGGCTCTGTAGTGCAAAGATGAGCAGTGTTGAGATGAACATGACCGACTGATTAATATCTTTGGCACTGTAATGCAAAGATGAGCAGTGTTTAAATGAACATGATTGGTGATGAATATCTTTGGCTGAAGTGCAAAGATGAATATTTGATTTGAGATGAAAATTGATTGATGTTCTGAGGGATAAAATATTGATGATGGATGTTAAATTCATAGATTATAGTAGATTTCATTCTCTATGTAACTCTTTCATGAATTATTATTTCATTGCGAATATTGATCCGAAACTTGTTATGCATTGTATTCTATCGATTTTTCCTGTTGAAGACTAACGATAATTTGTTGTATATTATCTTAGTCATAATATTCTTTCTTGAGCTAGTTGAGCTCACCCTTTTCCTTTTTGTTCCATTCTTCTCGGGAGGCAAGAATATAAGCGAAATGCAAGTCGGGGTATGGAATGAAGGTTTTAGAAAGGATTGTTTAGTAGTCCTCACCATTTTTGTAAAATAATGTATCAATAAATGTGATGAGGATTTATTTGAGTATAAATATTGTCTAGAAGATAATATTTGTATTTAAACTCACAGTTTTACTGTTGTAATAATAAAGTTGTAGTTGTTTCTGTACCATGTATTGACAACTCAGAATGGGTGATGTATACCTATTTTGGGGGCGTCACATAACCTGTCTATGCGAAGTACCACATACATGGTAAAATTCTTCTATTATTTCATTCTTTACTATATGCTTAATATCACATGCATGCGGCTTTTTACCTTGGGACACGGTTCTATTATTTATTATTCTCGCATTTATTATTACGCCGTAATATCCCGTCGTGCGTTTACAGGACTGGTTCCATTATTTATTATTACATTTGGGAATAACACATGCGTGCGGTCTCTATCGCATGCATGGTGAATCCTTCATTATTCCATTCTTTATTATTATTGGAATGAATAACTGCATATGGATTACCACGTGCGTGGTGAATGATCATTTATATTCATTCCTTATTAAATTGTGGAAATGATCTCAGTTACGTTGATTATGATGAAAGTCATAATAAAAGCATTAGGCTGATGAAAATCATGGGTATATGAAGTATTAGTAAGTTTTATGATGAGTTATATTGGTTATTATGTGAAAACATGAAAGTTTCTTAGAAATCACAGGGTTGAAAATCAGATTTTGGTGAAAATAAAACATGAAATTCAATTGACCATATCTCCTATTATTTTTTGAATTTTTGAGTGTGGTCAAGTTCTAGAGTTAGATCTATGAGTTTTGTAGCATCTCCAAGTGGAATCACTGGAAAAGGTGTTTTAGATTTTCGTGTGGGTGATTTTAGCAAAGGAGTCAAAAGTGGAAATTACAGAAATTCTCTTGTCAGATTTTTAGAAGAATTTTTTGACCACTTAATTTGTGAGAAAAATTCTAGTCTTTTGGGACATGAAAGTATATGGTATAAGGTACCTCCTGTCCAAATATGCGCTCATTCCTACTTAAAATGAGCAAGTTATGACCATTTCAATATTTAGGTTTTTCCAACGAAAAAAGCTATAACCGGAGTTCTGTAACTCCGATGACCATGAAATTTAAACTGGAGGCTCACGTTAACATGTGTAAGATTCTGCCAAGATTTGGGAATTTTTGGATTTAAACTTGAGGTAGCTAATTTCTTAAGGAATTAATTAGAAATTGATTTTTGAAAAATAGTAAATGAATTTTAAAAATTCCGAGAAAAATATATGTTCATTATGAGACTATATTCTGCTAAATCCCAGAAAAGAAATATTTTTGGGACTGATTTGGTATTTTTCATGAAAATAGTTTAGTTACGAACATATGATAGGATTTTATGGCTTGGAAATCCTATATAAGGTATATGCATATTTTTTATGAGAGATTTAATTATTGGTGATGAAATCTTATGAGTATAACATTTTTGAATGATTAAATGCATTATTTGGTAAAGTGTAAACAATTGAAATAAATTGTTTATAAGTTTAAGAAGTGATTAAAATATTGTTATGATATTAATAATATTAGATTATGAGTGGTTGATAATATTTGGATAAATTAAAGTCTTTAATATTTATCCTTGTTTTAGATTGATTAATGCTTATATCATTGTCATCATCCTCATGTTTATATTGTGTTGAAAGTCATTTGTGGCTTACGTGCATAGATGGACTTGGTATGATTATGACCAGGGATTATTCGGTATAATCATGACCGTAATGTTACAAATGATGTGGTAAAAGTCATCTTTGGCCCGTAGTACATAGATGGACTGGGTGTGATTATGACCAGGGATTATTCGGTATAATCATGACCGTAATGTGACGAATGATGAGGTAAAAATCCTCATTGGCCGTAGAGCATTGATGGACAGTTTTTAGTATGATTATGGCTATGGATTCTCTTTGGCAAAGGGTGCAAAGATGAATTGTTTTATGGCATGATCAGGACCGTTGATGAAAACACGATTATCTTTGGCCCGTAGTGCATGGATAATTCGTGGTGGTCGATAATCTTAAAGAATATCCTCTACCTGTAGTGCGGGGATGATTTGATGATGTGGATTAGTTATTAAGCTGAGTCTCAGCGATAAAAATTGTTGATAAATCTTTTAAATCATAGAAGATGGTATATTTTATTCTCTACTTGACTCTTCTAATGGATTGCTTGTTCCGCTGCAGTTAAACTTGATGTCTAATGTATTTTATCAGTTTAACATTGTTGAAGGCTAATGATAATTTATTCTGCATTATTTTAGTCATAATATTTCTTACTGGGCTAGTTGAGCTCACCCTTTCTTTCATTGTTCTCTTCTTGAAATGAGAAGCGTAATGACTAGTCGAGAGAACGAGTGATGGTCCTAAATGATAGCATTAGTAGTCCTCACTATTCTGTGAAATAGTGTGATAATAAATGTAATGAGGACTCCATTGAGTGTGGATATTGTCTAGATGACAATATTCTTATTAAAACTCTCAGCTATGTTTTGTCGTATTTTTTTACACGACGTTTGTATAATTAAGTTTGTATTTGAATTTTGTACCATGTATCTGGCGACTCAGAATGGGTGATGTATACCTAATTTTGGGGGCGTCACATAAGATACAAAACCTGACTTGTAGCTCAAGATTTTTCACAAAAACCTGATATTGATTATCAGGATACCAGTAATTAATTGAGTCACTTTTCACTTTCTATTAGGCATGACAACCATGAAAATTTGAAAACACATCTGATTGATGTTATAATAGCATACATATATAGCTCACTTGACAGTAAGATCCACAAGAGAATTTATGAAGAAATGAAAATTGATGAATCACAAAAGTCTCGTCACATATATTCAATCACGTTGCAACTCTTATTATATGGGTTGAAACAATCTGGTCGTATGTGATATAATCGACTTGGTGATTATTTAATAAAAGACGGGGTATACAAATAATCAAGTATGTCCATGTGTTTTTATTAAGAAAACACAAAATGAATTTACCATCTTGTAGGTACTCTTGAAAAACTCACAAGAACTGCTACTTATTTAAAAGATGAATTGGAAATGAAAAATCTTGGAAAAACAAAATTCTGTTTAGAAATACAAGAACATTTAACATCTAGAATTTTTGTTCATCAATCTATAAATACTAAAAAGATTTTTAGTCATTTTCATATAGATAAAGCTCACCCTTTTAACTACTTCGATAGTTGTTCGATCTCTTAAAGTTGATAAAGATTCATTTTGGCATCTAGAAAGTGGGGAACAAGTTCTTGGACATGAAGTTTCATACCTAAGTGTTTTTATGTATCTTGCAAACTGTACATGACTCGATATTACTTTTGTTGTCAACTTATTGACAAGATATAGTTCTTCTTCGACTAAGAGACATCGGGATTGGAACAAACTAGGGTTGTTCATTGGTAACCGGTCCGTATTGGACCTGACCGAACCTGTAAGACCCCAGCTTTTATAAATAAAGATGAATTTTTCTATAAATATTATTTTTGAATATTATGGATTAAATTTGATATAATGTTATAGTTGTGGGTACTATTTATAAATTTTGCAAAAGTATGCAAGTTGTTATAAAATATTTCGTTTGGTGGGAATATTCTTTTGTTAGGGAATATTCGCACAACTACTCAATCATTGGTGGACCCCTAATGTAATTATTGTCGGATTGAGAAAGCGACAAAAATATTTTATAAAAATAACGGCGGAGGTGTTACAATTAAAGCTGCATTGAACTACCCGGTTGGTAAAATACGATGTCTGGCGTGGTTGCATAGTAGACACTACCAGATTGATTATTGATCTTTACGTGAGAAGTCACTCGGTACGCTTTCAATTATACTTCTGATAATTCACGCATCATATCTCTTATATTATTGATTCAATTATTGTCACGATTATCATCGTATAATATGTTATAGTATTAAATCAATAATTGAAACGACAAGTTATAAATGATTAATAATTGTTGAAAGATTAAATATGTGTTGATGAAAAATAAAATGATTTGTGGTAAGCTTGATTATTTTATGGGGGCTCATATATCATCATCTAAGAGTCTCTTCGTCGATAGTAATTACCTTCGTCGATAGTAATTACCCTTGTGAATAGTATTTACCTTCGTCGATAGTAATTACCTTCGTCGATAGTAATTACCCTTGTGAATAGTATTTAACCGTCGATAGTATTTACCTTCGTTAATAGTAATTACCTTTACAGACGTCGAACCACTTGTCGTTTCACATTCTGACGTCAAACCACTTTTCTTTTCACATCATTAGTCGTCTGCCACTTGCCTTTTCACACGGCGGTGCTAAGCTAGAAATCTTCTATAAATAGAGGCCTAGGGCTTCATTATTTTCACTTAATTCATTCAATTATAGAGAGAGAAAGTATAGAGAGAATAAGAGAGAAAGAAGAAGAGTATTTTGTTACTACACTTTGCTGCTGAGTATTCAATCTCCTACCAAAGTAAAGGGTGTTATTCTTTCTTATTCATGAAGAGAAGCTGTTGTTATTCCATTGCTTATTATTACATTGGAATAACTTTTGTATCGTGGTTTACCCTATACTTGGTGACATTCTTCTATTATTACATTGGAACATCACATCTGTGTGTTTTGCACCAGGACTGGTTAAAATCTTTATTATTATTACATTGGAACATCACATGCATGTGTTTTACAGGACTGGTTAAAATCTTTATTATTATTACTGTTGGAACATCACATGCATGTGTTTTTACAGGACTGATTCCGTCTTTATTATTATTACATTGGAACATCACATGCATGTGTTTTTCTTGGGACTGGTTCCATTCTTTATTATTCTGTTGGAACATCACATGCATGCGTTTTACGGGACTGGTTTAGTTATTTATTATTCTGTTGGAATAACACGCTGTGCAAGGTCTATCGCATGCGTGGTGATTTCTTTTGTTATTCTATTCTTTATTATACCCGGTTGGTTAAAATTTGACTTGTATACTCCATGAAATTAGTGGAATATCCTTGATATTTGCGTTTCATCCAAAGATATCTTTCATGGAAATATTCTTACGATCATTCTTGAATTTTACTCTACAAAACAAAGATGTCATGTTGATAATTTGGACGTTAATAATTCTGGATAAAATAATTCTTGAACTTGTTTTATTGAATTCTTATATCATTGTCATCATCCTCATGTTTATATTATGTTGAAAGTCATACATGGCACCTGTAGTGCATAGATGGACTTGGTATGATTATATGACGAGAGACTATTCGATGTGTAATCGCTTAACCGTAATGTTACAAATGATGTGATAAAAATCCTCGATGGTAGTAGTGCATTGGTGGGACGATTGTTGGCATGATCATGACCATTAATGAATACACAAATATTCTTGGCGTAGTGCATGAATAATTGTGGTCGTGATCTTAAAGAATATCCTCGGCGTAGTAGTGCGGGGTGATTCGATGATGTGGAATATTTATTAAAAGTCGAGTCTCACTATAATGATGATGAAAAACCTTTAAAACCTAAAAGATAGTAGACTTTATTTTTACTTGACTCTTTTAATGGATTGCTTATTCAACTGTGATTAAACCTGGTTATCTCATTGTATTTTATCGGTTTAACATTGTTGAAGACTATTGATAATTTATTACGCATTATCTTAGTCATAATATTTCTTCTTGGGCTAGTTGAGCTCACCCTTTCTTTCACCGTTCTCTTGAGGAAATGAGAATATATTTGGGACGAGTCGGAAAAGCAGTGATGGTCACGAAGATAGCATTAGTAGTCCTCACTATTACGTGAAATAGTGTGATAATAATTATAATGAGGACTCCTTTTTGAGTTTGTATAATATCTAAGTAAGCGATATTTGTATTTAAACTCACGGTTTATGTATTAAGTTGTATTTAAATTACATACCATGTATAAGTGGTGACCCAAGATGGGTGATGTATACCTAATTTTGGGGCGTCATGCAAGCAGATTCTTGAATCCACTCAAAAGCTGGATCTAGAATGGCGATTTTTACTTAATTTTGTACCGATTGTTTTTTATCCATACTTTCAATCAATTGGGTGTTCAATCATTTGACTAGTAGTGCTCAAGAAAAAAAGGTCTCAATAGTATTGATTATGGGTTTTCCACATTAATAAATTAATCAAATCTTTAGTACATTTACCAACTTATTAATTAAATACATTTACCAACTTATTCATATACAAATAAACATCCTAGGAGTATTAATCAAATCAAATCATAATCATCAATAATGAAACTAATAATACATACAGAAATCAGAGTAATCAGGTATGCTTAGGGTTAAACAAAGAACCAAATTAGAATTGAAATCGCACAAACCGCACCAATGGTTTCGATGTATTGACGATTTTAAGTGGGTTAAAAAATCAAATTTACGGTTTCGGTTTGGTTACTTGCCAAAACCGCACGCATAAAACCGAAACCAAACCGCACAATGAAAATTAATTAATTATACAATACTATTACAGGAGAGATGTTTCATTTAACCTAGTGTAATGAACCTCCCATGAAAATTAAGCTACTAATTTTGAATTTGGATGGTATCGATCTACATGATCACCATCGCCATATAAATCTCATACAATTATCCCTTAATTATAAAAAATTATTGGACTACCCAGTGCTTGAGCATATATATGTATATATACATCATAAATTATATATATATATATATATATATATATATATATGGATTCAATATTTTTTATGGTTAAAAGAATTGAAATTATTGGAATTAGGCAAATCATGAGTAGAACAAGGGATAAAAATTTATGTGCCTTTGCTTTGATCTCTTTTATAACTTTAATATTGTGTGATGCTAAATTGTTAATTTAAATTGCATAAAATTTTATTGTTTCAATTGGTTTTGGGCAAAACCACACATGCACTAATCACAAAGCGGTTTCGTATGCGGTTTGAATTTGTCAAGCAATGACTTAAGCGATTTAGGTGTCTGAGAGAACTGGCTGCATCATGCTCACCCCTAAGTATGTCATTTAAAGAAACATAGCAACCGATGAATAAAAATGTCCCTCTTCCCCTCTCTCCACCATTCCCGACACTACCTTCAGTAGGTAATTGAAACCCAAACACAATATTTAATTACGTCTCTATTAATTAGTTGGAAGAATTAAGTAGTTTACCCGTTGGGCGAACAGATCTGAAGCTCTAGAAGTTGTTGCGCTATCAGTGCGATTTGTAAATCAAAAATTAGATATGAACCTGTGAGATTGCCTCACTCACACTCCTTCGGGCATATTTCATCGACTCCTCAAAGTAAGCTGGCTTAATTTTGAAAATATTATCCATTTCATCTTCTTCTATAGCTTAAGGATTCTCAGTCGTAGACGAGAGCGAGACGAGATCTGACTATGAGTTTTGATTTAGGATAAAGACAGAACTCTGAGTTTTAATTTGGGATAAAGGCATAAGGCTTACAATTAGGAAATAAAAACTTAATTCAATTAACCGGTACATCGGTTCGGTACGGTACATACCGAAGTCACAAAAAACTTCTCAAACCTAGTCCCAAATAACTAGTATATACCGATTATATGTACTGATACCGAATCGATTTCGCTTTGTGTCGAACTGGCCGGTTCAAACCGGTTCGGTTACTGAAAAAACGAATTAAATGTTCACCCCTAGATCAAACACATTTTGAGATACCTCCGTGGAAGTATAGATCTTAGGTTATTTTATCCAATAGATTTAACGTCGCAATTGATTAGATATATCGATGCAAGATATTTATCAGATCCACACAATAGGAGATCATAAATAGGTTATATATTTACATATTGTGACACGATTATATCCTGAAAATACACAAAGCAAACTATGACAACTACATCTTCAAATCACTCAGAAATTCTCGCAATACATGAAGCAAGTAGAGAGTGTGTTTGGTTGAGAATAGTTGTTCAACATATTCAAGAGTCATGCAGATTACCATTAATCAAAGACATTCTTACAATTATGTATGAGGATATCATTGCATACATTGCTCAATTTAGAAGAGGATACATCAAAAGAGATAGAACAAAACACATTTTACCTAAATTATTTTACACACATGAGCTACAAAAGAAAGGTGATATAGACATGTATCAAATTTGATCATGTAATAATCTAACCGACTTATTTACAAAATCACTACCAAATGCAACATTTGCAAAACTTCGTAATAAGGTCGGAATGCGTCGATTGAACACAACATTTCATCAAGGAATAATAAATTCCTTTTGAAGGGGAGACTGTAATCTTTTTCCTTGGTCATAATTTTTCTTTATCCTAATGGATTTTTCATGACAAAGTTTTAATGAGACAAGTCAATTAAAGTATAATATATTTATGTAAGAGTTATGTACATGCAACTTATTAAATGAAAGAAAGGTCTAAGAAAAAATTCCTAAAAACTTCAATCTTGCATCTTTTTATTGCTTTCCCTTTTCAAGCCAAGCTTCACTTTGCTTGTGCGACCAGAAAATCTGCAGTAATAAGTTTGTTTTCTTATATAAATACAACAGAGAAGAACGGTAAGCAAATATCTGGTAGATTACTTTTCATAATATAAAATTTTATACTATTTTGAAATCAAATTGGACCAGCCTGTCTGACCACTGGCAACCACAACTTCCAACAGATTTAGCTGACAAATCATTTTCTACAGTTGTTTTTTTCATGTTGAGTATCAAATTTGGTTATCATAGCTGTCTAAGTAATTGATACGAGCCGTATAAAGAGGTTTACTTCTAAGTATGAATGTAACATTATACCTGTCAACGAAAGTAACAAATACTAACTCTAATAACAAAAATTCCAATCGACTTCTTCCAGCACCTGCCTAAATAAAAAAACAAACTGGTGATGACTTGAAGCAAAGAAAAGGAAAGAGCACCACCTTTATAGATGCAAAAGCCAAAAAAAGAAGTTCATTCTATTTATTATTTCTTCCACCAGGGAATTATGTATGTCTCATCAACTAAAAATTATACTATAAAAAGAGATTTGATTCAAGTAAATGTTTACATCTATATTCATAATGAATTCAACACAGAAAACAAACTTTAGCAGGCTCATCACCTGATCATAACCTTGACCTGATGCTCCCATAAGTATTCTTCCGTTCTTTAAACTTTATAAGACACCCATGATTTGCATATTTTTTGCCTGACTACCTTTCTCTCAGCAAAATTCACCAGTAATTGTTGAAGCAACAGGAGCTGGCGTGACTAGTTTGCAGACTCTGCACTATACAAAAAACAGCAAGCAAGCACACTAGAATGAAGCATAGGACCTGCTAAACCAGACTTTCTGAAGACCATGTATATACAAGGAATGGAATACCCATGACTTGATTGAGCTATCGTGCAACCCCCACCTGAAAACTCACAAAATAGCCCTTGCTAAATCTTTATGATCAAGTTGGTATCTGAAATTTCCTGTTGAACCCTGCAAATGAAATCTGAATAGATTAGCCCACTTGTATCTACCAATAACACCATATAACTGGAATACTACAACACAAGCTCAATCAAGCATGGGGTGACCACTCGTAACCAAGACTTAAAAGCATAAAGGCTCATAATTTCTTGAAACTAATAGATAGACAGGCTTATTTAAGTTGCTTCATTATAATTTTTAATTTGAGGGGAAAAACAAACAAGACTAACTCTTATTTCACATTGTCAATCAATATAATCTAGAGCAAAAATCATAGAAAAGTCTAGGTAATTTAACAAACTTGACCAGAATCATCTTTTTTAAAAATAATTGTAAATTCCCCAACCTTAATTTGATACAAACAGATAAACTTCTTGAGAATTCTCTAGTATTTCATACTCGTATGCGTAGCAGAATCACAAGCCTAGATTTAATTAGAAAACATGACCCCTATTTCTTGAGAATTCTCTAATTATTCATAATAATGTATAACAGAATAACAAGCTTAAATTTCAATGCAAAACATGACCCTGAATTTGGAAGCATTAAACTGGAATCAGAGTCCATAAAAATGTTAACCCAACATGACTTCCCTGCTCTCAAAGAGTGCCTAAAAACTTTTGTCATTAATTGCCTGGCCAAAATCAACAATTCCAATAAACCCGAACACATACGTACTTTCTAAAATCTAAAACCCTGAATTGACTGACCAACGAAAGAAGGGAAAAAGAAAGAAAACCTTATAAGCAGCTTGTTTAATGAGGCTCCTCCCACCCTGAACCTGCAGATCCGGTAACTGAACAGCCAAACACTCCCTTGGAGTTTCAAAGGAAGAGAGAGAAAATTGCTTAGAAACAACACCAACATCAAAGTATATCAACCCAGAACTGGGAACGTCAACCCGAATTTCCTTCACCGGGAACCACAAAAATAAATCTTGGGCAGAAATACCCGACAAGGCATCGATCTGGCCGTAAGTCAAAGTGCCCGAAACGTTTTGATCATAGTGCAATTCATTTTCAAACTTGGCATTGCAAGCTTGAACCAAATGAACTTCGAATCTCCCAGAATCATCAACGCTGAAGTCCGTAACACCCTTTGGGAGCAACCCCATGGGCAAACCGTGAGATTTAAGTACATCGTATATAGATGCTGATTCAGAACTTGAGAGCCATAAAAGGGTTGAAAATGATAGAATTGAGAAGACCATAAGACAGAGTTGAGGAATCATGGTGTTTTAATTTGCTGTTTTTTGGGTTGTGTTAGAGCATAAGGGTTTTTTTGGTGGGTGGGATTGAGCTTTTTATGAGAGAGGAGAGAGAGAGGAGGGGGGATACATATATAAGGGTGAGGGTTTAAGAAGAAGAATGGAGGAGAGAGAATCGAAGGACTGGAGGAGGAGGAAGAAGAAGTAGAAGGTTGCCAGCAAGAATACAGAGCGGATTAGGAGAATGATAAATTATTGGTAGTGAATGTGGGGTCCTTTCTTTTGGCAAAGAGCTGGGATCCTCTGTGTTTCAAATCTTAGGTGTTTGTTTGTGTTTAGTTGAATGAACAAATGAAGAAGAATATATCGTGTTCGTGTTGTTTGACCCTCTAAGAAGGGCATCATTGGAATTAGCCCTTCATTTCCTTTTTATTTATTTGTCTTTCACTTTTAAGAGAGAAAAAATTGTTATATTTAATCTGTCGTTTATAAATTTTAAGAAAAAATTAATAACTTAATTTTAAGCGGTGATTTGTTTGTCATTTGTTAAAAAAATAAAAGAGAAACAAAATCATATTTAATATTTATAAATCAAGTCACTAATATATAAAACAAAAAAAATGTCACTAAAAAACTATATAATAAAGGAGGAAGGAGTTATTACTTACTCCATTACTCATTAGAAAGGAATGGAGGATAAATTAAAGATAATGTTTTAGACTTATGTATAATAATTAATTAAAATAATCATTTATAAGTAGTTAAAAGTGTAACAATTGTCTAATATATCCTTGACATGATAATATGTTATCTCCATTGGAATAATTGAAGAGCATAGAAAAGAAACAAGATATTAACATATATGGTGTAATTGCACTTTCATTGGAATAATAACTATTTTAGGAACAGATAAGGAAAGGGAGAGTTATTATTTCACAATAATAATATAGGGATAGGTTATGAAAAGTAATTAAGTTAATTTTTTTTTAAAAAAAAAAAAGTAAAACGTCATGTAAATGACAAAAAAGAAAAAGAACTACGCAATATACCAGTGTTAATCACTAGACTAGGGAGGTGTATTCAATTAAGATTTTTAAATACTTTTAAAGATTTTAAAAGTTTGATTGTATTCAATCAATACATTTAAAGAGTTTATAAAAGTTTAGTGGTATTCAATTACAACTTTTTTAATGTCTTTAAAAATTAGGTGGTATTGAATTAAGATTTTTACAAAGTCTATAAAAGTATTTTGGTATTAAAAAAGTCATAGACTTTTCAGATTTCTATTAAATGGTGAGTTTGACAGACTTTAGAAAAAGAATTATAATTATCAACCCATATCCAAAGTCTGACCTCATCACTAAAGATTTCTAAAGACTTCATATCTCATCTTAATAAACTAAATAAATTTAAAATACAATTCACACGAATCCAATATTTCTAATTACTTCACATGAATCCAATATTTCTAATTACTTTATAATCTAGAATAATTAATACTTCTGTTGTACCCACAAAAATAAAATATTTATTTTATTTTTGTAGTCAACGTAAAAAATTCAAAATTTTTAAATTTTGAATTTATTTGTTATTTAATAATAAACACACGTTATTATTTCAAAAATAAAAATAAATACACACTATATTTTTGTGGCCAAAAAAATTAGGTATCGTCACCCATCTCTTGGTCGCCACTTATATGGTACATAAATTCAAATACAACTTACTTAATATAAGCCTCAAAGGTATGCAATACGACATAAAGCGTGAGTTTGAATACAAATATTGTCTCACTAGATATTATACAAACTCGAAAAGAGTCCTCATTACAACTATTATCACTTTATTTCACACGGAATAGTGAGGACTACTAATCTTATCCTACGGACCATTACTTACGTTCCCCGACTCGTCTCAAATTTATGTTCTCATTTCACGAAGAAAACGGTGAAAGAAAAGGTGAAGCTCAATGCTAAAGAAGAAATATTATGACTAAGATAATGCAGAATAAATTATCATTAGCCTTCAACGATGTTAACCGATAAAATACAATAGACAACCGGGTTTAGCTGCGCAATGAATAAGCAATCCATTAAAAGAGTCAAAAGTAGAGAATAAAGTCTACTATCTTTTAGGTTTTAAAGGTTTTCATCAATTTTTATCATTTGAGACTCGACAATAATAAACCACCACATCTAATCATCCCCTGTACTACGCGGTCGAGGATTTTCATCAAATTATCAATGGTTAATTATACCGAAAGAATCACTTTCAGTCGTAATCATACCAAAAACTATCCATCATTCATGCACAGACCGGCTTTGAGGACTTTCATCACATCATTTATATCAAGTCGTAATTATCTTAGAATGATCCTCAGTCATAATCATACTAAGTTCATCTATGCACGTAAGTGAAAAGATAACATAATATAACATGAGGGATGATGACAATGACATATAGTAATTCAATAAAACAAGTTCAAGAATTATTTAATCCATGAATTATTAACGTCCAAATTGTCAACAATGATCTTTGTTTTCAGTGAGAGTAAAATTCAATAATGATCGGAAGAATATTTCCATGAAAGAGATCTTTGGATGAAACGCAAATATCGAGGATATTCTACTAATTTCATGGAGTATAGAAGTCAAAGTTTTAACCAATTGGGTATAATAAAGAATGGAATAACAAAAAGAAATCACCGTGCATGCGGTGCTTGCGTGTAGGCGGGTTATTCAACAAAATAATAATAATCTAACCGGTCGGTGAAATTCTGCAAGCTGGGATGTTCAACAGAATAATAAAGATGGAACCGGATCCGGTGTAAAACACACAGATAGGATATTCCAAGCGAGAATGATAAAGAGCGGAACCAGTCGGTGTAAAACATCTGACAGGATGTTCCAGCAGAATAATAAAAAGCGGACAAGAGTTAGGTGTAAAACCTGTGACGAGGATGTTCCAGCGAGAATAATAGAAGAATGTCACCAAGTATAGGGTAAATAGCGTATCTGAGTTATTCCAATGTAATAATAAGCAATGGAATAACATAAGGATTTCACCAAGTATAGGGTATCTGGCGTATCGAGGAGTTATGTATAGGGTATGCCACTTTTACGAGTTATTCCAGCAGAATGATAATGAATGGAATAATGAAGTTCTCTTCGAAGAAAAGAATAACACCCCTACAAGTAAAAGAACTGAATATAGAAGTAGTGAAGTAGCGAGAATACTCTTCTTCTTTACATAATTTTTCTCTATATAACTTCTTTTCTATAATTTCTCTCTCAGAGTTTGATGAATTCGTAAGAAAATAATGAAGGAATGAAAAACATTTATAGGAAAATGGAATGCATAAGTAATTAATCCATTGAACGGTCAGGATTGATTTACTTTAATCGGCGATCCATATTTAAAGAAAAATCTTTTAAATAAAATATAATATATTCTATTTATATAAAAATATTTTCTTATCTGAAAAACACTATCGCAATCTACTCTGCAAAACTTATACGCAAAAAACTCTTGTCAACACTACGATAATAAAATATAATATATTCTATTTATGAATAACTTTAATAAAGTATTCTATTTTATATAAAAGATGTTTACGTTTTATTACGTTAATAATATGAATAAAAAAACGTCATTATCATTATAATAATTCATATTATTAATCGTGATAATGGAATCAAAGTGGTGATTTTACCATAAGCATCGATAATCAATACTGGTGTCTTTACTATGCAACCACACGTATTCTTTGTCTTTTTACTACTGAGTAGTTCAACGGTAACACACGGTAAAACTTCCATAGTTATTTGATAAAATATTTTTGTCGTTTTCTCAATCCAGGATAATAATTACATTAATAAGGGTCCACCAATGATTGGTAGTTATTGCTGAATATTCCCCGCTAAACAAGAATATTAAAACCAATCGAATATAATATAACCACTGCATACTTTTGCAAAATTTATAAATACTACCCACAACTATAATATTATCTTAAATTCACACCAAAATATTAAAAATTATTTTGACAAAATTTAAATCTTTATTGATAAAATGCAGGGTCTCACAATTTTAAAATTTTATAATTTAAGTAAATTAACTTAAAATTAGAGTTAAATGAAAAAAAAAAATGAGAGAGGAAAGTAATTTATATAGAGTACGTACTTTATAGTGATATATAGTTGTATAAAATATATAAGTTCTTCAAGCTTTTATCATAATTTTATTATATGTTACATTACTAAACTAAAAATTTATTAAAAAGAATATAAATAAAAATATTTTTTATTTGAAAAATAACTTGCTATTTTAAAATATACATGAAACAAGTATATATTATTTTTATTTACAAATTTTGATACTAAGGCGAGGTAATATTCAAATATTTGAATGGAAATCGATATATATTGCAAATGTTTATATTAATTTTTTAATGCTTGAATTCGTAAATAAGTATTGATGACAACTTTTGTAGATTGGAATGAAAATAATAATTTCAAATAAAAGCGCGACGCATATCATAAAGTATATATAAATTTCGATGAAAAGTGAGTTTAATTTTTGTATGCGTCTATAATTTCTAAAGTTTTATTGGTATCCAAAGTATCCAAATATATTATTAAATGAGTAGAATAATATGAACAACTTTTCAGCGTATATAAAATCTCATCTTGCCACAATAATATAATGAGATTTACTCTAGTTCATGAAAAAAGAGGAGATGTTATGTATACATGAGCTAATTAACAATTAATATAAGTTCAAAGATATATTAGAAGTATACAAAAGTCTCATCACGATTATTGATAAAAAGTTTATAAAAGTACATTATTTATTTTATAGAGTCTATAAAAGTCATTTTAAAAAAATCTTTAAGTTTTTGAAAGTCATTAAAATTCCATAAATTTTACAAAAATATATCACTTAAAAATATCTTTAAAAATTTTAATTGAATACATCCTAAGACTTTGTGAATATTGATTGGTGAAATTTGAGAGGAGTTTATTAATTAGTAGCAGTATTATTGATTTTACTTTTTCCTTGTATTGGAATTTGGACATTCTCATTAGTGTAGTCATCCATATTTATATATTCTAGATGTAAAGATTTTAATCCCCATTTAATTCCTTCCTGCATATACTATATAGTAGTAGTATATTTTAAGAAATGGGATAGAGTTTCAAATTAAGAAATAATATAAAATATCTTTTATGTTCCTAATTAATTATTTTTGTCTCTATAATTGTATCTTTTTCATTCTCCATAATTGTTCCTAATTAATTATTTCTTTCTCCACAATTGTATTTACTAAGTATATTAAATAGAGGGGTAAATTGGGAAAAAATAGTGCAATATTGCATAGAGATTTCAAAACGACATTTATATAGAATAAAATCAAATGTCTACTTTTATATAATAAGAGAAAAGAGATACCTTCCATAAGTTGAGATTTATTTATGATCAAATAAGAAATGAAGACAACTAATTTAGGAGGAAATAATAAAATCTTTAATACCAAATAGAATATTATATCCTCTCTCTCTCTGCTAAAACACAAATAGATATTTTGGATTAAGCTCCCTCCATTATACTTTCTATTCAATTATACATCACACTTTTTTTAAAATTTTAGATAGTATGATTCGAATCAAGACTAATCAACTAATTTATAATATCGAGTAGTATACTTGTTCTAAAATAAAAAATAATTTAATATGTTTTACTATTCGATAAACATGTAGATTTTTTATTAAAATTTCAGTGATTGAATTTTTTTTTAAACTTTTAACGATAATAATATTTTTAATAATTTTATTGATCTTAATATAGTCAACTATCTATTAACGCATTTTGATAATTATTACCAAATTAAATTATTAAAATCAAATAATTAAAATATTGAATGAAATTAGAGGTAAAGTATAATCGAGGCCAGCTATCCCATAATTTTGTAGGGATTTAGCAGAATTGGGTTACAATTGGATAGCCAGTTTTTTAACATAACCAAACAGTAAAGTTTTGGAGACGAGCTCATATTTTATTAAGAACCAAATTCATACGTACGCCATTAGGATATATTGTTCTACTATTCCTTTAAAGTTTAATTTTCAAGGTAAATTTGAGATATATTTTTTAAATATTAAATAAAAATATCAATTAATATTATTAAATAATAAATTTGTATTTTGATAATTATTAAATAAATTTATATTACTTTTATTAACTTAATTTATTCTGCCGTCGGAAATAAAGTTAAAGCAAATGATAAGTACAACTTGAAAGAGAGATAAGAAAAAGACTTGGAAAGCGTGGCACATTTTAAGAATGTCAGTGTAAATTGATAATATGTAATAAGATATAATAAATTAAAGTAAAATTATTTTTAATTTTATATATTTTATGTATATATATATAAGTTGTAATAATAATTTGACTGAAAATTTTTATATGTGCCTTGGGTTCAATTAAAATGTCATATTTAAAAATTATAAATATTAAAATTACATGTGTTTTATATATATTTTAAATGATACATGGTAGATTCAATTCCGATGACATAATAATAGTAAGAAATAATAATGATAAACTGAAATACATGCTAAAATTATTATCAATCACTGCGTTATGTAAATTATGTGAATTAAAATAAAAAATTTAAAGACTAAATAAAATAATAATAAAAATTTATCATAAAAAGATAAAATGAGAATTATTCTAAAAGTTAATTGCATTTTTGAAAGTAAAAAACGCTTTAGAAAATTATTTATACCAAAAGCCTCCTTCCTGCTTTATATTATCAGATTAGACAAAAGGCATTAATAGTGAGTTGTTAAATTGAGGGTTGACATTTTACTGTGGGATTTCTTTATTAATCATTGTTAGGATTTCTTTCCTCCTTATTTTTCATTTTATTGTGAACTTTCTTTCTTCTTCTTTGCGAGAATTTATTTCATCCGTATCATAAATCCTAGCTCACTAGTATAGTGAAGGAAAATTAATATATATATTTGCCAGATTGAGGATTTTAAAATTAAAAAAATATTATTTAATAAATAAAGACTCTTCCTCTAAAACGTATTTATTTATTCATGCAAATAATGAGACCCTTTATCCGATATAAAATATTGGATAATTTTAACATATATATATATATATATATAGAGAGAGAGAGAGAGAGAGAGTATTGGAAGGACATAGAATTAGAAAAGAGCAATCACACTGACAAAAGATGACTACAAAAAATTGGATACAAAATGACGTGTTAAATTTATAATAAATGAATATTACCATACATAAGTGGGTTCAATGATTATAACTAATAATTATCATCTATATTATTTTATAGAAAATTATTAAATTCACAATTTAAAAAGTTATTTTCACAATAAAAATGTCATTATAGATCTTATACATCTACAACGACACTTTTGTTGTGAGAATAATAAAAAATATTGTAAATTTAACAAAAGAATGATTCTAACTTCTGCATGTAATAATTGAAGAAAAAAATGTGTGTATATATTATATTACATATACGATTAGAAGTGACAATCGTGTTATGTTAGGTCGTGTAAGGTGATAAACATTGCATGGGGGAGGGAGAGCATGTGAAGATGAGGCTGGCTTGATGATATTTTAGAGATTATGTCTTGACATGTTGCGTACTAGTAGTATACTTAATTGAGACGGAAAAATGTTGTCAATAATAATAATTATTATTATTCTTTGAAACATGTTGAATGTCTTTTCCTTGGGGGCCGGCCTATGGATTTATATGCATGCGGACTGTCTGTCTGTTAACAATTTAGACATTGCAGTGCAAGTGTCTATGTATGTATGTATGTATGTATATCTGGTCCAAGATAGCCAACTAGACCATGTTAATCTTGCTTGCCAGCCAGCCTAAATAATTAATTAAACTTAAACGTTAGTTTGTATATTATTTATTTAATTAATTAGTTAGAAACCCATCAATCAGATTCCAAATCTTTAGCTTAAGGTTGACAAACTAGAACTAGTAGTAGTGAGATAGGGGTAGCTAGCTAGGGAGCTAAAAAAGTTTAAAAATAAATTATTTTTTTATAATAATACTACATAATAATAATGTTTCATTCTGCTTAGCATGCTGCAACGTGCATCATGTTTGTAAATTTTGTTTTGTTGGAGTAATTAGTTAAAGCTACCATCCATATATCGCATGCTTAGATAGGGCATATATATATGGAAATTAAATTGATGATTAACTTAATTACAACCCAACCCACCACATGCAACCATTTTAATAATAATTATATATGATTAAGCAACCTCCATTCATTTTTCAATTTGTCTGCTTGTTTGTTGTTACGTTGTTATATATACTAATACTACATAATAACTATTATTATTTTCAATAATAATTTTAATTTCAAAATATAAGATCAAGTTTGAATTTATTTATTTTTTTCAAATCACTCGCTACGAGATATTTTAAAATTTAAAGTTGATGGGATTCGTTTGATTTTGAAAATAACTAATCAATTAGTAGTATTTTACATTATTATATTCTCTAAAATTATTAAATATGAAATATCTTATATTAACTTCTAAAATATATTATTAATTAATTCTATGTATATATTTTGAAATATGAGCTATATATTGGTTTCTAATTTTCAACATTAAAATTATCGAACATATATAAAGTTATTGAGCTGAGCATAGAAAATATCTTCTAATCTTCAAAACAAATCTGGAAAAGTCTATCATCCATGCATGCATTCTGTGGCAAATGAATAACTTAATTATTGTGAATGCTCTTTATGTTCTAATATATCTACAAGCTAACACTTCCTCTACCATTTACAAAGTTAAATAATTAATATAAATTTTATATTTATTTCAAAAATTATTACGACTCTTAATTTTAGAAAAAGGAATATAAAAATATAGTTTTTATCTTAGCTCTTCTCTCTCCTCTGTAAAGAATGAAGAAACAAAGAATCTATTATTCAAATTTCAAACGCTCTCTCCGTTCTTAGACACAACTCTCAGACCCAGCCAATTCGATCCCTCTCCTAAATCTTTTCTTTCTCATACCCAGCCCTAATTCCAGCCCCAAATCTCTCATACCCAGCCCATCACGCAGAGAGAATCTCATCACACAGAGAGAAACGCGAGATCAACGAAGGTGTAAGACCATCTCCTCTTGGCTCTCCTCTTCCTCGACTTCCATTACGATACCCACCAGCCCACTGGTCCAAGAATCCACGTCGATTATCTTGGTATGGGGGAAAGGATGGGGGAGCGACCTAACGTGAGCAGGGGTGGTGGTTATCGCCGTTGTTGATGATACTTCTTCTAATTCAGAAGAGTGACGGCATATGGCTGAGCTTACCGGCGACGGGGACGAAGTGTGTCTCAGAGGAAATTATGACGGCATATGGAATCCACGAAGCTTACCGCCCACCGTCTCCGTCAAGGTAATAGTCCCCATAAAATTTAAATTTTTAATTGAGTTGGTTCTCTGATTTTTCTTCTATTGAATTTTGCCCCATGAATTGAGATTTTACTTATAGCAGTTTTGATTTTACTTCTCCGCCCACTGTTGTTTGGATGCTTCTTGGCTCACTTGAATATTTTTCATTTACCATTAGTTTTTCGAATATCTCATAATTGGAATATGGACTACAGTACATGAGAGAACAAATTGTTGGCTAATTAAGTTTAAAGACAACTGATAAGTTGAAGGATTATTATAGAAGGAAGGCAGAGTGTGGTGAAGCCTATTAAGAAGGAAGTGAAGAGAACTCCTATGAAGAAGAACCCTTTGAAGAATCTCAACACTCTGTTGAAGTTGAACCCATACGCAAAGACTGCAAAGAGGATGGCTCTTTTGGCCGAGGCGCAGGCGTAAAGGCCAAGAAGGAGAAGCTTGATGAGAAGAGGATTCCAGTGACAAAGGTATGTAATCTTAAATTTCCAATGTTTCTTAATAGTTTGTATATGCAGTCATTACCTGTTTTTTTTATTTATACATGTCTATGAAAATTGTTAGCTGACTTGGTTGTGAGACCCACTGAGTAACAAAATCCTTCTTATACATGTCTATTAAATTTCCAATGTTTCTTAATAAATTGTTAGCTGTTTTCTTTATACATGCCTTGTGCACCTAACAAAATCACTTGTAAATAACAATGCCCACATTTTATTAAAATGAATCTGATATCGTTTGAATGTTTTCTTTTGATATGTCTACAGACAATATTTGGTTCTGATATATAAATTGCTTTTGGATGTAATGATTAATGCCCTATTGCTCTGGCTGCTTTAGGGCTGTTCTTTGGTTCTGATCTTTAGGGCTGTCTTTAGGACAATATTTGGTTCTGATATAAATTGGTTCTGATCTTTAGGGCTGTCTATACAAGCTTTATTTATTTTCGTTTGGTGTATTGTTTTGTAAGCATCCTTTTGTTTGGTTGTTTATTGTAGTACTTTTGTCAGTGGTATCATCTGAATTTTGTTTCTTAAGAAGTTAGCATTGATTAATGTGCTTGCTATAAAAATTATTGGAATCCAAATTTGTTTGGAGAAATATATATGCTTAATGAACATGACTTCACCCCAGATATGAAGTAAACTTAAAGAGTTGGCTGTAGAACTTTGTAGACATAGAGGTGCTTGGATATTCATTTGGGTTCTCTGTATTCATGATGCTAATTTATTATAGTATGTTTTATTTTGTATATTGGATACAGTCTGAGGAACAGAATTTGATGATTCTAGGTGAAGCCAAGCTCCTTATTGGAAATTACATAATGGGTCTTTGGATTTGTTTGCTTGCAAAAAATTGTTATAAAAAATACTACAAAAGTTTAGTGAATGTGCATGCTACAAGGTTTGGGAGAAGTGCTTATCTCGAGCTTACCAGGGCATATAATGAATTGTCGAAATTTTGGTCTTCAGAAAATTACCAGTCCTCTTTTGTGAAAGTTTTTTATATTTTTTAATGAATAGATAAATTAGCCATGGTGCCTATTATTGCTTTTTATATTTATAGTAGGATCATGTTTATTTGTTTTTTTCCCCATTGAGTATTAGTGTTGCCGTTAATAATCAGTGCTAATGATCCAAGTGTATAAAATTTTATTATGTCTTAAAAATGCATTTTTTTTCTTTCTCCAAGACTTGAGGTATGTTATTTTCATCCATTTTTCACTGCCATTGTGCTTATTTTGTCTATTCTTTTATTGATGTTAAGTTATATTGAGTAAAATAATCTTTAATGTAAGGATAATTTTATGCATTCCTAAGTTGTTTTTTGTTGGTTTTGTTTTTTAGGATATGTTTCTTGCAATATATTTTGTGGTTCCAATTATCACTCATATAGTGGTCCCAATATATTTTGAGGTATTTCTGTTCGGAATATTCTTAATTTTAAAGTCTTTTGGTATGTAGAATAACATTTGAGAAATTCTGGTGGGTTTAGATTAAGCTACAGTTTTCAGTGGGTATTTGAAGAAGAGAGGGTTCAATATTGAGCATTGATGTTTGAGAATTTCTGTTGGGTTTAGATTAATTTATGGTTTTTATTTTTCTTGGGGTTTTAGAGCTAAATATTTGATTGTCTCTCCATTGTCGTTGACGACCCAATATATATGATATATTTAAGTCATAATTGAGGTATTACTTTTTTTCAAGTAAAATGAGCCCAAATAGTGACGCTTAGTTACTGCATCTTGTATATATTCTTCTTCATTTTTCAAGTGAAGGATTTATTGCAGTTTGAAGGCACGACGTAAGTGAGTATGTATTGCTTTGTTAACAATGAATGATGTAGTGTTTTGGGTACCTTCATGTTTAAAGGTTTTATTGCAGTTTGAACAATGAATGACAGTTAAGTCGGTCATGTTATCTGATGTATTGTTTTTGGGTACCTTTATGCCTGATACTACTAAAGAAACTGGAAAAGATCTATTTTCTCCATTTTTCACGCTACATCCATTGGTTGTGGCATGCTCCAAACAGGGTTGTGCAACTTTGGATTCAGTAAGTCTTTTCATTTAGTTTTCATCAGTCACATATAGTGTTTTCAGCACTCATTAATTTAATTTTTTTATGTAATTGCTATCTTATGATGTTTTGTCACTACATCAATACATCATGTATTATTTTTCATGTATAGTTTATGCAGTGGTCAAAAGGTTGGAGTATTAGGTTAGTGATTTTTATATTGTAGGCTGTAACTCTTTTTTTGTTGATAATTCGGTAGATAAGATTTAAGATCATTATTTAAAAAAAGAAGGAAAAAGAATCAAGGCCTCCAGCCCAATCTTTTTACATGAGCTTTAAAAGCTAAAATTGTTGAGAGTGGTAATCTATGTCCAATGTACAACATCTTATTGAATTAGCTATTAGCAGTTTACGTCACACATACCCTACCCCTCTCAAAATTATTGAATTAGCTATTAGCACTTGGCAAGCTCAAACTGGTAAAAAAAGCGATCCATTTCTCACACATACCCTACCCCTCTCTTTTCATGTTATTTGTTTTTAAACCAAAAATTGAACAAGCTTGCCTCTAAATAAATTTCTGAGTTCAGGAATTCCCCTCAAGGCACATTCATGCTAAAGAGTTGAATTATCTATTCCAGTATTCCCCACAAAACATGAGTGAGAGAAAAAAAGGTCGTCCATTGTCAAATTCCAGGCATCTTCAAATTCTCTACACTATTTTTACGAACATAAGAACTTTAAATTCATACATGTCAAACCAATTACTGCAACAGTAATGTACAGAAAAACAGAAAAAGGCGTTCTTTTATATGATTGAGGCCGGAGGGTTGTCTAAGAAACTTAGCAAATTATAGTACAAATTGGAGCAAAACTATCACTCACACAGGAAGATCTAAAAACTAAGACCCTCTTAGCATATACATTATCTTTTGTTTTTCTTTTTCCTATAAATATGCCTATAGATCCATCATTATGCATGAATCAAACAATATAGAATTCACACCGTAACATGATTGAACTCATTTCTGGTAACCCCCAATGTCAAATAACCACAATCAAACCCAAATCCTGCTCTGGGATAGTAAACTTAGAAATTGGTCTAAGAAACTTAGCAAATTGTAGTACAAATTGGTCTAAGAAACTTAGCAAAAAATTACCTTCTAGAAACAATTTTAATTTTTCAAGTTTATCAAAAAAACAAACTAAATAAGTGAAAAACAGAACTTAGAAGGTGAAAATTTGGTGGTAGTACTCAGTGAGATACCAAATACTAAAACAACAAGAACCACCAACTAAACAACAGTCCAACTCCCTCACTCTTTCTTTCCTCTCACTCAAAAATCTAGCAGGAATATGAACTATGAACCCACAACAATGCAATCAGAAAAAAGGTACAAATTTTCCTTGCTTATTGTTTTCTCATGTTTTAGATTTGCTTCTAGAACTCTCTCTTTTGCTGCACCTGCAACTCCTTGAGTATTTACTATCAATGGCTTGAGTATTTACTATCAATTGTTTGAGAATTTCTGCTGAGTTTGTGTTTATAAATAAAGGACAGGGAGCTAATTTTTCATTTTTCAAGTGAAGGATTTATTACAGTTTGAAGGCACGACGTAAGTGAGTATGTATTACTTTGTTAACAATGAATGATGTAGTGTTTTGGGTACCTTCATGTTTAAAGGATTTATTGCAGTTTGAACAATGAATGACAGTTAAGTCGGTCCTGTAATCTGATGTAGTGTTTTCGGTATCTTTATGCTTGATAGTGCTTTATTCACATACTGAGAAAGTGCAATTTAACTTTATATTCACATGCATTTCAGGTTTATGTAGTGCTGCGAATATATATGGATGCATTCTGGCTGATGATATTGGGGTAAATATTACTGTGTATCTTTTTGACAATGTGTCTGCAAATACATCCAGTGTTTACTTATTTGATTTGTGTTCTAGGTTATTAGTATTCTTGGTTTAATTTGTACAGTTTGAGAAAAAGAACCCACTGAAGCTTGAAACTTTAGTCCGTCAGAGTTTGATGACTATAAAGTCCTTAGAAGTGAGTTTTAGTGTGCCCTAAAAGTGACTGCCAATTAAAGCTGCATTACTGCCACTTAAGAGGAGATATAGGTTACATGTTGGATTTTCTCTCCCATCTTTCCTCAGTGGAATTATAGAACCTATAATATGATTAATATGAAACGAGAAAATAAGACGATCTAAATTTATCAAGAAACGTTAATTCATTATGCAATGCAAATAAATTGCTTTTATTGTGAGGTTTATAGTCTAAAAAGTCAAGTTGTCAATAATTTAAAGGAAATTGTTATCCCCAGTGTAGCTTCTGGCGCTTTTTTGATGCCATCTCTTTTGGTTTATTATTTTCTTTGAGGAGTCATCCCTCATATTCTTTTGTTGAGATGTAAACACTAAAATCCTCAACTACTTTACTTGCACCTTCATCTGTACTTGCCCTCAAGTTTTATTTTGACTCACATATTTCGATAATTTTTATATTTCAAATATTTTCAGGTATACATTGAAGGATACTTGGTGAAAGTTGTAAAGAATACTTGGTGTAAGCTGTAAAGTAATGAGTCTTATGCAACATTTTGTTTCTCTATTTTCTGCACGTTTGTATTTTTTGTATTCCGTCTTTTGTAAAGTTAACTAATTATACA
Organism: Panax quinquefolius; assembly: GCA_020205615.1. Classification (NCBI taxonomy): domain Eukaryota; kingdom Viridiplantae; phylum Streptophyta; class Magnoliopsida; order Apiales; family Araliaceae; genus Panax; species Panax quinquefolius. The sequence continues at coordinate 1,531,118 of CM035154.1, read as the reverse complement.
TGGTTATGATGATTTTTGAGTATGGAATGATGGTTTTTTTGGTGATTTGGATATATATTGATGATTGTTAGTTTTGTAGACAGGTTTAGAATTTTTTGAATATCTATTTTTAAAGGAAATTCTATCAAAATTTCTTGAAATTAGTACCGACTAGTTCGATGTTTTGGTGGTTGGATATGTATTGATGATTGATTATGTATTAATACCAAGTAGCGATAACTACAACTAGCCTTGAGCTGGTAGTATAACTACGACTGGCCTTGAGTTGTTGCTGACTTTGCCCCTGTGTCAGTTTTCCTATTTCTTTTACTTTGGACCGGCCCCAAGGTGCTATACTTCCCGAATTTCTATTCCTTATTTTTTAAGCCAAATTAAGTGGGTATCTACGATGTTTAAATCAACGTTTTCATTCCACGAAACCATATATACCATATATATATATGTGTGTGTGTGTGTTTGTGTGTGTGTGTGTACGTACGTCTTACGAACCAAAAGTAGATAGACTGCTATTGAAATCACTCATATATATATATATATATATATATATATATATATATATATAATCTGTTAACGCTAAGTTTTTTGGTAGCGTTCAATCACATAATCCATGCGCTAGAACCTGTATGATAACAGATCACACAGAAGCTTGACGGCTTGTGCCGCCGGGGGATAGTTCCGGTGTGAGAATAAGTACAAGCCGTTTACAAGGTTTAACAATGGAGGCTAAGTGTTTAGTGTTCAAAAGTAGGTATTACCTGTTAATTGTAACCTTGGCCTTATATTTATAAGACTCTCTCCACCTTAGAATCCTTCCAAAAGTCGGATTAGGACTCCTAGTCATGGTAATTACCATAACTCGGGTCCAACACAATCTCCTTAAAAGGTGCAAGTGGAATCCAATCCAACCACTGTCTTTGGAGTTACCTTATTCAATTATTATTAGGACCCTGAACTCTGCACGCGAGAAAGCCCACTGTGCAGGCCCAAACAATCCCACCATCAGTGCAGGCTTGACCCCGAAAGGACTTCAAGGCAGGACCCGAACCCCACACGACAGGGTAATGTATCCGGCCCAAAGGACTCGGACACCGAACCCGAAGAGTATCCCCTAAGGTGAGGCTCCAGCCCAAAAGGGCTCGGACGCCGACCCAAACAGCTCTAACCTCTCCATGGCTTCAGCCCAATGGTCTCTTGAAGCCCTTCTAACGTCAGGCCTTCGGCCCAAGTGGAGGTCGGTAAAATGCTCCCAAACATTGCCCCCCTGTCTCTGATTATAATATATTTACAATTAGAGACTTGAAAGGTCAAGTAATCGGAAGGTCACGACAGCCAATGATGAGTTGTCTAGGGAAATCAAAAGGTCCGTCCTCGGTTCTTGAAACGTTGTACGCCTTTTCACGCTGGGTCCCACCTTGGGCATTTATTAGCCGCCCTGGGGTGGCGTGCAGCTGCACCTATAAAACCCTCGCCTCACCCATCACTGTCATTCTTTCCAAACTCCTTGATTCAAAAAAGCTCATTCAAAAAATTTTTTGTGAGGCGATTTCCATGTGAGTTCTCGCTCCACCCTACTCTTCGATTTCAAGCTCATTACTGCTTACATTTGTTGCAATGGCTGATCCAAACATTGATCAATCTCCATACGCCATTGTAATCCCCACTCCTACCCCTATATCGACCATTGATTTAGTCCCGGTGGATCTGCCGGCACCACCACCGGACACCACTACATCCCCCACCTTCTCCACACCTATCAGTCCCGAAGCCAAAATCCGAAATGCTTACCACTCCGAAACGGAGTTTTCTCACATAAACACCCAGTCCACTATTCTCCCTTCTCAAATATCAGAAATTCGAGAACTGTTCAACATTCCGAGGGAATACAGGCTTCGGGTACCCACTTCAGAGGAGAGAATGTTCTAGAGACCCGAAGGTGAGTGGGTTGTCGTACCCCTACATCTATTGAGATATAGGGTTCGGTTTCCGCTTCATGATTTCATCTCAACTTTCCTCGGTTTCTTGGGGATCGGGTTTGCCCAACTTGTGTCGAACTCGTACATCCAGCTGATTTCCTTCATCGCCATGTGCCATGTGCCATGAGATCGGGATTACCCCCGGTCTTGACTTCTTCTTTGCCCTGTTCACCGTCGGTCGATCCAAAGAGCCTGGCCTTCACCAACTGAACAAACAACAAAGCCGAACAGTTCCTTTCAAGTCCCCCTCAAGGAACAAGGGTTGGCACCCTCAATGGGACTTCGTGAAAGGGACCGACCTCAAACTCCTCCCGAATTGGGCCCATCCCGAAGATCCTATCCCCAAAGTATCCAAATTCCCAAAGGATCGGGTCGGCGCCTTTAAAGAGTTCTACAAGCAGTGGAACAAGACCGAGTGAAACTTGAGGGTCTTGTCCAACGAGAGCTGGCTGTACCAGCATGGCCGTAAGTGTCTCACCCCGAACCTCCCTTCATCTTCTTGAACTTAAATATCTTTTTTCACCCATCTAACGGTAACTGATCTTCCAACATCCTTCTTATGGTACAGTGACAATCTTCAAGCCCGAAGGGGCCTCTGAATCTTTGGTTCCTCTTCCTATCTCAATCGAACCGATTTGTCTTCCTATTACCGATGAGATGGACGAAGAGGAGACTATCCTGATTGCGGAACTCTCTACGGGTTCCACTTCGGGCCCTGCTCCCCCGACTACCACCGCCGAACCTGTCGTGAAAGCCGCTCTGAAAATGAGTCGGGCTGAAAAGATTTCAACATTGAAGAAGACAAAGAAACCTTCCCAGCCATCAACAAAGCTTCCGACCAATACCCCTTCAGCAGTTACACCGAAATCGATTCTTCCCCCACATACTCAGGTCGCGGTGATCGAGGATTCGGAGGAAACCGAAGAGGTTCCTCTCGAACCCCGACCCAAAAAGCCTCGACTCGCCGATGAAACTGGTCCGCCGCGGTCTGAGAAACAAGTCATGGAAGCCGAACCCGTGGTCGTCTCCACACCCTCCTCAAAACCAAGCTCCTCCCACGGGACGCCGACTACCTGTTGGCCGAGGATCCCCTCCGAAGTGTTCCCTTTCTAGCTGTTCGACCATTTCAAACTTCTTGGAGATGACGACCGCTTTAAAGGGTTCACTTCTAAAGAATATCTGGTGGCCTAAGTTTGGGCTCAATGTCAGGAAACGCCTCATCTGTTTTGACTTTTGTTGTTGTTTGCATGCCTTAGACTGTATAGCTGACTCATTTTCACTGTTGCAGGCCAACGTCGTATTAGCCCGAGCCATCTCTCCTCTCGCTCGAACCACTAAGAAGGAGGTCTAGCTGAGGATGGATGTTCAATTGCTCGAAGCCGAGGTTGGTGGTCTGCGCTCGGACCTGAAGAAGGAACGGGATCTCCACGCTGAGACCCGAAATAAGGCATCCCGAGCTGAACGTCATTCTGAGGAGCTCGAGAAGAAATACGCATCACTTCTGGTGGATAGGGATCATCTAACTGAGGAGGTCAAGGATCGGGAAAAGGCTGTTAACACCCTGCAGGAGAAATTTTCAGAAATGATGGCTAAAATGATGCAGGTCATGCGGGAGAACATGTAAGACCCCAACTTATTATTAATGAAATTGAATTTCCTCTATTTATTATTTTGAAATAGTAAGGGTTGATTTGAGTAATGTGGTTAGTTATGGGTAAAAAGAGCAAATATTTCAAATATGCAAGTGGTTATAAAATATTCATTTTTATCGGAGAATATTCGTTTGGTCGTGGAATATTTTCTTTGTCGGGGAATATTCGTATTATGGTAGCGACCTTGTGTGGGCCCTATAACTGAAAGCGATTGGATGAAGAAAACGATAAGTATAAGTTGTTTATAAATAACGGTGTAGTTGTTATCGTTAATACTGTTGGAATACCCGGTGGTTAAAATACGATAATACACCAGATTGCATCGATTATTGATTCTTACGTAAGAAGACACTACTCAATAATTGTTACGATGAATTCTTTGTTTAATATTTTATTTTATTGATTCAATAATTGCTTACGTTGATATTTTATATTATTGTTGTTTTGATAATTGTCACTTCTACGATATTTTCATCATCAAATCAATAATTCATATTATTTGAATAATATTATTAGATAACATTATTGGCAATGTCTAGAAAGTTCATCTAAAAAGAGGTTTGGTCACCTAATTCATGGCGCCATGAAGGAGAAATCCTTATTGGAAGCCCCTCTTTCACGAAGAACCGCTTGGTTGTTAGTATTGTGATTCGTAATATTATTTGTGAATAATTAATTATTGATTTATATGATAAGGAAATATTTATTTTATGTGGATATAGATGGAGAAAATTTTAATGTGACAATTGTTAAAATTGATATTTTATCTCTTACGATAAAATAATTATTTAAATATATTATTATATTTTAATAATATAATAATGGTGATATTTTACAATGAATGTGGGATATATGAATAAATGAGGAGGAAGAGTATTTTTGTTTCAATAAATATTTAAAACATATTTTTCATGTTTGTGGACCCCATTTCTTGACTGAAATTTGATTATAGCTTGTAAAATCGTCCGTTTGTGGATTTCGGTCAATTTCTGTTTGGAATTTGGAAAAACTTTCTTCTGCAAAGTTGTAGAGAATGGAATTTCCTATGGAAATGACATGAGGTTTGAATTTTTCTGATAAAAGGGCTATTTATTATGAATTATTGAAGTTTTGAAGTTCCGAAATAATTATTTTTCAAAAGTTTTAAAAGAAAAACGTTTTTGATATGTTTGATGTGCCCCATTGGTTGTTAAAATGGCTGAATTCAGATCTCTAAATGTGGGCGTAGGAATAAAAATAAATAATATTAATATTTTATTAAATTTTTCGCTTTGGTGTTCTAAGCATTTTTACATAAATAGGGTCTTGGGTTAGAATTGAAAATCACACCGTAAGCTGAAATTTTCTCTCTTTCTCTCTCTATATTATCGAGTGTATACTTTGAGTATTTTGATACTTTGAGTGTTCTTATATCTGGTCTGAAAGTTCCTTCAAAGACTATATCCCAGTATTCCAAATTTGAAAGACAATCTTTTCAAGGTAAGGGATGTTATATTTTTTTAAATGATATTATTTCTTCTAATATCATTATCTGCCGGATTATTGGTAAGATTTTCTTGTGAAATTCTTGTCTTTTAGTGTTTGAGTTACTTATTCACGATACGACCTAATTATTCACGATATCTGATCTTATTCACGAATCTTACTTTATTCACGGAAAAATTAAATTTTAGTTTTTGTCCAAAATATCTATTATTGATACTAGCTTTGATTGTATCCATATTTTGATCATTCTTGAATTTTACTTCACTATAGTTATTTATGAAGTATTTTGAACTTTCGGATTGTTTAAAGTACGAATCTTTAATATTTGTTCTTTTGTTTTCACCTTTGGATTCGTTTTTTCTTTAAAATATTTTTCATCATCATCGGTCCTAAAAGATGATATTATTGAATATCTTTGGCACGTAATGCAAAGATAGTTGATTTTCTTATGAATATTTTTGGCAGTAGTGCAAAGATGTCTGAAGTGTTGAGATGAAACAAGACGGTGATGAATATCTTTGGCTGTGTAGCAAAAAAGATGAATATTTGATTCAAGATGAATATTGATTGATGTTACAAGGATAAAATATTGATGATGGACTTTTAAATTCATAGTTAAATTTCATTCTCTACGTAACTCATCTATGAATTATTATTTCATTGCGAATATTGATCTCGAAACTTTGTTGTTTATTATATTCATCGATTTTTTCCTGTTGAAGACTAACGATAATTTGTTCTATATTATCTTAGTCATAATATTCTTCTTGGGCTAGTTGAGCTCACTCTTTTCTTTTTGTTCCATTTTCTTCTCGGGAGGCGAGAAATGTAGCAGTCTTAGTGGAGTGTGGAATGATGGTTCTAGAAGTTGTTTTAGTAGTCCTCACCATTTTGTAAAATAATGTACCAATAATTGTAATGAGGACTTAGTTGGGTATGGATATTGTCTAGATGACAATATTTGTATTTAAACTTCTGACTTTTTTATGTTGTATTAATAAAGTTGTAGTTGTTTACATACCATGTTATTAATAACTCAAAATAGGTGATGTATACCTATTTTGGGGGCGCCATGATTGGTATCAGAGCTTAGGGATATGATCTCTGGTGGAGATCGGGGAATAGAACTAGGAGGGGAGAGACGAGTAAAACCTTCGCTAGTGTGTCTTACCTAAGCTTATTAAGCTTATTTGTTTGTTGGTTGGCCGCATCTCCAAAGAAAACTTTCATTTTATTTCATTTAAGATTGAAAGGTTACATGGATAAAGAAAAGAATGACATAACTATTACTGGTAAAATTTTCTAAGTCTCCCAGCTGTTAGGTTTGTAATATTCAAGAAGCAATCAAATTGCAAAATAATGCGGAAGCGTGTAAAATCAGAGTTTAAAAAAATTTACAAACCATATACCCGGATCACCCTTTATGCATAATTATTAATTAAACGAAAAAGATGAATAAAAATCATACCCTTGAAGATCGAGCTTCCTCAGGTACAAGTTCACCTCCAATCCTTTTCGCGTTCAACTTGAATCCACCGGGTTTGGTTCCTTCCTTTGATCAACGTTAGCCACCCAAATGTTTGGCCCTCAGAGGTGATCCACCAAGGAAGAAGAAAATTCAAGAAGAAGGGTGGTTGGCTAAACCCTAGTTTTTCTATCTCTATATAAAAGGGTGTACTCTCCTAACAATTGGAATTATTACGTATGTTGAAAAAAAATGACAACCCATACACACCCATAATAAGACTCCTCTTATTTATAGATGTGGGCAACCCACCTTAATAATTAAGGAATTGGGTTTTAATTAATTAATTCTTTTAATTAATTAAGCTCCCTAATCTTATTAGGGATAATTAATTAAACTCCTTTAACTAATTTTCCTTCCTAATCCAATTAGGAATAAATGAGAGTACTTATATTAAATTAATTCCTAAACTCTTTTAGAAATTAAAATAATAATAATTGTAATAATATTAATAAGACTCCTCTTATTAATTTATATTTAATATTTCTAAAATATTAAATAATAAATATTAAGCTATTTAATTTATTCTATCACCATAGATTAAATTAAATATACTTAACTTATATTATTACGATTATGCCATTAACTTCTTAAATAATTATTCTTCCTTTTATGTGTGTGACCTTTTAGGTTCTCCATATTAAAACCCCAGATTGATGAATAAATCAATTAGATAATATAGAACAATTCTAATCTTATTTAAATAAATAAATTAAACAATTAATTTATTTAAATAATATTTATTCTAACTCAAATAAGGGATAAGCCTTTCTAATTTCAGCGATCAGGACTCTTTGGGTTGTCGACTTTCCGGATAATATAGATTTCAACATTAATCATTAAAGAACCTTTGAGTAAATAATTCTTGAATAAGTCAATTCAATCCTTCCACCAGATACTATGATGATCTCAAGTCCAAATTAAATATAAGATCCTATGAAATTAGGTATTCCTTAGCGAGCCACGTTCGGTGTACTTATTCTCTAATAAGTCTTATTTTATTTAATTATATGTATTTTGATCCTTAAAACTAATCCCCAATTTAGTAATCCAATGATTGGGAACTATTTTAGTTTTAAGCTTTCTAAGAATTTAGATCTCATTAGAATGATCATCATCATTATTCTAAAAGCATTGCTTAAAACTATGGGTTTATCACATATTATAAAAAAAAGATCATGTAGATAATTAAAAGCCTTTAATAAATTAATACTTTTATTAATAAATGAATAAGATTGTTACAAAGTATATGCTTTATCATCAAACATGATTGGGCTTGTGTGCATACTACTTTCAATCTCCCACTTGCACTAAAGCCAATCGTCATGGTATCTCATACTCTTCTTCTCTAAGTGACGATTATCCTGTTTGTTGGATAAGCTTTAGTTAATGGATATGTAATGTTGTTCATGAGAGTCCACTATCTCTATAGTGATTTCCCATCTTTCAATGATTCTAATAATCAAATGAAAGTGCCACAACACGTGTTTAGATCCAAGATGAGACTTGGGAACTATTCCTAGTTACGTAATGAACTTTTAATCCAAACAATCAACTTGCGACTTCATTTATAGCTATATACTTTGTCTTTATCACTAAACCAAAGAACTCTTTTCTTGTTTGGAACCTTTCAATTCATCGCACCTTGCCCAAGATAACGCTTTACCTTAAAGTGGATTTTACGTCATCTTAGTGCATCTCGAAAAACTTGAGTCTGTTAAGCCCTCTAGTTTTAATTTAGACCCACCATGTATGCTCACATCTTTAGTGCGGTTAAGAACTTTAAGATGTTTTTCACCGCATCTTCTGTTGATCTTCTCGAATATGGTCGATCAACATCGGTCTCGTACATTTCATTGCATACATGATTGTCACTCATGCGACCTCTCTTTTCGTGAGTCTGTGGGGACTATTAAGAGATACACTCCATAGCTCATCGACATGAGACATCTCTTGGAGTTTGCCATGCTAAACAACTTTAGCATCAAATGAATATATCGTTCCTTGGGTTAAGTCGAGCATCCTCTTGAATCTATCTATATAGATTTATATCCCCAATTAAGATACTCTTCCAAATCATTCATGGAGGAATGTTTAGACAACTTTATCTTTCTTGATTGTAGCATTGGTATGTCATTCCTTATCTCGTAGTATATCAACATATAATATTAGGAATGTCACGGCGCTCCCACGCCCCTTTTGTACACACTAGAACTCTTACCTCATCGTATGTAATCTGGATCATCATCTTCTATGATGAGTACCTCATCATCATCATCTATGATGAATCCATACCTCCTAGGTATCTTGATACTATTTCAGATTAACGATTTGGTTTGTGGTACAATAGTCTATCTCTGAGTTCCTCTTATTTGATTTATAGTGTTTTGTGGTTCTTGAACTCTTCAAGATCTATTATCCTCCCACTAGCCCCTTCAATGATAAACACCTTTATCTTTAAGGCGCGTGTTTTCAGAACAAACACCTTTTGCAAAGTAGAATTTTAGAACATTTACCCTAAACTTACTTTAGGATGTCCCACAAATTGTACTTGTCAAATCTTGTCCCAAGCTTATCCTTTGAAACTTTTTCACATAAGTTGGACAACCCCTTATCTTAACATACTTAAGATTAGGAATCCTCCCCATCCATAACTTTTATGGAGTCTTCAAATGGATTTTGAGGTTACCATTTTTGTAGATATGCAGCCATTTCTAGGACATTATCCCAGAAGGATACTGGAATGTCGGTAAAATCATTATGGACCGCACCATGTCCAACAAGGTATGATTTTTCATTCAGATACGTCAATCAATTATTGCGTATCAGGATGTGTCCATTATGAGAAAACCATTTGAGATGATCTAGAAATTTATTGCACAAGTATTCCTTCCTTGATCCGATCAAAGAATCTTAATACTTTGTCAATTTGTTTCATTTTTGAATTCTTTGAACCTTTCAAATAATTCACACTTTTATTTCAGCAAATACACACATTCAACTCTTTGAATGATCATCTCCTTTTCTTATACTAGTTTGTTCAATTTGGAAAATATATTTTTCACGTAAGTCAAGTATACAAAATTTATTAAGTAATATTCCAGTTCTATACAAAACATTATTATTATAAATAGAACAACAATTGCTCTTAATTATAATACCAAAGTTTTCATTGTCCAACAATAAAATGGAAATAATGTTTTCAACGAGAACTAAAATACAATAACAACTTATTGACTTAATAGCTTTTGCTAGTAAGCGTCTTTAAACTATAAGTTTCTATGGCTAATGTTGCAACCTTTGCTTCATTTCCCACACATAGGATCACTTATACTTGTTTAGCTTTCTACTACATTTGGTCCCTTCATAAATCTATATTTATGATAACCAAAGTCGGTATCCAATACCCAAGTAGAACCTTGACTTAAAGAAAAATTTATTTCAATCATGAACAAAATCAGATTGTAGAAACTTCACTAAGCTTCTTTGGTTAGCCTCTGCAAGATGCTTCTCGCAGATTTCTTCCAAAGGTGTCGGGCTTATTGCGGTGGAAGCAAACTCCTTTGCTATCCATATCGATTTTGTTCTTATTATCCTTTGTTTATGCCTTTTTATTTACCTTCTTTGAATCGTTCTTTATTTCGGAAGATCCTTTGGCCCCTACCAAGAAGACTTGATCTTTCTTGGTTGAAAGTGACTCTCAACATTTTTCAATATGTTAAGCAAATCACGAGGTCGATATCTAGCTTGTTCATATGAAAAATTCACAACAATTGTGAAAGGAGTCCAAGAGTGAGTGCAAGATCAAATCTTGGCTCAACTCTCCATCCATGAAAAACCGGTTGTCTAATTGATCAATCAAATTGATCATGTTAAGAACTTTATATCTGATTTGTAGTGTCACTGGGTCATTCTAGATCGGAAGAGCTCCTTAGATATCTCGATATCTATCACCCTACTTTCCTCACCATCAACTACTTGATGTGCGGGAATATAGTAGGAGTATCCATAGTTTCATTGTGTTTGAAGCTCGTTACTCATGGATCTGAGCATGATGCATCGAGCTAATGTGCATCATCTTGCCACTTTCTAAAAGTAGCAATCTCTTTCCTCGAGGCATTATGCGCAACCATTGCGAGGGGATAGGCGTATTAAGGACATAAGATAGCTTTTCAACTATGAGAACTATTCTCAAATTCCTTAACCAATCCGTTTAATTGATTGCGGTTAATTTAGCATCTAATATGCTTCGCAGATGATAGTAATTTTAGACATTGTAAAATTACGTAAATGAATTTGTAATTAACAACATTTTAACATACATTCTATTATTAATTACCAAAATAATTTAGGTCTTGTTTTAAATTGGTATCTCCCACTATTTTCTTCAAACTATATTACCTCACTTATATAGTTAAGCAAAATCTAATTAAAGATTTGCTAGTGAGAATAAGGATCCCATTTCAAATGTATATAGCCTGTGTGGTGACAACAAACTATATATAAATAAATAGGTAGACAACTTTTGTCAATTACATCAACTATGCAACTCCTTGTATTTTGCCTCTTAGATTATTTTGATCAAGTGGTGGCACATCCGAATCAAAATTATCCAAGTTAAGTCCGACCTAGCACTCCATATATTCAAAAAGAAAATATCATCCTTGTGGTGACACAACAAAACAATATTGTTCAATTTTCTTTATAAGCATCAAATGTGATAAATTAACATCTTAAATACTTAATACTTGCCTTGTGGTGACACAACAAACTCATATTAAATATTTAATACTCTATTAATTTTATCATGTTGAAAGCTGACGTTCGATATTCCAAATATCTTTGAACGCTTAGGACTTAATATAAAAATTGAGGGGTTTGTTATTAATTTGTCTCATCTTGTTTTAGCGCATTTATTATATATATATAAAAACGCGTCATTATATTAATGAACATGCGAAGCATGTTTGCATAATATATATATATATAGTATACGCATGCATTATATAGAATATTATATTCTACCCGGATTGATTATGGACTTTTATTCTAGTTTGGTTCACTAGAGCCACCAAGTGAACCAAAAGGTCAAACCCTAGGGGTGCAAGAAATAATATTTAAATATAACTATTACATTTAAACCCGGGCTCCATTACAAATGGGTCTTCAAGCGCTTCTTGTCCTTCTTCTCCAATTCTTCAAAATAATTCTAACTATTCCTATTACAAAACTATTTAAAATAAATAGAAACCTTGATCGTGATCGAGGGAAGTACATAGGAGGAGTTAGAATTTACATTAAGAAAAATTAGAAAAGGCGAGGTACATGCAGACCCCATTTAATAAAACCCATACATTCATGCATCCAACTAAAATAAAATCCAATCATATTGGTGATAGTCCATAATCAATCCCATTTATTATCATACACATCACCATACGCATCAATAAATAGCATTCATCTCATGAATAATAAACATTTAATATATATATTGATATCATTTAATGGGCAAATTTAGTTAGTATAAAATCTATTTTGAATCAAAATAAACTCCTTTATTTTAATCCAAATTTAAATCAAAATAAAACTATTTTATTTTAATTTATCCTATTTTGAATAAAATAAACTATTTTATTTTAATCAAAATCTTTAATCAAAATAAACTCCTTTATTTTAATTAATTATGGAATCCAATTCCATGTAAAAAATTTTTAATTAAAAAAATCTTTTATTTTAATTAATTATGGAATCCAATTCCAAAAAAAAAATTTTATTAAGGAAACACGGATATTCTTTTTCCTATTCACAAATAAACTCCTTTATTTTGAATAATATGAAATCTTATTTCATATTTAAATAAACTCCTTTATTTAAGGAAACATGGATTTTCTTTTCCTATTCACAAATAAACTCTTTTATTTTGAATAATATGAAATCTATTTCATATCTAAATAAACTCCTTTATTTAAGGAAATTATAGAATCCAATTTCAACTCCAATTAGTTAGCATGGAATCCAATTCCAACTCTAATTAGTTAGCATGAAATTCTAATTTTAAAATTAAAATAAATCTTTTTATTTTAATATTAAAATAAACCTTTTATTTTAAAATTAAAATAAACTTTTATTTTAAGATTAAAATAATTATATATATATATATAATATTCAATTTTAAAATTTAAAATAAACTCCTTTTTATTTTAATATTAAAATAAACTTTTTATTTTAAAATTAAAATAAATATTTTATTTTAATTATAAAATTATTAAGAATATAATATATATATATATATATATATATATATATATATATATATATATATATATATATATATATATATATATATATATATATATATATATATATATATATTATATATATGGTAAAAGCAATCCGTGATCTTCCTTATATCCGTAATAATCCTGTAACATTCCTTTTCAAAAAAAAACCGTGCCTTGCATGTTTGTTGTTATCCTGAATGCTTTAGAAATCATGCGGACCATGTGTACATGTTCCTTAAAAAAAATCCAGCTTCTGCCGAAAATTAAAAAAAAGGAGAATTCGCGTATATATATATAATATATAATATGATATGCACGAATCTTGTTTTCGCCTTTTTTTTTTTTTTTATTTTATTTTAAATTTTATACAATAAAATTATGCCCAATTAAATTGTTTTAAACACATATCAATATACATATCAAATCTGAACAATTAATAATTTGCATAAAGGTTTGGCTCTGATGCCACTGTTAGGTTTGTAATATTCAAGAAGCAATCAAATTGCAAAATAATGCGGAAGCGTGTAAAATCAGAGTTTAAAAAAATTTACAAACCATATACCCGGATCACCCTTTATGCATAATTATTAATTAAACGAAAAAGATGAATAAAAATCATACCCTTGAAGATCGAGCTTCCTCAGGTACAAGTTCACCTCCAATCCTTTTCGCGTTCAACTTGAATCCACCGGGTTTGGTTCCTTCCTTTGATCAACGTTAGCCACCCAAATGTTTGGCCTCTAGAGGTGATCCACCAAGGAAGAAGAAAATTCAAGAAGAAGGGTGGTTGGCTAAACCCTAGTTTTTCTATCTCTATAGAAAGGGTGTACTCTCCTAACAATTGGAATTATTACGTATGTTGAAAAAGTCAACAACCCATACACACCCATAATAAGACTCCTCTTATTTATAGATGTGGGCAACCCACCTTAACAATTAAGGAATTGAGTTTTAATTAATTAATTCTTTTAATTAATTAAGCTCCCTAATCTTATTAGGGATAATTAATTAAACTCCTTTAACTAATTTTCCTTCCTAATCCAATTAGGAATAAATGAGAGTACTTATATTAAATTAATTCCTAAACTCTTTTAGAAATTAAAATAATAATAATTGTAATAATATTAATAAGACTCCTCTTATTAATTTATATTTAATATTTCTAAAATATTAAATAATAAATATTAAGCTATTTAATTTATTCTATCACCATAGATTAAATTAAATATACTTAAATATATTATTACGATTATGCCATTAACTTCTTAAATAATTATTCTTCCTTTTATGGTGTGACCCTTTAGGTTCTCCATATTAAATAGGTTGTGAATAAATCAATTAGAACAATTCTAATCTTATTTAAATAAATAAATTAAACAATTAATTTATTTAAATAATATTTAATTCTACAATAGGGATAAGCCTCCCTAGCGATCAACGACTTTCCGGATAATATAGATTTCAACATTAATCATTAAAGAACCTTTGAGTAAATAGTTACCTGATAATTCAATCCTTCCACCATACAATGTCCCAATTAAATATAAGACATGGAATTATTGTCAAGTCTTATTTTATTTAATTATATGTATTTCGATCCTTAAATGCACAACTCAAATAATGCAAATTAGAAACTCCTTTCTAATTTCATTTCGCGCCGCCAAGGACTATTGGGTTGTCATTTATCGAATCACATAGGACATTTCTCTTCTTTTATTAGAAGTGGTAGATTCTTTATTGATCATACATTATCTCCATGTACAACTTATTATACCCAAGCATACCCTTTGATATACCCTAAGGGTCTTAAGGAATAAGTCAAAGTATAACTCATCATACACAAGATACTATGATGATCTCAAGTCCAAGGATTACTTGTACTACTATCACTACAGAATTCCTATCGACAGCAAATAAAACTCCATTAGGTATTCCTTAGCGAGCCAACGTTCAATTGTACTTATTCTCTAATAAGCACCTACATACTTGCTTTAGTGTCTCCACACAAATGATCATGAGATCAATCATCCTCATCCAATGAGCAAGCAACGATGTACCAATCTATCCGGATTCACTAATCCCCAATTTAGTAATCCAATGATTGGGAACTATTTTAGTTTTAAGCTTTCTAAGAATTTAGATCTCATTAGAATGATCATCATCATTATTCTAAAAGCATTGCTTAAAACTATGGGTTTATCACATATTATAAAACAAAGATCATGTAGATAATTAAAAGCCTTTAATAAATTAATACTTTTTATTAATAAATGAATAAGATTGTTACAAAGTATATGCTTTATCATCAAACATGATTGGCTTGTGTGCATACTACTTTCAATCTCCCACTTGCACTAAAGCCAATCGTCATGGTATCTCATACTCTTCTTCTCTAAGTGACGATTATCCCCATTGTTGGATAAGCTTTAGTTAATGGATATGTAATGTTGTTCATGAGAGTCCACTATCTCTATAGTGATTTCCCATCTTTCAATGATTCTAATAATCAAATGAAAGTGCCACAACACATGTTTAGATCCAAGATGAGACTTGGGAACTATTCCTAGTTCGTAATGAACTTTTAATCCAAACAATCAACTTGCGGCTTCATTTATAGCTATATACTTTGTCTTTATCACTAAACCAAAGAACTCTTTCTTTGTTTGGAACCTTTCCAATTCATCGCACCACCGCTCAAGATAACGCTTTACCTTAAAGTGGATTTTTCGTCATCTTAGTCTGTCTGAAAAAACTTGAGTCTGTTAAGCCCTCTAGTTTTAATTTAGACCCACCATGTATGCTCACATCTTTAGTGCTTGGGTTAAGAACTTTAAGATGTTTTTCACCGCCTTCAAAGTGATCTTCTCCATAATATGATCGATCAACATCGTGTCTCGTACATTTCATTGCATACATGATTGTCACTCATGCGACCTCTCTTTTCGTGAGTCTGTGGGGACTATTAAGAGAGATACACTCCATAGCTCATCGACATGAGACATCTCTTGAGTTTGCCATGCTAAACAACTTTAGCATCAAATGAATATATCGTTCCTTGGGTTAAGTCGAGCATCCTCTTGAATCTATCTATATAGATTTATATCCCCAATTAAGATACTCTTCCAAATCATTCATGGAGGAATGTTTAGACAACTTTATCTTTACTTGATTGTAGCATTGGTATGTCATTCCTTATCCGTAGTATATCAACATATAATATTAGGAATGTCACGACGCCCCCCATCGCCCCCTTTTGTACACACTAGAACTCTTACCTCATCGTATGTAGCTGGATCATCATCTTCTATGATGAGTACTCATCATCATCATCATCCATGATGAATCCATACCTCCTAGGTATCTTGATAAGATTATTCCAGATTAACGATTCTTGTTGTGGTACAACAGTTCATCTATGAGTTCCTCTTATTTGATTTATAGTGTTTTGTGGTTCTTGAACTCTTCAAGATCTATTATCCTCCCACTAGCCCCTTCAATGATAAACACCTTTATTAGAAGAAAGCGTGTTCATAACAAACACCTTTTGCAAAGTAGAATTATAGAACATTTACCCTAAACTTACTTTAGGATGTCCCACAAATTGTACTTGTCAAATCTTGTCCCAAGCTTATCCTTTGAAACTTTTTCACATAAGTTGGACAACCCTTATCTTAACATACTTAAGATTAGGAATCCTCCCCGTCCATAACTTTTATGGAGTCTTGGGGTGGATTTTGAGGTTACCATTTTCGTGAGATACGCACCATTTCTAGGACATTATCCTGTAAGGATCTTTGGAATGTCAGTAAAATCATTATGGACCGCACCATGTCCAACAAGGTATGATTTTTCATTCGAGATACATCAATCAATTATTGCGTATCGGGATGTGTCCATTATGAGAAAACCATTTGAGATGATCTAGAAATTTATTGCACAAGTATTCCTTCCTTGATCCGATCAAAGAATCTTAATACTTTGTCAATTTGTTTCATTTTTGAATTCTTTGAACCTTTCAAATAATTCACACTTGTATTTCAGCAAATACACACATTCAACTCTTTGAATGATCATCTCCTTTTCTTATACTAGTTTGTTCAATTTGCAAAATATATTTTTCACGTAAGTCAAGTATACAAAATTTATTAAGTAATATTCCGATTTATACAAAACATTATTATTATAAATAGAACAACAATTGCTCTTAATTATAATACCAAAGTTTTCATTGTCCAACAATAAAATGGAAATAATGTTTTCAACGAGAACTAAAATACAATAACAACTTATCGACTTAATAGCTTTGCTCAGTGGCGGTCTTAAACTATAAGTTTCTATGGCTAATGTTGCAACCTTTGCTTCATTTCCCACACATAGGATCACTTATACTTGTTTAGCTTTCTACTTCATTTGGTCCCTTCATAAATCTATATTTATGATAACCAAAGTCAGTATCCAATACCCAAGTAGAACCTCGACTTAAAGAAAAATTTATTTCAATCATGAACAAAATCGTATTAGAACGAAACTTCACTAAGCTTCTTTGGTTAGCCTCTCGCAAGATGCTTCTCGCAGCTTTTTTCCAAGTGTCCAAAGCTTATTGCGGTGGAAGCAAACTCCTTTGCTATCCATATCGCTTTTGTTCTTATTATCCTTTGTTTATGCTTTCTATTTACCTTCTTTGAATCGTTCTTTATTTCAGAAGATCCTTTGGCCCCTACCAGTAAGACTTGATCTTTCTTGGTTAGAAAGTGACTCTCAACATTTTTCAATATGTTAAGCAAATCAGCGAGGCTGATATCTAGCTTGTTCATATGAAAAATTCACAACAATTGTGAAAGGAGTCCAAGAGTGAGTGCAAGATCAAATCTTGGCTCAACTCTCCATCCATGAAAAAACCAGTTGTCCTAATTGATCAATCAAATTGATCATGTTAAGAACTTTTATCAGCATCTTTGTAGTGTCATCTGGTCATTCTAGATCGGAAGAGCTCCTTAGATATCTCGATATCTATCGGCCCCTACTTTCCTCACCATCAACTACTTGATGTGCGGGAATATAGTAGGAGTATCCATAGTTTCACGTCGACGTCAAGCTCGTTACTCATGGATACGAGCATGATGCATCGAGCCAATGTGCATCATCTTGCCACTTTCTAAAAGTAGCAATCTCTTCCTCGAGGCATTATCTCGCAACCATTGCGGGATAGGCGTATTAAGGACATAAGATAGCTTTTCAACTATGAGAACTATTCTCAAATTCCTTAACCAATCCGTTTAATTGATTCCGTTAATTTAGCATCTAATATGCTTCGCAGTTGATAGTAATTTTAGACATTGTAAAATTACGTAAATGAATTTGTAATTAACAACATTTTAACATACATTCTATTATTAATTACCAAAATAATTTAGGTCTTGTTTTAAATTGGTATCTCCCACTATTTTCTTCAAACTATATTACCTCACTTATATAGTTCGGCAAAATCTAATTAAAGATTTGCTAGTGAGAATAAGGATCCCATTTCAAATGTATATAGCCTTGTGGTGACACAACAAACTATATATAAATAAATAGGTAGACAACTTTTGTCAATTACATCAACTATGCAACTCCTCAGTATTTTGCCTCTTAGATTATTTTGATCAAGTGGTGGCACATCCGAATCAAAATTATCCAAGTTAAGTCCGACCTAGCACTCCATATATTCAAAAAAGAAAATATCATCCTTGTGGTGACACAACAAAACAATATTGTTCAATTTTCTTTATAAGCATCAAATGTGATAAATTAACATCTTAAATACTTAATACTTGCCTTGTGGTGACACAACAAACTCATATTAAATATTTAATACTCTATTAATTTTATCATGCTAGAAGGCGACGTTCGATATTCCAAATATCTTTGAACGCTTAGGACTTAATATAAAAATTGAGGGGTTTGTTATTAATTTGTCTCATCTTGTTTAGCGCGCATGCATATATATATATATAAAACGCGCGTTATATTAATGAACATGCGAAGCATGTTTGCATAATATATAATATATATAGTATACGCGTTTACATATAGAATATTATATTCTACCCGGATTGATTATGGACTTTTATTCTAGTTTGGTTCACTAGAGCCACCAAGTGAACCAAAAGGTCAAACCCTAGGGGTGCAAGAAATAATATTTAAATATAACTATTACATTTAAACGGGCTCCATTACAAATGGGGGTTTCAAGCGCTTCTTGTCCTTGATCTCCAATTCTTCAAAATAATTCTAACTATTCCTATTACAAAACTATTTAAAATAAATAGAAAACCTTGATCGCTAGCCAAGGGAAGTACATAGGAGGAGTTAGAATTTACATTAAGAAAAATTAGAAAAGACGAGGTACGCAGAGACCCCATTTAATAATAAAACCCATACATTCATGCATCCAACTAAAATAAAATCCAATCATATTGGTCAATAGTCCATAATCAATCCCATTTATTATCATACACATCACCATATGCATCAATAAATAAGCATTCATCTCATGAATAATAAACATTTAATATATATATTGATATCATTTAATGGGCAAATTTAGTTAGTATAAAATCTATTTTGAATCAAAATAAACTCCTTTATTTTAATCCAAATTTAAATCAAAATAAAACTATTTTATTTTAATTTATCCTATTTTGAATAAAATAAACTATTTTATTTTAATCAAAATCTTTAATCAAAATAAACTCCTTTATTTTAATTAATTATGGAATCCTTTAAAAATTTTTTTAATTAAAATAAACTCTTTTATTTTAATTAATTATGGAATCCAATTCCATGTAAAAAAAAAATCTTTTATTAAGGAAACACGGATATTCTTTTCCTATTCACAAATAAACTCCTTTATTTTGAATAATATGAAATCTTATTTCATATTTAAATAAACTCCTTTATTTAAGGAAACATGGATTTTCTTTTCCTATTCACAAATAAACTCTTTTATTTTGAATAATATGAAATCTATTTCATATCTAAATAAACTCCTTTATTTAAGGAAATTATAGAATCCAATTTCAACTCCAATTAGTTAGCATGGAATCCAATTCCAACTCTAATTAGTTAGCATGAAATTCTAATTTTAAAATTAAAATAAATCTTTTTATTTTAATATTAAAATAAACCTTTTATTTTAAAATTAAAATAAACTTTTATTTTAAGATTAAAAAAAATATATATATATATATATATAATATTCAATTTTAAAATTTAAAATAAACTCCTTTTTATTTTAATATTAAAATAAACTTTTATTTATTTTAAAATTAAAATAAACATTTTATTTTAATTATAAAATTATTAGAATATAATATATATATATATATATATATATATATATATATATATATATATATATATATATATATATATATATATATAAAGTTATATATATTATATATATGGTAACAGCAATCCGTGATCTTCCTTATATCCGTAATAACTCGTAACATTCCTTTCAAAAAAAAAACCGTGCTCTTGCATGTTTGTTGTTATCCTGAATGCTTTAGAAATCATGCGGACTATCATGTACATGTTCTTAAAAAAAAAAACAGAAAATTAAAAAAAGGAGAATTCGCGTATATATATATATAATATATAATATGATATGCACGAATCTTTTTTTTTTTTTTTTTTTTTTTTTTATTTTAAATTTTATACAATAAAATTATGCCCAATTAAATTGTTTTAAACACATATCAATATACATATCAAATCGAACAATTAATAATTTGCATAAAGGTTTGGCTCGATGCCAATCGTTAGGTTTGTAATATTCAAGAAAGCAATCAAATTGCAAAATAATGCGGAAGCGTGTAAAATCAGAGTTTAAAAAAATTTACAAACCATATACCCGGATCACCCTTTATGCATAATTATTAATTAAACGAAAAAGATGAATAAAAATCATACCCTTGAAGATCGAGCTTCCTCAGGTACAAGTTCACCTCCAATCCTTTTCACGTTCAACTTGAATCCACCGGGTTTGGTTCCTTCCTTTGATCAACGTTAGCCACCCAAATGTTTGGCCTCTAGAGGTGATCCACCAAGGAAGAAGAAAATTCAAGAAGAAGGGTGGTTGGCTAAACCCTAGTTTTTCTATCTCTATAGAAAGGGTGTACTCTCCTAACAATTGGAATTATTACATTATGTTGAAAAAAGTCAACAACCCATACACACCCATAATAAGACTCCTCTTATTTATAGATATGGGCAACCCACCTTAACAATTAAGGAATTGATTTTTAATTAATTAATTCTTTTAATTAATTAAGCTCCCTAATCTTATTAGGGATAATTAATTAAACTCCTTTAACTAATTTTCTTCCTAATCCAATTAGGAATAAATGAGAGTACTTATATTAAATTAATTCCTAAACTCTTTTAGAAATTAAAATAATAATAATTGTAATAATATTAATAAGACTTCTCTTATTAATTTATATTTAATATTTCTAAAATATTAAATAATAATATTAAGCTATTTAATTTATTCTATCACCATAGATTAAATTAAATATACTTAATATATTATTACGATTATGCCATTAACTTCTTAAATAATTATTCTTCCTTTTTTATGGTGTGACCCTTTAGGTTCTCCATATTAAACCCGGTTGTGAATAAATCAATTAGAACAATTCTAATCTTATTTAAATAAATAAATTAAACAATTAATTTATTTAAATAATATTTATTCTACAATAGGATAAGCCTCCTAATGATCAACGACTTTCCAGATAATATAGATTTCAACATTAATCATTAAAGAACCTTTGAGTAAATAGTTACCGCACAATTCAATCCTTCCACCATACAATGTCCCAATTAAATATAAGACATGGAATTACTTCACAAGTCTTATTTTATTTAATTATATGTATTTCGATCCTTAAATGCACAACTCAAATAATGCAAATTAGAAACTCCTTTCTAATTTCATTCTCGCCGCCAAGGACTACTGGGTTGTCATTTATCGAATCACATAGGACATTTATCTTCTTTATTAGAAGTGGTAGATTCTTTATCGATCATACATTATCTCCATGTACAACTTATTATACCCAAGCATACCCTTTGATATACCCTAAGGGTCTTAAGGAATAAGTCAAAGTATAACTCATCATACACAAGATACTATGATGATCTCAAGTCCAAGGATTACTTCAGATTACTATCACTACAGAGAATTCCTATCGACAGCAAATAAAACTCCATTAGGTATTCCTTAGCGAGCCAATGCTCAAATGAACTTATTCTCTAATAAGCACCTACATACTTGCTTTTAAGTGTTCCACACAAATGATCATGAGATCAATCATCCTCATCCAATGAAAGCAAAGCAACGATGTACCAATCTATCCGGATTCACTAATCCCCAATTTAGTAATCCAATGATTGGGAACTATTTTAGTTTTAAGCTTTCTAAGAATTTAGATCTCATTAGAATGATCATCATCATTATTCTAAAAGCATTGCTTAAAACTATGGGTTTATCACATATTATAAAACAAAGATCATGTAGATAATTAAAAGCCTTTAATAAATTAATACTTTTATTAATAAATGAATAAGATTGTTACAAAGTATATGCTTTATCATCAAACATGATTGGCTTGTGTGCATACTACTTTCAATCTCCCACTTGCACTAAAGCCAATCGTCATGGTATCTCATACTCTTTTCTCTAAGTGACGATTATCCCGCCGTGGATAAGCTTTTAGTTAATGGATATGTAATGTTGTTCATGAGAGTCCACTATCTCTATAGTGATTTCCCATCTTTCAATGATTCTAATAATCAAATGAAAGTGCCACAACACATGTTTAGATCCAAGATGAGACTTGGGAACTATTCCTAGTTTCAGAATGAACTTTTAATCCAAACAATCAACTTGGGCAGCCTTCATTTATAGCTATATACTTTGTCTTTATCACTAAACCAAAGAACTCTTTCATTGTTTGGAACCTTTCCAATTCATCGCACCACCGCTCAAGATAACGCTTTACCTTAAAGTGGATTTTTCGTCATCTTGGTCTCCGTCTCGAAAAACTTGAGTCTGTTAAGCCCTCTAGTTTTAATTTAGACCCACCATGAATATGCTCACATCTTTAGTGCCGGTTAAGAACTTTAAGATGTTTTTCACCATCTTCTGAGTGATCTTCTCCGCAATATGACCGATCAACATCAGTCTCTCGACATTTCATTGCATACATGATTGTCACTCATGCGACCTCTCTTTTCGTGAGTCGTGGGGACTATTAAGAGAGATACACTCCATAGCTCATCCATACATGAGACATCTCTTGAGTTTGCCATGCTAAACAACTTTAGCATCAAATGAATATACGTTCTGGGTTAAGTCGAGCATCCTCTTGAATCTATCTATATAGATTTATATCCCCAATTAAGATACTCTTCCAAATCATTCATGGAGGAATGTTTAGACAACTTTATCTTTATTGATTGTAGCATTGGTATGTCATTCCTTATCCGTAGTATATCAACATATAATATTAGGAATGTCACGTCTGGCGCCCCTAACGCCCCTTTTGTACACACTAGAACTCTTACCTCATCAGATGTAAGCTGGATCATCATCTTCTATGATGAGTACCTCATCATCATCATCTATGATGAATCCATACCTCCTAGGTATCTTCTTGTAGATTATTCCGATTAACGATTCTATTGCCAGGTACAACAGTCTCATCTACGAGTTCCTCTTATTTGATTTATAGTGTTTTGTGGTTCTTGAACTCTTCAAGATCTATTATCCTCCCACTAGCCCCTTCAATGATAAACACCTTTATCTTAGAAGGCAGCGTGTTTCGCAACAAACACCTTTTGCAAAGTAGAATTTTAGAACATTTACCCTAAACTTACTTTTAGGATGTCCCACAAATTGTACTTGTCAAATCTTGTCCCAAGCTTATCCTTTGAAACTTTTTCACATAAGTTGGACAACCCTTATCTTAACATACTTAAGATTAGGAATCCTCCCGTCCATAACTTTTATGGAGTCTTGGGAAATGGATTTTGAGGTTACCATTTTCAGAGATATGCAGACCATTTCTAGGACATTATCCCGTAAGGATACTTTGGAATGTCGGTAAAATCATTATGGACCGCACTCATGTCCAACAAGGTATGATTTTTCATTCAGATACATCAATCAATTATTACAGATCGGGATGTGTCCATTATGAGAAAACCATTTGAGATGATCTAGAAATTTATTGCACAAGTATTCCTTCCTTGATCCGATCAAAGAATCTTAATACTTTGCCAATTTGTTTCATTTTTGAATTCTTTGAACCTTTCAAATAATTCACACTTGTATTTCAGCAAATACACACATTCAACTCTTTGAATGATCATCTCCTTTTCTTATACTAGTTTTGTTCAATTTGGAAAATATATTTTCACGTAAGTCAAGTATACAAAATTTATTAAGTAATATTCGATTCTATACAAAACATTATTATTATAAATGAACAACAATTGTTCTTAATTATAATACCAAAGTTTTCATTGTCCAACAATAAAATGGAAATAATGTTTTCAACGAGAACTAAAATACAATAACAACTTATCGACTTAATAGCTTTGCGCGTAAGAAGTCTTTAAACTATAAGTTTTCTATGGCTAATGTTGCAACCTTTGCTTCATTTCCCACACATAGGATCACTTATACTTGTTTAGCTTTCTACTGTTTGGTCCCTTCATAAATCTATATTTATGATAACCAAAGTCAGTATCCAATACCCAAGTAGAACCTCGACTTAAAGAAAAAATTTATTTCAATCATGAACAAAAACTCGATTGTAAACCGAAACTTCACTAAGCTTCTTTGGTTAGCCTCTCGCAAGATGCTTCTCGCAGATTTCTTTCCAATTGTCCAGCTTATTGGCAAAGGAAGCAAACCTTTGCTTTATCCATATCAGCTTTTGTTCTTATTATCATTTGTTTATGCTT
This sequence comes from Panax quinquefolius, assembly GCA_020205615.1. Taxonomy (NCBI): domain Eukaryota; kingdom Viridiplantae; phylum Streptophyta; class Magnoliopsida; order Apiales; family Araliaceae; genus Panax; species Panax quinquefolius. The sequence goes on along the minus strand of CM035154.1, from coordinate 1,506,181 downwards.
TTCATTTACCTTCTTTGAATCGTTCTTTATTTCGTAAGATCCTTTGCCCCTACCAAGAAGACTTGATCTTTCTTGGTTGAAAGTGACTCTCAACATTTTTCAATATGTTAAGCAAATCAATGAAAATGATATCTAGCTTGTTCATATGAAAAATTCACAACAATTGTGAAAGGAGTCCGGAGTGAGTGCAAAGATCAAATCTTGGCTCAACTCTCCATCCATGAAAAACCGGTTATCTAATTGATCAATCAAATTGATCATGTTAAGAACTTTTTCATGCATCAGAGTGTCATCGGTCATTCTAGATCGGAAGAGCTCCTTAGATATCTCGATATCTATCACCCCACTTTCCTCACCATCAACTACTTGATGTGCAGAATATAGTAGGAGTATCCATAGTTTCATCTCGACGTCAAGCTCGTTCTTTCATGGATACGAGCATGATGCATTCGAGCTAATTGTGCATCATCTTGCCACTTTCTAAAAGTAGCAATCTCTTCCTCAGAGGCATTATGTCTCGCAACCATTGCGGAGGATAAAGGCGTATTAAGGACATAAGATAGCTTTTTCAACCATGAGAACTATTCTCAAATTCCTTAACCAATCCGTTTAATTCGGTCTGGTTAATTTAGCATCTAATATGCTTCGCAGTGATAGTAATTTTAGACATTGTAAAATTCTGTAAATGAAATTGTAATTAAATGAAATTGTAATTCTCTGGGTTGGCTTCGATTCCCCTTTTGCTGACCAAGTATCCCAGAAATTTTCCTGAACTCAAACCGAAGGTACATTTGGTCGAGTTCAATCTCAGTTTGTGCTTCCTTACCGTTTCAAAACAGTCTTCTAGGTCTTCCAAATGATCCCGGACTGACATACTTTTTACGATCATGTCGTCCACGTACACTTCCATACTTCGACCTAGCTGTTTTCTAAATACAAAGTTCATCATTCGTTGGTAAGTTGCCTCTGCATTCAGCAATCCGAATGTCATCTTCCGATACGCATATATAGCCCGATGAGTGATGAAGCTTGTCTTCGGGATGTCATCCTTGCACATCAAAATTTGGTGCTATCTCGAGAAAACGTCCATGAAACTTAATATTCCATACCCTGAAGTGGCATCAATGAGCTGGTCTATGTTAGGTAGAGGATAAAAGTCTTTTGGGCATGCCTTATTCAGATCCGTGTAGTCGATGCACAATCTCCACTTTCCATTTTGCTTCTGAACCAAAACCACATTCGCCAGCCATTCGGGATAGTCGATCTCGAAGATGAATCCCGCCTCCAGCAGTTTACCAATCTCTTCATCTATGATCCCCTGTCTTTCCGGGGCGAAGATCCTTCTTTTCTCAGATTACCGGTTTTCTTTCGTTCAGATGCTACCTACGCATTGCTACCGATTCGCTTACTCCGGGCATATCACTAGGCTCCCACGCGAAGATATCGGCATACACCCGAAGCAAGTCCACCAGACCTGTTCGCAACGGATCGGTTAATCCTGCCCCAATTTTGATCAATTTTTCCGGATTCCCCTGTATCAACTCCACATCTTCGTCTCTTTCGCCGACAAAGGCCATGGGTTCAAGATCGCTTCTCGTTGAATGGTTCTATCTTGATGGCCATTGTCATTTCACATTTCATCGACCCCGACCCCTGAGGAAATCAAAGTATTCCGATAACACCTTCGGGCAATGTCCAGATCCCCCTTTACCTCCCCGATCCCGTTCGGTGTTGAAAACTTGATTTTGAAGTGAGGTATAGACGTCACTGCCTGTAATGCTACTAATGTCGGCCTCCCCAATATGGCGTTGTAGGCCGAATCTATTTGTACTACAAAAAATTTCACCATTATTTCACCGCCGAGGGTTTGTCTTAACCGACCAGTAACTTCGATGGTGCCTGAGACATGCACCGGGTCTCCACTAAAACTGTACAACGGGCCTTCTCCACCCAGTTCCATCTTCTTTCCTTCCACATCCATCCTCTAATAGGCATGCGTGTAGAGTATATCGACTGAGGACCCGTTATCGATCATCATCCTTTTCATGTCTCATCGTCCCCACATGCGATTATTACCGCTACCATCATGTGGTTCAATATGGTCGGTAGGATAGTCTTCATCCGAGAAAGAGATGGATACTCCCGAATATGCCCTATCCTTTCTAGCGATGAACCCGGGGCCATCGACAAAGACGCTTACCGAGATGCCCGCTCCTCTTCCTTCCTAAGGTTACGCCCATCAAACCCGCCCGATATTACATCAATAACCCCTCGGGCTTGGGTGTGCGATGGTTGTGTGCCTCCCAGTCTGGATCCTCGTTCTCCTCCAGGGGACTTATGAACCCTCTCGACCGACCACATACTGTACCAGCTGCCCATTCTGGACGTTCTTCTCTATTAGATCTTTCAGGTTGTTGCATTCTTCTGTCGTATGCCCCCGACACTGATGATGTGCACAATATTTGTCCCGACCCCTCTTCTCAGGCTTCAGGATTGCTTGGCATGGTTTGAAAAAGGGCATGTTCCGTATCTCCTCCAGTATTTTAGCCCGGTCCGTGTTGAGTGCGGTATAAACCTTGTTGACATTTTTATTTGGGAAAGGTGGTCGCCCGCTGCCCGATCCTCCCCAATTGTAGCTTTTCTTACTGTAATTATCCGACCTCCCCTGATTATCTGGCTTCTGATAACTCTGCTTATCTCGATCCTTGGACTTCTCATAAGATTGGGAGGCGGTTTGAAGTTCCCCATCGCCTCTATTGCTATGTGACCCCTATCACCGGAAAGCTTCTGTCAAGTCAACCGGAGGGTTGATCACCAAATCCTTCATCAACTTCTTCGACTTCCGATGTCCAGTGCCGTAGTAAAAATCTCGTGGCTTCGGGGGAGTTTAACTCTCATCAACCCCACGTACTCTCTGGAACCTTTCGACGCATCGCCCCAAAGCTTTCATCTGATTTTTGTCTGACCTGCATGAATGAAGCTGTGATCTTTCCCCGCCTCTTGTTACTCCCGAACCGAGCATGGAATTTCTCCCGAAGATCATTCCATGAATTAATTGATCCCACCGCCAAGGTCCCCATCTATTTCTCGGCGCTTTCTTCTTCGAGTGGTCATAACACGTGACACTGGTCGCATCGAATGGTAGTAGTGTCATCATTTTGTCATACCCGTCTGAGTGGTCATACGGATCCCCCATTCCATCGTAGGTCTCCATCGGGGGCATCTTCTTTTTGGGGTCGGATGTCTCCTGATTGTTCTCCGGCGAGAAAGGTGACCCTAAGCAAGCCGAAGGTGTCCCCAACGCATTTTTAGTCGACAACAACTTCTCCAATTCAGCCACCCTTCGGGCGAGGGGGTCGGACTCCTCCTTATAAGGGGACGATTGGGGTCTGTCCCTCCCTTATTCAAGGGTCACGTCCCTCCTCCTATGTCCCGATCTGCCCGGATGGTCCGATCTTCGATCTAGCGAACGACTCCTCATTCTACTCTGGCCTTCTCGTGACCGACTGTGATGCCTGCTCCTTTTGTTTCCAACCTCTTCCCGTCGAGGTGACCGGGATCGGCTCTGATGCCTACGCCTTTTTGAGGTGGCTTGTAAGACCCCAACTTTTATAAATAAAGATGAATTTTCTATAAATATTATTTTTGAATATTATGGAATAAATTTGATATAATGTTATAGTTATGGGTAATATTTATAAATTTTGCAAAGTAAAGCAAGTTGTTATAAAATATTCGTTTGGTGGGGAATATTCTTTTGTCGGGGAATATTCGATGACGACGGCTCAATCATTAAGTGGACCCTCATTAAAGTAAGTATTGTCGTAGTTAGAAAACGACAAAATTATCTTTCTATAAAAATAACGGCAGAGGTGTTACTGTTAAAAATGTTGAACTACCCAGTAGTAAAAAGTGCGAGAATACGCCAGAGTTGTATAAGAAGACACGATATTGATTATTGATGCTTACGTGAGAAGTCACTCATTTATGCTCAATTATTGCTTTCATGAATTCACGATCATATCTCTTATATTATTGATTCAATTATTGTCACAAGATTATCATCGTATAATATGTTATAGATTAAATCAATAATTGAGACGACAAGTTATAAATGATTAATAATTGTTGAAAGATTAAATATGTGTTGATTAAAAATAAAATGATTTGTGGTAATATTTATTCAATCCTTGATGTATATAAAGAGTACATTATGGAGACGTTTGTGGTAAGTTTGATTATTTTATGGGGGCCCATATGTCATCATCTAAGAGTCTCTTCGTCAATAGTAATTACCTTCATCAATAGTAATTACCTTTGTGAATAGTAATTACCTTCATCAATAGTAATTACCTTTACTAAAGGTCGAACCACTTGTCGTTTCACATTACAATGCGCCAAACCACTTTTCTTTTCACATCACCGACCGTTAAGCCATTTGCCTTTTCACATGGCAGTCTTTAAGCTAGAAAACTTCTATAAATAGAGGCCTAAAGTGCTTCATTATTTTCACTTAATTCATTCAAGCTATAGAGAGAGAAAGTATAGAGAGAATAAGAGAGAAAGAAGAAGAGTATTTTGTTACTACACTATCATAAAGATTCAATCTCCTACTAAAAGTAAGGGGTGTTATTCTTTCTTATTCATGAAGAGAATTGTTGTTATTCCATCGCTTATTATTCTCGTTGGAATAACTCGTATAACGTGGTTTACCCTATACTTGGTGACATTCTTCTATTATTCTCATTGAACATCCCGTCTGTGTGTGTTTTACATCGGACTTAGTTAAAATCTTTATTATTATTCTATTGGAACATCCACATGCGTGTGTTTTACACGGACTGGGTAAAATTTTTATTATTATTCATTTGGAACATCCCGTCTGCATGTGTTTTATGGGACTGGGTTCCATTCTTTATTATTCTCGTTGAATATCCCATGCGTGCGTTTTATTTTTGACGGTTCCGTTATTTATTATTCATTGGAATAACTCGCCTGCATTGTCTCATCGCATGCATGGTGATTTCTTTTGTTATTCCATTCTTTATTATACCCGGTTGGTTAAAACTTTGACTTCTATACTCCATGAAATTAGTGGAATATCCTCGATATTTCAAGCGCTTCATCCAAAGATCCTTTCATGAAAATATTCTTCTCAAGATTCTCTTGAATTTTACTCTACAAAGCAAAGATCATGTTCGACAGTTTGGATGTTATTGGTTCCTAGATAAATTAATTCTTGAACTTGTTTTATTGAATTCTTATATCATTGTCATCATCCTCATGTTTATATTATGTTGAAAGTCATCGTGGCCTCAGTGTATAGATGGACTTGGTATGATTATGAATTGAGAGACTATTGATTGTAATCATGACCGTAATGTTACAAATGATGTGGTAAAATCCTCGGTGGTCTGTAGTGCATTGATGGATGAGTTGTTGGCATGATCATGACCATTAATGAATACACAAATATTCTTGGCCCGTAGTATATGAATAATTATGGTCATGATACTAAAGAATATCCTCGGGTCGTAGTGCGAGGGTGATTCGATGATGTGGAATATTTATTAAAGATGAGTCTCATTTATAATAAATGATGAAAAACCTTTTAAATCATAAAAGATAGTAGATTTTATTTTTCTTGACTCTTTTAATGGATTTTGTTCCATTGTAGTTAAACTTGATGTTCATTATATTTTATCGGTTTAACATCATCAGAGGCTAATGATAATTTATTCTCGCATTATCTTAGTCATAATATTTTCTATCGAGCTAGTTGAGCTCACCCTTTCTTTCACCGTTTCTCTTGAAATGAGAATATAGATGGGACGAGTGAGAAGCGAGTAATGGTCCGAGGATAGCATTAGTAGTCCTCACTATTACGTGAAATAGTGTGATAATAATTGTTGTAAGACCCTAATTTTATGAAATAAAAGTATTCAATTTTTCTATTCAAGAAATGGTTAAATTGATAAAAGTTAAAGTTAAGGGTGATATATGAATTTTTTTTTTAAAATACGCAAGGGGTATAAAGTATTCATTATTGTTTGGGAATATTCGTTTGGTCGTGGAATATTCTTTCCGTCGGGGGAATATTCGTATTTACGACAAGTAGCCTATTTATGGGCCCCATATAATGTAATAACCGTCGGATGAAGAAAAAACGACAAAATTAAGTTTTTAAAAATAACGGCGTAGTTATTGTTACCAATTAAGATCATTGGAATACCCGGTGGTTAAAATACAAGAATGTCTGGCATGTGGCACAAAGATAGACACCCAGATTGCATGTGATTGTTGAATTATTGATCCTTACGTAGAAGGCACTACTCAATAATTGTTACAATAATTACTCGCTCAATATTTTATTTTATTGATTCAATAATTGATGCGTTGATATTTTATATTATTGTTGTTCAATAATTGTCACTGCACAGTATCTCCATTATCAGATCAATAATTCATATTATTTGAATAATATTATTAGATAACATTATTGGCAATGTCTAGAAAGTTCTGTCAAGGAGAGGTTTGGTCACCTAATTCAAGCGCCCAAGAAGGAGAAATTTTATTGGAAAGCCCCTCTTTCCTCAGGAACCACGGTTTGTCATTATTGTGATTCTATAATATTATTTATGAATAATTAATTATTGATTTATATGACAATGAAATATTTATTTGATGTGGATATAAATGATGGATTTATTTATGTGGTTATAAATGAAGGAATTAATATTGAGGTATTTTATCAGTATTTTGTCGGATTGGAGGTATTAAAAAATCAAATCAGTATTTTTACGATATATTGCGTGAGTTATAATTTTTAATCCGACCGTTGGATCGTTGTAATTTTTGGATATGTTATACATACATAAGTTGAGTATATGTCCACAAATTTTGAACCGTTAAAATGAACGAATGATTTGTTATGAATTTTAAGAGGTGATACGGAAATTAGGTTTATAATTGATTTTGGTGGAAAATTCTAGAATTGAGTGGGCCCCACTTGTGGTTGGTGAAGAAATGTGCTGAATTTTATTTCAAATGTGGTGGGTGGGAATAGTAGGTGTAAAGCCATCAAAGTTGCGAGTTAAGTCCGCTTTGCGTCTTAACATTTTCCTATAAATAGAGGGCTAAGTTAGAATTGAAAATCACACCGTAAACAAAGTTTTCTCTCTTTCTCTCTAGATTATTGAGTGTAATTTGTGAGTATTTAGATACTTGGTGAGTTGATATTCATCGGTGCAAGTTTCCTTCAGTCATTATATCCAGATATCCCCGTCGTAAGGTCGCTTTCTTTTGAGGTAAGGGATAGTAAGGGATATTATTTTTTCATAATGATATTATTTCTTCAATATCATTATCTTTGAAATGTTGATCCAAGTTTTATCAAATTTGGAACTTTTTCGTGTCTGGGTTACTTATTCATGAGTTACTATTCACGAAGTTACTATTCATGAGTTACTATTCACGAGTACTATTCATGAAGCGTGAAAATGTTTTTTGTGGAATTTCTATCTTTTGGTGTTTGAGTTACTATTCACGATACTCAAGACTATTCACGATATCTGACACTATTCACTTAATATGCAAGACTATTCACCTAGAAAAATGAAAATTTTTCTTTTCGTCTAAAATATCTATTCGGATACTAGCTTTGATTGTATCCATGTTTTGATCATTCTTGAATTTTACACCACTATGATTATTTTTGAGGTATTTTTGGACGTGGATAAAACCAATGCAAAGATGAATGATTTCAAGAATATCTTTTGGCTCAGAAAAGTAAAAAGATGAAGCAGTGTTTAAATGAACATGACTAATCGATGAAATATCTTTAGCCAAGAGTGCAAAGATGAATTATTGATGAATATCTTTCGTCTCGAATGCAAAGATGACTGTTGTTGAATATCTTTGCCAAGAGAGTGCAAAGATGAATTATTGATGAATATCTTTTGCTCAGAATGCAAAGATGACTGTTGTTGAATATCTTTAGCTTTCAGAGTGCAAAGATGAATTATTGATGAATAGCTTTGGCTTGTAATGCAAAGATGACCGTTGTTGAATATCTTTGCTTTGTAGTGTAAAGATGAATGTTGATGAATATCTTTGGCCCGTAAGTAAAAAGATGAATTTATTAGTATGATTATGAGCAGGAAGGCGTGATTTGGTATAACCATGATCTTTGATGTTTGTGTAAAGACAAGTGATGAAAATTATCTTTGTCTTGGATGAGGAAAGGAATTTAGAACTACAATTACGATTATGAAGTTATACACGTGATTGTGGGACAGAATTGTTGATTGATGTTACAGGATAAAACATTGTTGGTGGATTTTTAACATGGAGAAGACAATAGACTTTATAGTCTATTTGACTCTTCTAATGGATTGCTTCATTCACTGCAACTATGGTTGAAAAGTTTTATCATCTACCATATGTTCTAAATCTCGATTTATTCTTGATGAAGACTATTGATAATTTATTTATCTTTAGTCATAATATTCTTTATCGAGCTAGTTGTGCTCACCCTTTTGTTTCACAATTCCTTTCGTGTAATAAAAGTGTAGTTGGGTCGAAAGCGGGGATAGCGAGGAATAGAGTGGTGGTCTATAGATGTTGAGGTGAGGTGAATTTAACTTGGAATGGTGTTTTGTCACTATCATACAAGATGTCTAATGACATACAACCTCGTGTTATCATAAGACATGGTTGTGCTCATCCACTTTGCCGAGTATATTTACAAGCACTACCTATATAATCTTGGTGTTTGTTTGGAGTATAATACCCAATTAGAGCAGTGGAGATAATGATATGTCAAGAGAAGACTCACCATTGGGAAGAATATGATAGTAATCTTTCGTTTTTTTCTTTGGGGTTTATTGGGTTAACCAAGGATAATTCGTGGCTATATGATATCTACCATAACCTAAAAGCATGGCCTCCCATGTACGAAGGTTTCTTAAGCACTTCCCAAAGATTCTAATTTCTAAAACAGTTTTTGACCGTACCTTTATGTAAGGTGTCATGGTGACGTGTTATCCAAGTTGGTGTCCGAGTTACATTTGGTATATATTGGTATCCAAACTCACAAAGATATGTGTTGTTGTATTTTGCACGACAATTGTTGTAATAAAGTTGTAGTTATTTACGTACCATGTATTTAACGACTCGAATAGGTTGGATGGAATGGACCTATTTTGGGGTTGTTACATTTGGTATCGAGCTTAGGATATGATCTCTGGCGGAGATCGGAGAATATAACTAGGAGGAGAGATGAGTAAATCCTTCGCTAGTGTGTCCTACCTAAGCTTATTTGTTTGGTCATCATAATATCGAGATATTATGTGATATGTTAATTTGCTCAATTAACCTTTGTTTTGAAGTCGTATTCTAGAATGATATCTCGAAATACGAGGAGATGAGCAATGGAGAAATCATGATGACAGGGGAGATAGAATCGAAATGAAAACAAGGTATTCTCAACTCTTTGAAATACTGTGCACGTAAATTTCGGGGACGAAATTTCATAAGGAGGGAGATTGTAAGACCTCGAATTTTTATGAAATAAAAGTATTCAATTTTTCTATTCAAGTAAATGGTTAAATTGATAAAAGTTAAAGTTAAGGGTGATATATGAATTTTTTTTTTAAAATATGCAAAGGGTATAAAGTATTCATTATTGTTGGGAATATTCGTTTCATCGTGGAATATTCTTTACGCTTGGGAATATTCGACGACGACGTTAACTATTTATGGGCACCATAATGTAATAACTGTCGCTTGATGAAGAAAACGACAAAATTAAGTTTTTAAAAATAACGGCGTAGTTATTCTACAAGTTAAGACTGTTGGAATACCAAATTGGTTAAAATACTGATGAATACGCGTGGTTGCACAAGTATACACCGGTATTGCACAAAGATTGTTGAATTATTGATCCTTACGTAAGAAGGCACTACTACTCAATAATTGTTACAATAATTATTGCTCAATATTTTATTTTATTGATTCAATAATTGATGCGTTGATATTTTATATTATTGTTGTTCAATAATTGTCACCGCACAAGATTCCATTATCGATCAATAATTCATATTATTTGAATAATATTATTAGATAACATTATTGGCAATGTCTAGAAAGTTCTGTCAAGGAGAGGTTTGGTCACCTAATTGCGTGCCAGTAAGGAGAAATTCTTATTGGAAAGCCCCCTCTTTCCTGGGAACTGCCTGGTTGTCATTATTGTGATTCTATAATATTATTTATGAATAATTAATTATTGATTTATATGACAATGAAATATTTATTTGATGTGGATATAAATGATGGATTTATTTATGTGGTTATAAATGAAGGAATTAATGTTGAGGTATTTTATCAGTATTTTGTCGGATTGGAGGTATTAAAAATCAAATCAGTATTTTTACGATATATTGCGTGAGTTATAATTTTTAATCCGACCGTTGGATCGTTGTAATTTTTGGATATGTTATACATACATAAGTTGAGTATATGTCCACAAATTTTGAACCGTTAAAATGAACGAATGATTTGTTATGAATTTTAAGAGGTGATCGATACGGAAATTAGGTTTATAATTGATTTTGGTGGAAAATTCTAGAATTGAGTGGGCCCCACTTGTGGTTGGTGAAGAAATGTGCTGAATTTTATTTCAAATGTGGTGGGTGGGAATAGTAGCAGTAAAGCCATCAAAGTTGCAGGAGTTAAGTCTGCGCTTGGCGTGCTTAACATTTTCCTATAAATAGAGGGCTAAGTTAGAATTGAAAATCACACCGTAAACAAAGTTTTCTCTTTTCTCTCTAGATTATTGAGTGTAATTTGTGAGTATTTAGATACTTGGTGAGTTGATATTCATCGGTTGCAAGTTTCCTTCAGTCATTATATCCTATATCCCGTCGGAAGTCTTTGCTCTTTTGAGGTAAGGGATAGTAAGGGATATTATTTTTTTCATAATGATATTATTTCTTCAATATCATTATTTGAAATGTTGATCTGAAGTTTTTATCAAATTTGGAACTTTTCATGTCTGGGGTTACTTATTCATGAGTTACTATTCACGAAGTTACTATTCATGAGTTACTATTCACACAGTACTATTCATGAAGCGTGAAAATGTTTTTTGTGGAATTTCTATCTTTTGGTGTTTGAGTTACTATTCACGTGATACTCAAGACTATTCACGATACTGTGACTATTCACGAATACGGCAGACTATTCATAGAAAAATGAAAATTTTTCTTTCGCGTCTAAAATATCTATTCGGATACTAGCTTTGATTGTATCCATGTTTTGATCATTCTTGAATTTTACACCACTATGATTATTTTTGAGGTATTTTTGGACGTGGATAAAACCAATGCAAAGATGAATGATTTACGAAGAATATCTTTATTCAGTAGTGCAAAAGATGAGCAGTGTTTAAATGAACATGACTAACTCGATGAATATCTTTAGCCGAAGAGTGCAAAGATGAATTATTGATGAATATCTTTTGCGTCAGAATGCAAAAAGATGACTGTTGTTGAATATCTTTAGCCAAGAGTGCAAAGATGAATTATTGATGAATATCTTTTTTGCTCGTAATGCAAAGATGACTGTTGTTGAATATCTTTAGCTTCAAAGTGCAAAGATGAATTATTGATGAATATCTTTGGCTTGTAATGCAAAGATGACCCGTTGTTGAATATCTTTGCTTTGTAGTGTAAAGATGAATCTGTTGATGAATATCTTTGGCCGTAAAGTGCAAAGATGAATTTATTAGTATGATTATGAGCAGAACTGTGATTTGGTATAACCATGATCTTTGATGTTTGGTAAAGACAAGTGATGAAAATTATCTTTGTCTTGGATGAGGAAAGGAATTTAGAACTACAATTACGATTATGAAGTTATACACGTGATTGTGGGTGAGGAATTGTTGATTGATGTTACAGGATAAAACATTGTTGGTGGATTTTTAACATGGAGAAGACAATAGACTTTATAGTCTATTTGACTCTTCTAATGGATCGCTTCATTCCACCGCAACTATGGTTGAAAAGTTTTATCATCTACCATATGTTCTAAATCTACGATTTATTACTTGATGAAGACTATTGATAATTTATTTATCTTTAGTCATAATATTCTTTATCGAGCTAGTTGTGTTTCACCCTTTTGTTTCACAATTCCTTTCGTGTAATAAAAGTGTAATTTGGGTCGAGCGGGGATAGCGAGGAATAGAGTGGTGGTCTATAGATGTTGAGGGTGAGGTGAATTTAACTTGGAATGGTGTTTTGTCACTATCATACAAGATGTCTAATGACATACAACCTCGTGTTATCATAAGACATGGTTGGTTTCATCCACTTCACGAGTATATTTACAAGCACTACCTATATAATCTTGGTGTTTGTTTGGAGTATAATACCCAATTAGAGACAAAGTGGAGATAATGATATGTCAAGAGAAGACTCACCATTGGGAAGAATATGATAGTAATCTTCTCATTTTTCTTTGGGGTTTATTGGGTTAACCAAGGATAATTACGTGGCTATATGATATCTACCATAACCTAAAAAGCATGGCCTCCCATATACGAAGGTTTCTTAAGCACTTCCCAAAGATTCTAATTTCTAAAAAGCAGGTTTTGAATTTGACCTTTTATGTAAGGTGTCATGGTGACGTGTTATCCAAGTTGGTGTCCAGAGTTACATTTGGTATATATTGGTATCCAAACTCACAGTATATGTGTTGTTGTATTTTGCACGACAATTGTTGTAATAAAGTTGTAGTTATTTCTGTACCATGTATTTAACGACTCAGAATAGGTTGGATGGAATGGACCTATTTTGGGGTTGTTACAATTGTAATGAGGACTCCTTTTGAGTTTGTATAATCTCTAGTAGACAATATTTGTATTCAAACTCACAGTTTATGTCGATTGTATAAGCTACGTTATATTAGTAAGTTGTATTTAAATTGCATACCATGTATATCGACTACCCAAAATGGGTGATGTATACCTAATTTTTGGGGCGTCACACGGCTTCCTCGCTTCTCCTACCACCTTCGCCTCTCCTATTGCTCGAGTTCTCTTCACAAGGCGTAGGGTCACGATAAATCCTTGTTCACATTGCAGATTTTTTAGCAGAATGAACTCTCTCGATCTCGGTTGTTCTCCCTCGGTCCTTCCCAAGTGAACCTCCAACGCTTGAGAGAACGGGTATGATGGTCATTATGGAAAAGTCTTCACGGAGAAAAGCAAATAGGTTCCTCCCGATCACCCTGGACTCGAGAGCCCGGGCCTATCTTTCACCGACCCCCCTCACCAAAGGTGGTTTGGTGGGTCTTTGCCTTTTCCTAGATTAGAGGCATCGTTCTCCTTACTTGTCATGGCACACACTTAGGAAAAGTTGGGTCAGGATTGTAAGAACACTAAAGCCCTCCTTCTAGCAAATACCAATGTTAACGCTTAAGTTTCACGGCGTGTCCAATCACAAAATCCACGCGCTAGAACTCCCGATAATAACAGATCACACAGAAGCTTGACGGTCTTGGCACGGGGATAGCCCCGGTGTGAGAATAAGTAATGTGCCGCTCACAAGGTTTAACAATGGAGGCTAAATGGTTAGTCTTTCAAAAGTAGGTATACTGCATTAATTGTAACTTGGCCTTATATTTATAGTACTTCTCTCCACCTTAGAATCCTTCTCCTGGTTGGGATTAGGACTCTTAGTCATGGTAATTACCATAACTCGGGTCCAACACAATTTCCTTAAAAGGTGCAAGTGGAATCCAATCCAACCACCGCCTTTGGAGTTATCTTATTCAATTATGACAGACTCGAACTTTCAGACGAGAGAAAGTCCACATGCAGCCCAAACAATCCCACCATCAGTGTCCGGGCTTCTACCAAAGGACTCAAGGCCCAACCCCGAACCCCATTAACAGTAGTAATGTATCCGGTCAAAGGACTGGACACCGAACCCAAGAGTATCCCCTAAGGTGAGGCTCCTACCAAAAGGACTTGACGACGACCCAAACAGCCCAATTTCTCCATGGACTTCAAATTAACGATCTCACAAAAAGTTCTTCTAACGTCAGGCTTTCGGCCCAAGTGGAGGTCGGTAGAATACTCCCGAACATAATCCATCTACATCATCATCATTCCACTGCATTTGTTTCTATCAGGCGCTGCTCTATTTAGTTTGCCAGGAAATTATACACTTTGAGAATTATGGAAACATTAATTTTAGATATTTCAGTTTATATTGAGGAACCTATTATTTCTCCAATTATTTTTATTTATTGTAATTAATGTATGGTATTATTGTGTCATAAATAGATTAATATTATGACTCTAAATGTGTGATTAATTATTGTGTATATATACATATATATTTTTATTTTTATTGTAATTAACGTATGTTCCTATAGGATCATAATTGGATTAATATTAGTACACTAACTAACTGTGTGATTATATGGACGAAATTGAAAGAATTCATGACGAATGAAAAAATTGAACTTAAATTTATGCTAACATATTAATTTTCATCGAAATTTATAACTCTAGTATTGATTTTTATCGGAATTTATTGTGGCTTATAATATTCATAATTTTATTTTATTGCAATCCTAAGACTACAAAATCAATAATTTTGTAGTTATTTTGCCGAAATGAAGAAGTTTTTTTTTTTAAGAAAGAAAGAAAGAACACAGTAGTAGTAGTACACGACTAGCAGGAAAAGTGGAAAACTGACAGAGCGAGCTTAAGACAGCTCTAATATCTAGAAATGGGCCCAAAAGCAGGGTCTTCCGGCGTCCTCCCTGTCTCCACTCCAATCCACCGACTTCTTAAGTCACTACTGAAACAATTTAGCAGAGATCCCAATGCTTTGTTTACCAAGACTCCTCAGCGTCGGCGTCGGCATCGGCGTGTAGGGAGTATAGAGAGAAACAAGCACGTTTAACAAAAGGGGTGTACGCAATTCCAATGTGGCTACCAAATTCTTGGGCTTTTTTATGCTTCAATTTTCTTATAGGATGGTTTGTAAGTGTTGCTTTGGCAGGCGACCCATTTGTTTCCTATGATTGGGATGTTTCTTACATTACAGTCTCCCCTCTTGGTGTTAAACAACAGGTTCTTCCCCTTTTCTTCTTCAATTTTAGCTTAGATCTTAACTTCCCTTTATGTATGTATATATATTGGTCTATAATTTTGAATTTCTGTTCCGGGTAGTTTAATTTGATAGAGTTGTCTCAATAATGATTGTTTACTGCTTTCTGTAGATATAAAGTTTTTCTTTCTCTCTTGTGCAAAGGGTAAATTATCCTGCTCAATCAACCCCAGTGTAATAGTAATAAGTAATAACTAGTACCTTCTTTTTTTTTTGTGAAAATAGTAATAACTTAGTACCTGGTATCAAATGATTAGTGCTTTAATTGGGTGTTTCCAAGAATTGGGTCTTGAGGGTGCTAAATCATTTTCTTGAATTGCTTTCCTTTTGGGCATCCACATTCCCATTTTGAAGGACCCTGAAAAGGTTTAATTTGGAGTCCTAGTAATGGGTATTTTCTTTTTTGTTGGTTTAGTAAGAGTTCCATGGCAAAGTAAATTCTGAAGCAAGGTTGTGCTGTGAAAAATCAATGTTGTTGTATTTCTTTCCAATGGACATCCAAGAAAAAGAATGCAGTCGTATTGCAATGTTCAATTCTTAATAGACAGCACTGTGTGTGTGGGTTGGTGCAGATGTGTGAAGAAATTTCAAACTTGATTTACTAACTGTTGCAATTGAGAGCTTCCTTAACTTACTGTTCTTTTATCTAGCCTGGTCTTGCTGAAAGACATAAATTTGAACTCCCAAAATGATTGCAGTTAGTTCGCTTGTTTTTCCCAATTAGTTTGGTTTTCTTCGATAAGATTGAGATTTTTCCTTAAGAGGAGACAATCACTCAAATTCTAAATATGTGTTAAGTCATCCTCTGTTCCTTTCTTCTGTTCACCACAAATTTTATTTCAAACCGCGTATAGAAAGAATCAGGTTATATGATTCAAGCCAAGCACTATAATAATAGTGGATTACCAGGTATCACCATAATTGTTCCTGCATATCAGATTCAGTGGCATTAATAAATTGAGAGTATTTTGTCGAGTTGTTCTATGTTAATATACTATGCAGCACTGACATGAATACGGCACGAAGCGCGATACACTATACATCATTTTCAGAAAAAGTAGGATACGATATGGGAATAGTTGAAATTTTTTAACATGTTTTTTTAGATATACGTGTATATAATAAATAAATTATATTACATAAACATTAGCAAGTAATTACGTTCAAAGTTTTAGTTCATTTATAATACGAGCATCTTATGTAGAGATACTCTAGAATTATTTCTTTGGCTTTTTACCTATAGTGCACAAATTTCAATATTTTGACTTAGTATTGGATTCTCAAACATCACATTTGTACTAAATTATTTATAGAACAACCAACTTGTTGATTCAACTAAAATTCTTCTATAAACTTATGTGTATGTATATAAATTGTATGTGAATTCTTAAGCATAAGCACTCATATAAGGCTACCCTAGTGTGTGGTGTTCTAGTCTATCTAGTGTATCCCCGACCCCTTAACCGTACTTGTTCCACTAAATGAAACGAAACGTGTTCCACCCTTGGCCTTTTAACTAAATTTATTTTTCTTCCGACCATGACCTTCGAATAAGACTTTGGTGCTGACTTCCCTGTCTTATTTTAACTGTGATTTTAGAGCCTTGAGTCTGATTTGGCTTAAAGACTCCAACTTTATCAGGCAAGTCTTTGTTTTGAGCTAGTTTGTTCACTCTGAATGGTTCTTCAGTCACTTTGGGTGCTTTAGTGGTGGTGTTTTAGGATCTCATATTGTTGGTTGGTGAAGGGGAGGTAGAATATAGTCTGGTTGTGAAGAATTCAGGAAAGAGTAAATAAGAATCAAAGACAATTAAGGTGCATTAGACCCAGACGAGGAAATTGTTTCTGATTCGAACTATTGTATTAAATAAACTGATGATGTAGTGAAGCTGTTAGATATCCAAGGTGAAGAAGAGAAGAGAGAATTAATTAGTAATTGAATTTGATATGTGTGTGTGTGTGTGTATATATATATATATATATATATACACGGTCCGGATCTTAAGCTCACTCCTTATCCAACTCACCCGAGCTCACCCCCTTTTAGCGACGGACCCAGCGACGGTTCGGTCATACAACCGTCGTCTATACTTTTAGCGACGCTATATGTTGTCCGTCGCTAAAAGTTAAAGTATAGACGACGGACTGTCGCCGGTTCCGTCGCTAAAGGGGGGTGAGTTGGATAAGGGGTGAGCTTAAGATCTAGACTCTATATATATATATGGAAATGATTCATATAGCAACTATTTACTATGTATCAATTTTGGAGAAATAGATCTATACCCTCCAATGCACTAATCAATGGTCAGGATTAAAAAATGAATCCCGTCATCCGTTAGTAATAGTAGCGGATGACAGGATTACAAAATTGCCCTGGGATAAAGCGAACTTAATTACTGTGAAAAAGGATAATTATGGAATATATACTACGGAAACAAAACAAAAATAAAGCAAGTAATTTATGTACCTGATCTGTTATTAGTATGGAGTAATAATGTGACTTGGGGAAATATGTTGTGTGTGTGTGTGTATATATATATATATACTAGCGATAACCCGTGCCTGAAGGCACAGCGTAACGATAAATTAAATTAAAATTCGAAAAATATTACATTATCTAAAGACACATACCACCACAACAATTAATACATACTCAATCATCAATATATATCCAACCACCAAAACATCGAGCTAGTCAGTACTAATTTCAAGAAATTTTGGCAGAGTTTCCTTTAAAAATAGATATTTAGAAAATTTTAAACCTGTCTACAAAACTTACAATCATCAATACATATCCAAACCACCAAAAAAACCATCATTCCATACCCAAAAATCATCATAACCATGTATAATTAGTTAACTTTACAAAAGACGGAACACAAAAAATACAAACGTGCAGAAAATAGAGAAACAACATGTTGCATAAGACCCATTACTTTACAGCTTACACCAAGTATTCTTTACAGCTTACACCAAGTATCCTTCAATGTATACTTGAAAATATTTGAAATATAAAAATTATCGAAAGAAGTGAGTCAAAATAAAACAATTGTAAATTCGAAACATAAGAACCCTTACTTTACTCTGAATTATCTAAAAAACAAATGTGCACACACATTTGTATGTAGTGGGAGGAATGATTTAGATTGATATATGTAAGAATTTATAGAGATTGTAACAAATTATCAATTTATTTAAGAAAAGATATGGATGAATGTAGACTTACAATCAAATAAAGTATTTTTAGTACCATTTCAACAAACGGTTCATTTGCTTGATGATTTAACTCATAAATCTGTATTGGTGGCAGTATAATGGTGTGTGAGTTTGATTTGCGAGTGTTTGATTGGTTACAATTATGTGTGTGTGTTTTTGAATGTATTGTGTGTGTTGTGTGTCTGCATGAGAAGTAGAGAAATATAGTCTTAGTCAAAGAGACTTTCACACCTAGACAATTGTTTGGTCAGTGATAGGTTAGTCATCGTCAAAGGTGGATAGGACGGTACTGGATTGCATATCATTTAACTCTCTTAAATGTCTTCTTCATCCCTTCAAACCTTCTTTTCATCACTATCCTTAATGTCCTCGTATCCATATGAACGCACTTTACCCAGTGAAGAGAATGCACAACCACCTAAATTATTCACATAAATAATATATATTACACTATTTATATTATAGGAATAGTAAAGTTATTTTGATGCAGTGACATAAAAAGTAGTGTGTGTAATATTTGACCAAAAACAAGTAATTTATGTACCTGATCTGTTATCAGTATGGAGTAATAATGTGACTTGGGGAAATATGTTGTGTGTGTATATATATATAGATATATATCGTACACTGATAAAGTTTCTTTTATTTTCTTCTAAACTTCCAGACAAGTGGAAAGAAATAATAGTAACTTCCTTTCTATTGTTTCATAAGCTCCCCCAGACAAGAGGAAAGAAAGTCGCACACTTTCTCTATCCTTCCCTTCTTAGCTCTCTCCCTTTCTTCTCATCAAAAACTCCCTAGACAGAACCTTAATATGGTGGTATATTTCAAATAAAAAACTGTTTTGTTAATAAATTTTGTATCATAAGCTCATAGAATGTTGTTTGGCTAATGTTTTTTGTAAATCATTTTTAGGTGATCGGGATTGACGGGAATTTTCCAGGACCCATTTTCGAAGTCACAACAAACTGGAATGTTGTCGTCAATGTCAAAAATAATCTAGACGAGCCTTTACTTCTCACATGGTATATTACATGCGCCATGAGCCGTTGATTTAAGAAGGCGTATGAGTATGCTACTTGTAATGAATGTAATTAAAATGCAGGAATGGAATTCAGCATAGAAGAAACTCGTGGCAAGATGGTGTCTTGGGGACAAATTGTCCTATTCCTGCTGGTTGGAATTGGACATATGAGTTTCAGGTTAAGGATCAGATAGGTAGTTTCTTTTACTTCCCTTCCCTAAACTTCCAGAGAGCTGTGGGAGGTTATGGAGGAATCATTGTAAACAACAGAGATGTTATTCCGGTTCCCTTCGCACCACCAGATGGAGATATCACACTCTTTATTAGTGATTGGTATATAAAGAGTCATAAGGTTGGTATAAGTGTTGTATTGTCCACTGCTTGTGGTAACTAGCCGCTTTATTTTAGTGGGTGGATTGGTCATTGACAAATGCTATGACATATCAGGATCTTAGGAAAGATATTGAGAGTGGGATTGGCCTTGGAGCTCCTGATGGCATCCTATTTAATGGACGAGGTCCTTACCGCTATGATGCCGCACTCGTTCCTGATGGTATTGCTTTCCAGACAATAAATGTGGAACCAGGTAATTCTATTGGACGAGTATGTGATGCTTTGATCTATGATTTAAATATGCATTCCAATTTTCGTATGGCCATTCTTTTAATTTTTAATATAGCATTCGGAGGTAGAAGCCAGAAACACTCGTTGTGAAATGTGGGGCCACTGCCAATCTAACATATGATGGAAATGTGTGTTGACAAAATTTCTTAATGGACCTTCTAGTACAATAAGTTTTTCACTGTTTGTTATGGGATGACCAAATTTACATCTTATAATCTTCGTCACCTTCTATAAAAAATGCGCAATTATGTATTTCTTATGTATTTGAAACATTGTTTCACTACCCCAGAATTGACGATTATATATGCAGGTATATATTGAATTACTGAGTTATATAATTTCCTATTTATTTACAGAACTTGCCTTAAATGTGTTGTTGATATCATGTAGTCAGTTAAAACTATTGCAGCTCAAATAATGAATAATAGTTGGTTAGTTTACATGTAACAGGAAAAACATATCGCCTTCGAGTGCACAATGTTGGTATTGCTACTAGTTTGAATTTCAGAATCCAAAATCATAACTTGCTTCTTGTAGAGACTGAAGGGTCATACACCGTGCAGCAGAACTATGCAAACATGGATATTCATGTTGGCCAGTCATATTCGTTTCTGGTCACAATGGATCAAAATGCTACCAGTGATTATTACATCGTTGCCAGTTCAAGGGTTTGTCAATTCCTCTGCTTGGACTAGAGCTAAAGGCGTAGCCATCTTGCACTACTCCAATTCTCAAGGGCCTGCTTCAGGTCCTCTTCCAGATTCCCCTAATGAATATGACAGATTTTTCTCAATGAATCAAGCAAGATCCATAAGGTTGTAGTGAAAGAATTATCTTTCTATATTATATTAGAAATCTTCTTGAGACCTCTCCTTAGATTGGTGTAACACGGCATATTATCCCCATAAAAAACTTCTAAACTTTTGAAGTATTTCAAAGATGTCCAGATTTCTGAAATTGAAGTTTATAAATGAATAATGGGGTAAATATCTCTTTCAACTGCTGTAAGTTACCAATTTCATTAGGAGGGGAGGCAAATGATGCTGCATCTTAGCTTCAGAATCAGAAAGAAGGTTTCTGACCATGTTTGTCTCGAAAATTGATGATCTGTTTATGGGGGTAAATTTTGGATGCTCTCATAATTTTGGTCTGACTATTGTTTACATGATTGTGTTTGGTATTCTGCAGATGGAATGTTTCTGCTGGTGCTGCTCGTCCAAATCCTCAAGGATCTTTCAGATATGGTCAGATTACTGTAACAGATGTCTATGTGATTCTCAATAGGCCTGCTGAGCTTATAGATGGAAAATGGCGTGCTACTCTCAACGGTATTTCACACTTGGCACCTTCAACACCACTGAAGCTTGCTCAACAATTTAACATTCCTGGGGTTTACAAGCTTGATTTCCCCTATAGACTGATGAACAGACCTGCAAAAGTTGACACTTCTTTAATTAATGGCACTTACAGAGGATTTATGGAAATCATACTACAGAATGGTGATAGTACTGTTCAGAGCTACCACTTAGATGGTTATGCATTCTTTGTTGTAGGGTAAGCACTAGGTTTTGATTTTGCTAAACCACCCCCACTCCAAACCCCAAAATAAATATTAAAAAAAATCAATTCCTTATTTCAATTAATTGGAATATCAGCAATATTATTGTTCCCTATCTGGACCACAGGATGGATTATGGAGTGTGGACAGAAAACAGCAGAAGCATTTACAACAAATGGGATGGGGTTGCTCGCTCCACTACTCAGGTAATCCTGTAATCCTAGTCCGTAATATTGGTACCGATCATTTCTGAGTGAAACAACTGGTAAAATCAAGAAACATCTTCTACAATTTTTTTAGTAGCAAAACTGCAAAAAGAACATACGAAAGATTTACCCTCTCACCTCCTTGCATTAAGTTAACATTGCTAAAGTTCCATTTGGGAATTTAAATCTTTTCTGTGATATAGGAAGAAAACATTTTCTCCTGAAGTACACTGGATTTGTATGGACTATGCTGTTTTATTCGGAAGCGGTGAAGAGATGAAATATATAGTTTTGGCTTTTGAGATATAATTTGTGGGTAGATAGATACCTCTTGTAAATGTGTCGAGATGAACTCCTTTGAAGTGATATCGGTAGATAGATATACCTCTTTGTAAATGTGTATAGATGAACTCCTTTGAAATTATGTCACATAATAGCAATGGATGTTTCCTTAAAGAATAGTTGGACTATGGTGTCAAGTGAATACCAGCTTGACAGCATTCTGGACTTAGTTTCTGAAGATTCCATTTACAGTTTAGAGTCTCCTTCATGATCCACATTTTATTTGAGAAAGAATCAGAGAACTCAAGGAAGGTAAGGTAGTGACTAGTAAGGAGAAAAAAAACTCTTTACAGAAAGAGAACTCACTTTTTACCTCCTTTAGTTTGTTTAACAGGAAGGAAAGAATTGTTGCTAGCTAAATAAAATAATAATACCCTTGTACACATAAAAAAATGTCTTTGTTCAATGACTACATCATTTCATTTCTCAAGACAGCTAAATATATACATACACAGTGGTAGGAACTTGGAGCTGACCCAGAATAATTGGAGACAACAGTTAATCGAGTTTATAGGAAAATAATTTACCGAAAGGTAATTCATAACAACCATTTCCTTTTTAGCTCAAGTAAGCAGCCTTGCGAGTTGCAAACCACACACCTCTCCTACGACCGGAACGTTCATCACTTCATTGCTAGTATCCTCCATTTCATCTTTGCATAGTTGCATGTATATTAAGGTGTTTGTAGAGGACGTTGATAATGAAACACCAACTCTACTTCTTCTTGCAGGTATTTCCCGGAGCTTGGACGGCAATTCTAGTTTCTCTTGATAATGTTGGCATTTGGAACCTCCGGACAGAGAATCTAGACACATGGTACCTTGGGCAAGAAGTTTACATCAGTGTGGTGAATCCAGAGATCACAGAGAAAACTGAGCTACCTTTGCCAGACAATACCATCTATTGTGGTCTACTTTCCTCCCTGCAGAAGTAAGATATCTAGTCAGGGTTACGTTAACCTTTTTAATATTTAATTTCGGAACATTTTTGGCTTCCTGACAAAAGGCCCTCTTAATATTTTTCCAAGAAGAGGACACTGAATAGTTGTAGGAGTGATATTCAAGTGTATTACTCATTAGAACCTAGTTTACGAAAGCTTTTTGTTTTATTTCTCTCTTCCAGGGATCAAGCTCATAGAGTCAAGTTTTCGGGTGCACCATCTGCTGTGAAGGCAAGCGAGATAATTTTGATAGTATTTGTAACATTTTCCGGAGTTTTTATGTGGTAACTATTTGCAAGAAGCATGATGAGCAAGGACTTCTTCCAACCATGCACCAACGAGTTTTAGGCTCTCAACAAATGAAGAAGAATTCAAGAAAGGGCTCTGCTTGTATTGTATCATTATATTAAATAATATTGTCTATTGCTAAGTTGATGGCTCTTGCGATTGTAGTAAGGTTTTTCTCTTGGCACAATTGGAGATGGAATGTAAATGGCTGCAGCAGCAGCAGCCTATTGGAATTCCAATTAAACATAGCTTATGTATATTCTTACGGTTGTAAGAAAATTCAAGAAAATAGATGTGGGAGTAAAATTGGAAAAAAAAAATAGAAAAAGAAAAAAGTATACTTGTGATGGTTAGTCGTCTTGTAGCCTGTGTATGGCGTATTTTTTTTAAAAATAAAAATATTATGTACAGTACACCTATTTTAGGACAAGATACAATATTAATTGATTGATTATGTTCGCATGCATAAATATATAGTTTTCTTCTTGACAACAATTTGAAATTTGGTGAAACCACAAACTATCATTGCTAATTCATAATTTGTGATGACGGTGAGACCTTTATAATAATAATATTAAATTCAAAAGAACTGAGTTATGAAATTAAAATAGTTCTTACAAAAGGATTGTATACTCAAATTAGGTAATTTATTTGAAATTAACAAGCTTGCCAATGTTTTTACTTAATTTGTCACCCGGCTAGCGTTAGGTCGGCTAACCAAATAATATACCAAATACACTTGGCAAATCAGATGGGCAAAATAAGTTTAGAATATTGAGAGATATTTATCTTTATTAACAACGTACTAAGAATGAATGATATATTAATGACGATTTTAAAAGTTAGTGAATTAATAAGTTAAGCATGTAGTAGTAACAAACAATTGATATTGTTTTATATGTGTTGGTTGTGACCTTTGTAATAATCTCAAATTAGAAATAACTGAAAATAATTTTATTTGGAGTAATTGGAAGAAGAAAGGCAGGCAATATATACTACTCAATTATTATTGAATTTAACTGAAATTAGACCATAAAAACTATGGCTTTTCACTTCTCTCTCTCTCTCTCTCTCTCTCTCTCTCTCTCTATATATATATATATATATATATATATATATATATATATATATCTCACACACACACACACACATCTTTATCAATTATCATTTTCTCTTACCTTGTCCTTGGAAGCAAAACAATTGTCAAAGTAGGGAACCCACAAAAAAAAAAAACACACTAGCTAGCAAGCAGCTATGAGTATTTGGTAAAGTTTTAAAGGAACCCCCATTACTAATTTTATACTACAAAGTTTAAGCCAACTCTCTCTTCCTCACTCTATATATATGTTTGTGTTTATACACATACATTTACATATATCCATTTCTCTCTAAATTAAACAGATTAATTGGAGCATTTGAGCTCACTGACAATGTCAAACAATGCTCTTTTATTCAACATTACACTGATAATTTACATTTTCGTTAGCTTTGAGTTGACACAATCGGCTCCTGAGGGTGCTTTAGTCACACAGCTTCCTGGTTTGGTTTCGATGGCACTTTTTCTTCCAAACACTATTCTGGGTATCAATCTTTTTGCAGTACTATATTTAATATCAGCAAGAAATATTATTTTTAGATTTTGCTGTCTGATTGATTAGTTTGATTGTTATACGTACTATTCTGGGTTTTGCAGGTACATTCCCATTGATGGAAATAACGGAAAGAAACTATTTTACTACTTTGTTCTTTCTGAAAGAAACCCAGTAGAGGATCCAGTGGTTCTCTGGCTCAATGGCGGACCGGGTTGCTCCAGCTTTGATGGATTCGTGTATGAGCATGGTACATTGTCATTCTATATCACTTGCTCTCTCTAATTTTATGTCATATTCTGGTAAAATGAACTTTTGAAAATCAATCTCTTTTTAGTTGCAGTTGAAAATTGAAATGAGTCTACTTTTTACCATTATTTTACTAGAGGGAATCACTCACACGAATGTGGGTACCATTTACTATCAATTCCCTTATCGAATTTCCTTTCTAATTTATTTGGTTGATCTTTGTTTTTCCCCCCCTTTTTGCCTAGAGGTGTTATAGACCATTGTACATCAATTTCCTGACTTTTGAATCCCTACATAATTTATAATTATCCGAGGGCTCATCTTACATAATGCTATATATGTACACGTCTTGGGTTTTTCCTTGTTTACATCTGAAATTATCAGGTTTTAAGCTCATATAATTGAATCAAGTAAACAAAAGCGGTGTACTCCACTCCATTGCATTTTCATCTTGCTAAAAGCACTAAAAGTTCTTGGAAATAAATAAATAAAGGAAATGGAGGGCATTTTCACTGGCCTAATTTCTTGTAGAATCTTATTGACTACACTCTGCAGGTCCCTTCAATTTTGAAAAAGGAAAGTCAGACGGAAGCATGCCCAAACTTCATCTCAATCCATTTAGCTGGTCTAAGGTTATAACTTATTTATGAATCATTATGTCTATAATTGTGTATCTTTTCACATTATTAGTGACATTTAACATATAAAAGTTTGACAGGTATATATATATAT
This sequence comes from Panax quinquefolius, assembly GCA_020205615.1. Lineage (NCBI taxonomy): Eukaryota > Viridiplantae > Streptophyta > Magnoliopsida > Apiales > Araliaceae > Panax > Panax quinquefolius. Next base: position 1,480,226 of record CM035154.1, on the reverse strand, counting down.
ATATATATATATATATATATGACTATATTTAAATTTCAGTTATTACATTCCATTTTGTTTTCTAAATGAGATAATTTGCTGTGGACTTTTGCCCCCGGTTTCCAACATCATATATTTACACTCTCCTGCTGGTGTTGGATTTTCTTACTCAGGAAATGAATCTGACTACATTACCGGAGTCCAACAGACCGCCTCTGACTCGCACACATTTTTACTCAAGGTATTTTTTGAATAAATGAATAAAGAAGAGAAAAGAGCATAAAAAGTTGGAATGTTTTGTTTATTCTATAGTTCTCTGTCCTTGAGTATCTGATTTCCACAAATTGCTGCTGTGGCTTGTGGTTTGAGCTGTACCCAGAGTTCATCGCAAACCCATTTATTATTGCTGGAGAGTCATCTGGTGGAGTATATGTACCAACTCTGGTTTCTGAAGCGGTGAAAGGTATTTTCTTCTGATATTTGAGCTGCATACCAGTTCCTGATTAAAAGACAAGAACTAATTGGAAGTTCTGGACATTTATAGGTATTGATGCCGATGTAAAGCCTATACTCAATTTCAAGGTATGTCACTTGTTGCATTGTCTTGATCAAAAATAAATTTGAAACTGAAACCTTAGTTTGTTTCACACAGGGTTACAATGGTGGGAAATGGAGTTACAGATGAAGAGTTTGATGGCAATGTTCTTGTTCCATTTACACATGGGATGGGCCTAATCTCAGATGATTTCTTTTAGGTGGGTGTATCTTTTTTGAATCTGATCAAGAGCATAAAAGATGTTCTTTAAAATAAATCTGGGTAAAAATCTATCACCTCTCTCATACTATCAGCTATGAAGATTTGAATGCTGTTTGAAGTTATTAACAAGTCATTGCTTTTTGGTCTGGTACTTGGCTGTGAGTATTAAGGTTACACAATAGTTACAGAACCTAACTGAAATTTACTTTTTCTAGTTTTTGACAGCTTTTCTTTCTTCTTTTTTTCATCACCAAATTTCATTTCAACATGTATATGATGCATCATGCTGCAGGAATTTATCGCCGAGTGTAAAAGAAATTACTATAATCCTGCCAGTAACAGTTGTGAAAACAAGCTTGACAAAGTTTATTATGTAAGATACTATTTTTGTTTTCTACTAAAATAGTTAACAGAATTTAGATATATTGCCTACTTACTTTTGGAATTTAATTAAACACAGGAAATTAAGGATTTAAACATATACGACATTCTAGAACCATCCTATCATGGCCCAGAAAGTAAGATTACAACTGATACCGCGAGGTTGCCACAAAGCTTCAGGAAATTAGGTGAGACTGAAAGACCTCTTCCTGTGAGAACGAGAATGTTTGGCCATGCATGGCCTTTAAGAGCTCCTTTAAGAGATGGAATCGTCCCAACTTGGCCACAGCTTCTTAACAGTAGGAGTGTCCCATGTACTAACAATACTCAAGTTACTTGTCATATTGGTTTTTAATCTGGTGGTCTCCAATAGTTTTTCCTGAATAAATATTGTCAGCTAAACTTAATATTTCTCTACAATGTGCCTTGTTATACCAGTTGATCCTCTATATTTTAAACAATTTATTTGTGCTCCTGTTTCATCTCTGTTCCTGTTATTGTCTACTTTTCTGCAAATCTGTTTCATCTGGTAGTCTATTTACCTTTTTAAAATAATGCATTCTTAATTGGTTCCTTGGTAGTTGGTTCCAGTGCACTAAAATAGCGTCTTTATGTCTTTATTGATTGGCCACCTTGTTTAATTGATAAAACCATTTTCATGACCGAGCTTCGACAAGCAGGATGATGAAGTTGCAACTTTGTGGCTGAACCATGAAGAAGTTCGGAAAGCAATTCATGCTGAACAAGTAAGGTTCACCATCTCAACTTCTGAAAGTTTTGAAGCATTGATTTTACATTATATTTGAAATATCAGGATAGTGTGGCTGGCAAGTGGGAGTTGTGCACAGACAGAATTACATTTTGGCATGATGCTGGGAGCATGATCAATTATCATAAAAACCTCACTTCTTGCGGTATCCGAGCACTCATACACAGGTAGATTTGAATCCATAATGTTATTGAATAATCTAGTGTTTGGTCCAATTGTTCTTGTGGAAAGTGAAGTTTTTATTATACATAGAATTTATGAAGTGATTCTGTAGACATAAGACAGAGCTAGAAATGTGCCAGATAAGGGAATTATAATGCAAAATAAAACAATTACTGCTGTTTTTGTTATGATGATGGAAAATATATTCACTTCTGTATTCCTTACAAAACTGATGGTATAATAAACAATTGATAATTATTTATGCAAATAAATATTCTGGCAGTGGGGATCATGATATGTGTGTTCCTTTCACCGGAAGTGAAGCATGGACAAGATCCATAGGATACAAGATTCTGGATGAGTGGAGGCCTTGGATTGTAAATGAACAAGTTGCAGGGTATGAATCTTTTTTGGATATTTTGTTTACAGCTAAAATGGTCATCGCATTGCAATATTTTATCTTTTGTTCATCAATTGATTTAATTATGAACGAGTTTATTAGGAACTAAACAAATAAATATAAAAGGGAAAAAATATGATAGATAGAAAGAACAGAGTGAAGAACTGATTGAAAATTTTCCTGCCTCAAAGAGTCTACAAGGCAAAACATTACCCATTTTTCCAAATCTGATGGTTGCAGGTACAGTCAAGGGTATGACAAAAATCTTATTTTTCTTACTGTTAAGGTATGTACATGTGCAAGCATTCTTTCTTCAATGGTGACATATAGGAGTATATGCATTTGTCAGTTTTTATCAAATTAAGAACTCATTTGTGCTTCCGGGATATTAAGCTTAAATATTTTCTTCTTGGTTATGAATGAATTGTATTTTTTGTTGCAGGGATCTGGTCATACTGTAACAGAGTATAAACCAAGATGCATTGGCATTTTATACCGACGGCAAGGATATATAAAACTACTACAATGATTTTGCTGAGAAAAAAGATAAGGAATATATTTTGTAATTTATTGTTAATATTACTCTTCTTGGCTGAAGAATGATGAACATGGAAGAAAGAAACAGTATTTAATTAATGATATTACATTTATCCTGTGTTATTAACTAAACTGATTTAATTTGCTATCAAGAAATTGTTATCTGTAATATATAGTATTATTTAATATATATATATATATATATATATATATATATATATATATAAATATAATAAAACAGTAACATAATTTTATATATATAACACAGAAAATATTAATAAACAAACAAATCCGAGTCCTTTGAATTCACAAAGTCTCCTTAAAACAAATCTAAGGATTAAATGAATAATTGCTTCCTAAGATAAAACGGATTTCCAGTTCTTAATTAGAAGCACTTCAAAATTAAGAACAATTCGAATCAATATTTATGTTATGTATCTTGAACTTACAAAATGATGCATGAAAATTAATGCATGTATATACTTACACGTAAACGGAAAATATGCAGAATCGGGACAGAAAAGCGGAATCTGGATCGCAACACTTTTGCAGAGAACGGATTCTCGCGAGTAATGCACTTTTTGCGTAAATGCGAGCGGAAGGAAAGGAACGGGACGGGAAAATTTTTAATAATTTCTGTTGGCGCCCATACTGACTATTTTATAGCCTACGATGGCAGTTTATTATCGTTGGCCCTATCAAAACTACGTAGTTTCATGATAATAATTAAAACAAAATCTGATAAATTATTAAACAAATTTTGTTCAAAAAATTATATATCATGACCCACCGAACTCCGAACTCCGAGCTCCTACCGCCGAACCGGAATCGGACGGACGGGCACAAGACGATGTGTGGGTTTGAACCATGCTTTTGCTAGGTCCTCTCCTTTCCATTAAAAGTGGGGTGCCCTCGGGGCCCTTCTCATTGAGCAAACATCCCATATATATATGTTCTTCATTTTTTCCTTTAACGCCCCATGGGACTTTTTGCAATTGACAACATTCGAAAGACGTGACTTTTGGAGTCAATTTTCTCATTCAATTCTTAATGGATTTGAACATATAAATATACCAAGTTATACTCCTCACGAAGGAGAACACATTGGTGCAAAGACCCGACATTTCCGAAATGTGGGTCCCTCATTTAATTGAGCCTCAAAATGCTCTAATATTTGATATTTCAAATCTCATTTCCAACAATCCCCCACATGAATGTAAATTTGGCTTTACAATATGCAAAATATGTTATGAATATGCAGACACTGCTTCGAGTACATGAGAAAAGATATTTCATCACGTTAAGTAGCCTAGTAGCTTTGAACTTGCCCTAATAAAATCTATCGGATTTACTTGGCTAATCAGTAGACTTGATGTCTTTGAACTGTCAGCTTTTCGTGTAAACCAAGACAATAGAATTCACAAAATATCTCTTCAGACATAATTGGTTCTCACGTTTGTGTTCATTTTTGCCTTGAAACACCTCTTGGTTCCATGAGTATATTAGAGTATTCAGCCTTCAAAATTCTCACAGAAGTGGCCCCCTTCTTACTCACGTAGGTGACTTCTATCAAGAGTATCATGCAATACTCCACTTGAACGTATTTCAAGATATAAAAGTCATTAAAAGCGTAACTTATCCTAATTCTCGCGGCAGATATGTACTGTCTCATAATAGGAATGGTTAGGATTAAATATCTCCTCAGTGCTTTATTGAGTACTACATAGTTCGGTTTGCCCATTGAACCTAGATCTTGGGATCTCCAGTCAGCTAAGTTAGGTTGCCACTATGACGACTCTTATTTAAACAGTAGGCTTTAAACTCATTCCCTTCGATGATTTTTCCACTTGCTCTCTTGTTAAACCTTTTGTAAGTGGATCCACAATATTATCTTTTGACTTTACATAGTCAATTGAGATAATTCTATTTGAGAGCAATTGTCTAATCTCAGATTATGTCTTCGTCAGTATATGACGTGACTTCATCAATTATATAAATGACTCGCTGTTCTTCTAATCACGATTGGCTATCACAAAGGATACATATACCGCATGTGTGTCTTGATCAATTTGGAATATCCTCTAAGAAATTACGAAGCCACTCGCGCTTTCTCCAAACTTTGTTTAAAGCAATGAATTCTGATTCCATTGTAGACCTTACAATACATGTTTGTTTTGAGGATTTCCATGATACCGCTGCACCTCCAAGGGTAAAGACATATCCACTTTTGGATTTCGAGTCTTTATTATCAGATATCCAATTAGCATCACTATATCCTTCCAATATCGCTAGATATCTTCAGATAGTGCGTACCCATATTTTTGAAAGTATGTTTTAAATATCCTAAAACTCTCAAAATTGCTTTCTAAAGTGATCTTTACCGGATTACTCAGATACCTACTTAGCTTACTTACCTAATAAGCTATATCCGGTCTAAGATAGCTCATACATACATACATCAAACTGCCTATTATACGAGAATATTCTAGTTGAGATATGCTATCACCTTCATTTTTAGCTAGATGAAGATTTATATCAACTGGGGTCTTATTTAGAATTATATTATACTTGTTAAAATTTTCAAGTATTTTCTCAATGTAATGAGATTGAGATAATATAATTCCATCAGATGTTCTAGAAATCTTGATTCCTAATATTATATCTGCAACCCCCAAGTCTTTCATATCAAATCTATTTGACAACATACGTTTTGTTGAGTTGATAACTTCATTGTTGCTACCCATGATTAACATATCATCCACATAAAGATAAACAGTGACATATTCTTTTTGAGTGCTTTTGACATAAACACATTTGTCACACTCATTAATTTTAAATCCATTTGATAACATAACATTATCAAATTTCTCATGCCATTGTTTTGGTGCTTGTTTTAATTCATACAAGGATTTAACAAGTTCAGATACTTTCTCTCTCTTGTCCAGAGCTATGAAACCTTCAAAGTTGTTCCATATATATTTCTTCATCTAATTCACCATTTAAGAATGCGTCTTGACATCCATTTGATGTATTTCAACTCTATTTAAAGATGTTATTGCTATTAGAATTGAATAGATGTAATTCTTGTAATGTGAATAAGTGTCTAAATAATCCAATCCTTCCTTTTGTCTATAGCCTTTAACAACAAGCCTTGCTTTGTATTTATCAATCGAACCATCGCCTTTCATCTTCTTTTCAAGATCCATTTATACCCTAAGGGTTTGGAACCGTGTGGAAGGTCCACCAATTCTCATGTATGATTTTTGCATAATGGACTCAATTTCGCTATTTATCGCTTCTTTCCAATGAGAAGCATCCGGAGAGGATATTGCTTCCTCAGACGTTCGAGGATCGCTTTTCTAACAAAAATGTTAAAAATCCGGACCAAAAGACTTGAAGTCTTCGCCCTTTGCTACGCTTCCAGGTTCATCCAATATGTACTCTTTCATTTCATATTTTCGTGGATTATTACTAGTAGCATCCAAAGGTCTTTTGTTTGAATTTGAATTATTATTTCCATTATATGAAAAAATATTCTCAAAAAATTATGCATCTCTTGATTCAATAAATGTATTAACATGAATATCATTAATATCAGATTTATGAACAAGAAAGTGATAAGCATTCATCATTATTGCATAACCAATGAAAACACAATCAATTGTTTTTGGTCCTATCTTAACCTTTTTAGGTTTAGGAACCATCACTTTTGCTAGACACCCCACACTCTTAAGTATTTGTAAGAAGGTCTATGACCTTTCCATAATTCATAAGGTGTTTTGTGAGTTTTCTTATGAGGCACTTTATTAAGAATATAATGGCGTAAAGCAAAGCTTCCCCCACAAATTTTGGGGTGCTCCGTAACCTGCTTAACATAGCATTCAATATTTCTTTCAATGTTCTTGGCTCTTGCGCTCAAAGAATACCATTAGATTGAGGTGAATAAGGAGCAATAGTTTGGTGAATAATACCATGAGTAGAGAGCATATCTTTTCAAATGGTGATTCATATTAACCACCTCTATCGCTTCTTATTGCTTTAATCTTTTGTTAAGTTGATTTTCAACTTCATTTTTATAAAGTTGAAACATTTCTACAAATTTCATCTTTGCTTCTTAGCAAATATACATAACAATATCTTGTGTGCGTAATCATCAATAAAGGTTATAAAATATTTTTCCCACCTCTAGTTTGTACAAACTTTAAGTCACATATATCAATTGTGAATTAAATCTAGAGGTTCGCTTTTCCTTTCAATGTAATGAAAGGGTAATCTTGTCATTTTGATTCCACACAAATTTCATATTTATGTTTTTGATTAATATCAAATTTAGGCAAGAATTCTAAATTAATTAATCTCACTTAAAGTATTATAATTAATATGTCCTAATCTAGCATGCCATATATTTGAAGATTCCAACAATTAAGTTAGTAAGAATTAATTTTATTATTATCAATAGACTTTTGATACAACAACCATAATATTCATCTTAAAGAGCCCATCATTCATGTAGCCCTTTCCTACAAACATATCATTCTTAGTAAGTACAAACTTATCAGACACAAACACCAACTTGAAGCCATTCTTGCTAAGTAGTGACCCAGAAACTAAATTTTTGCGAATATCTGACACATGAAGCACTTCAGTCAAAGTCAGTTCTTTGCCAGATGCCATTTTCAGTACAATCTTTCCACGTCCTTGAACCATTGAACTTGAGGAGTTTCCCATAAAGAGTTTATCATCATTTTCTACTGACTTGTAAGTAAAAAACATCCATTTGTTGGAACAGATGTGGCGAGTAGCCTCAGTGTCCACGTACCATTCTTTAGGATTTCCTACCAAGTTACATTCAGATATAACTGCACAAAGATTCATGTCTGAAACATCTTCAGAAAGCTTTTCTAGTTCTGTCACATTTGCTAGAGGCTTTTGTTCTTTCTTGACTTTCTTTGGCTTGCGACATTCATTTGATTTATGTCCTGGAATGCCGCAGTTGAAGCATTTGCCTTTGAATTTCTTCTTGGTCTTGAAAGTCTCTTTGCCTTCACGCTTCCTTTTGTTGTTGTTTGGCCTTTATTCTACAACATTTGCCTTTGCTTCAATGAAATTCTTCCCACTCTTCTTCCCAGATTCTTGATTGTCCTCTTCAATCCTAAGTCGCACAATCAGTTCTTCAAGATTCATCTCTTTGCGTTTATACTTCAGATAATTCTTGTAGTCTTTCCATGATGGTGGAAGCTTCTCAATCATTGCTGCAACTTGGAATGAATCACTTAATGACATTCCTTCAGAATGAATATCATGTAGAATTACTTGTAATTCTTGAACCTGAGTGATAACTGCTTTAGAATCTATCATTTTATAATCAAGAAATCTACCGACTATGAATTTTTTCATGCCAGCATCTTCAGTTTTATATTTTTTATCTAAAGATTCCCAAAGTTCCTTTGCAGTTTGAATTATACAATATACATTATATAATGTATTATCTAAACCATTCATCACATAGTTCCTGCAAAGGAAATCTGCATGTTTCCATGCATCAACAAAGCAACCACTTTCTCCTCGCTGGGTTTCCCTTCAACAAGAGTAGATGTCTTCTTGCAAAAAACCTTGCCAAGTTCAAAGGTTGTGAGATAGAAGAACATCTTTTGTTGCCAACGCTTGAAATCAGTTCTATTAAACTTTTCAGGCTTTTCTCTATAAGACATACTCACGGCAGGAATGGTGCTTGTAGTTGCCATTTCTGTTATACAAGTATAAAACTATTAATAAACAGAAACAAATTTCTGTTGTACAAATTTTAACAACAAATTTTGTTTGTAAAATTCAAACAACAAATTTTGTTTGCAAAATTTCTGTTGTGAAATTTGTTTTCTAGAAAATTATGTTTATAGAATATAAACACCAAATTTAATTTACAGAATTTCTGTTTACAAATTCTGTTAACAACTTTACTTTACAAATTTCAATTTACAAATGTGTGTTTAACAGATTTGCATTCTTTAGTTGGACAAGTTTTGTTAAATTTCAACACAATGATTATTACACAATAATAACTTAGGATAATAACAGAATTATAAAATGTTAACATGCAATCAATTAGCATGGAATTGATATAATAACAAAATAAAATAGTTAACATGTAATTATATTATCATGCAGACAAAATAAAATAACAGAATATATTATCATGCAACAAATATATTTTTATTCTGTTATTATTACTATTTCGTTCACATAAATAACATAATATTAAAAAATGTTCATATTCTGTAATTTGCATGTTTGTAAATAAAACTGGATATTCTGTTTTTCAAGGAACGGACAGAGAAGTAATTTCTAAATGAAAACATGAGCAATTACTTTTCATTTGCATGCTGTGGTTCAGTGATTGTAATAATAAAACAAATGGTTATTTTCCAGGAGCAATTACTTTTTCAGGAGCAATTACTTTTTCAATCATTGACACGTTTCCTTTTATAACAAATGGTTATTTAGACAATCACATATTATATTAATAATAATGGAATAGCATTCAAATATGTAAACAGAATATTAACATACAAATATGAAAACAGAATATTAACATGCAAATAATTTCTAGAATTATGTTAGTACAGAAAATTTATTTTATCAACGATTTTCTGTTTAATTAAATTATATAAATTAAATGGTACTATATTTACAGAAAAATAAATTTGCTTTAAGATTGTTATCTGTAATGTTAACGTCAGGATCTTCTGCCACGTCCCAATCACATAAGACGCCCTGATCCTGCACAGTAAACACGATAAGACACCAAAAGCTTGACGGCGGGTCCGTCGGGGTATAGCTCAGGCGTGAGAGTCAGTATACGTGTTCACAAGGTTAATCAATGGAGGAATGTAATATCTAGTGTATTGAGAGAGAGATAATAATTCTCTGTTGTGTGTCTGTGATTATGAATGAAGACGTGTATGAGAACGTACCTCTTTGTGAAGACTTCCTTGCTATGATACACTACAGGACCTGGTTTACCGTCTTTAATGACCCTCCCGACACTCGTTAATCCCATCCCTCTCGTCACCACCGCCGCCAATCGTCTAATCCTTATTAATGCCATGTAAGATAACATTCATTACCATATCTTTTATCATCATCACCGGCCAAAGATGTAGATATTTAAGTATATGATGGGTCGACCCAATCGATTTGGTCCAATATTAGAAGGACTTAACAAAGATAATAAAGTGACTAGATCCAATAATGTCAACACCCAATAAAGTGAAGACCCAATGGACTAATCAATATGTAGGCCCAATCCATTCTACCAATAGAGAAATATCACGACTCAACATCGCTTCTAGTTTTTATTAAACAGGAGGTTTAATAGAAAACTATAAATGGCATCTGTTCAGACAAAAGGAATTAATATAAGACCAATGAAGGCCCAAAATACGGCCATCAAGCCCATCATCGGTGAACATCAAATGGCAACATAAATTAAGATTCGAAGTCCATTTAAAGAGCCCGCTCAATCGAACATACAACAACAAATATTTCACCGCCTCGAACAACCCAAACCTTCGCCACAAAAACCATTCTCTTCTCAATCTAGGCTCGAAGTGCGTGGCACACGGATGATCATTTGCTCGACAATAATTCCATCATGGAACCGATGGGTGAAGGAGTGAAATACCAGACTAAAGGAAGTTGAGATTTGATCATCAACTGAATCGATCGATTAATATTGGTCATCTGCAAGTAAACATCTGATTCGTGTGTTTCAGCCCCAAATACAAAGAAGCCGTAAAAGGATACCAAGAAGATAATGTCAAGAGAATACCAAGAGAATGCCAAGATAATGCCAAGAGAATGCCAAGATAATGCCAAGATAATGCCAAGAGAATAATCAAGAGAGAAAGCCATTCAAGTCTGTGTTTGGCAAAAGGAAAGAAGCAACCTTGACATTGTTCTTCTCAACAATGAATGCCTTCTAAGAATATCGACAAGGTCAAAGAAGAACTAAAAACGACCAAGGCCACTCATCGGGTCATCACCGATATAAATGTCGATCCGCTGCTAAAGGATCAAAGCATCTCGCTACATCGTCCGAAGCTCAAGGAGAGCTCAAAGAGCTTCGCCCTTAGAGATTTGGGTCCGCCATCAATCAAGACTTTCGTAAGAAGATCCGCATGTAATACGAGAAAATCCGCCGAGCTGAACAATAAGATCGTCCATATGTATGCCAAAGGATATGAAATTTGCCGAAGTAAATGAAAGAAAAAGCTCGGGCCAAGGTAGATCCATCTCTTCTAGACTCTTTAGATGGTTACGATGACAAGGAAGAAGCCTGAAGATGATCTCTCCTTATCTTTAGCTGTAGAACTTTCTGTGAAAATTCTAACTTGTTGTGAACAATTAATATTAAAATATCAACTTCATGCCTTATTACTTCGGAAGTGAACATTTCTTGTTAATAATTCATAATCAATAAATTTTTTTAAACTAACTTTAGACAAGAAACTAGATAAGGCGATAATAGTTAATTTATGAAATGAAGTAAAATCAATTTAATGGATAGAATTTAATGAACAAGATTGAATGAATCGAACTCAACACTTGAACAAAATAAAGTAATGTATACTTATCGTTTCCAAAGTGTGAGATCGGCCATATGTGTGAGGTGAATTTGGCCGATCTTCCTTGCACCATCAAAATCTTGCTTACCACCCTAAAGGGTAGTAACAAGTATATAAGGACCAAGATATAAGGATCAGCGGTGACCATTGATTTACCACCCGGTAAAATCAATATAGGATCATAAGGACCTTTTTATGGGTCGCCATCGAATGGCCAAATGAGTCCTACCATACCTCCTTACACCATTGTGACCTTAGGACAAATAGACCGGGATCAATAGTGACCATTGATTTACCACCCGGTAAAATCAATATAGGATCATAAGGACCTTTTGGGTCGCCATCGAATGGCCAATGAGTCCTACCATACCTCCTTACACCATTGTGACCTTAGGATAAATAGGACCAGGATCGATAGTGACCATTGATTTACCACCCGGTAAAATCAATATAGGATCATAAGGACCTTTATGGGTCGCCATCGAATGGCCGAGTCCTACCATACCTCCTTACACCATTGTGACCTTAGGACAACATAGGACTAGGATCATGGTGTAAAAGTGAATGTGGATGAACCATCGAAATCATTCTGTACGACTTCTAGTTCTTTTTCATGAATATCCCCGCCAAGTGCTTTTATAGCCAACAACTTGGTCAAATGATCGCCACAGATGTCTTTATGAATTTCCAAGAACATACTCGCTTTCGGATGGAACCAAATGTTTGAGCAATGATGACGAAAAAGGTCCTTCGATAAAGATTCTCATCAATGAGAACAAAGTTGATACTCTTGTAATTGGTTTTCTTTGCCAAGATTCGATCCAAGGAAAGACGCCATCCGCCATCAAAGTTGTAAGCATCTCAGTGTAGCCAACTTCGATAATGCATCAAGAACGGAATTGTTATTGTGATCGACCCCTCGATAGCTTTCGTTGAGCGATGTCCAAAATAGAATATCCATCTGCATGCAATGTCCACGAGCTCGCTTCGCCAAGAACTGCAACGGCTTCATGGACTCCTCGGCTTCTCTTTAACTATTATCGCCTTTAAAAGAATTGTCCAACCATAATGTCAACCGACCTTGGAAATATTTACCAAGTGTTGATTTCCAAGAGTGCGCTTATAGATCTCGCTTTGGTGACGAGTCCTTCGCCATTTGGCGAGAACACTCAAGGCAGAGTGCCTTTTTTGCATTCTCGGGTGAATATATTCTTGAATTGCTCCCTCGTTCGTTTGTGCCATAGTCCCGAGAACCCCTAGGATGAGGTATCCTCTTCGGATGCTTAGAAATATGAGTGCATTTTGTGTGTCAATATGAACCGATGATTTTGGGACAGGCATCTCCAAGAAAAGTATCTATGTATGGTGTGCCCCAGTGGACTCTGGAGTATGATTTCGGATATACTTCGGTGAAACTCTCTGTCACGGTGATGAGGATACTCGAGGCAGAATGCCTTATTTGTATTCTGAGGTGCATGCTCCCTGGATCAGTCTCTTCGTCTGCTGCGACCATAATCCCGAAGACCGATAGGGCGGAATACCCTTTGGCCAATCAGAAGATGGCTATTGGGTCTTCATCTACTCTGCTTCGACCATAATCCCGAAGACCAATAGGGCGGATTACCCTCTTCAGCCAATCAAGAAATGGTCATTGGGTCTTTTTGTTCATGAGGATCACATTGAGACATGTCCTCAAAGTGTATAGATCGCTTTCAACTCACGGTTGTCCATCTTTAGGCGTACCACATCCTTGGGGATCGACATAATTGAACGCTTTGTCCTCGACTTGGCAATCAGAAGAATCTGCATAACTATATCCTCGCTCGCCACATTACATCCTCGCTTCGCTCCAAGAGAACCTTTAAAGCTCTATCTGCTTCGTCCACCATCTTCATTTACTTCGACCACTACCACGGTAAGGCGAAGTTCTAAAGGGGTGTTTTTACTTGCGCTTTCTGGCCATGATCATACTCTTTGTCGCCAAAGAAAGACCAACCATCTTCGGGCTTCGCCGTGGGCTCTCGAACGAGAACCCCCTGATTTGTGCCATAACTTTCGATGTAGAACGATTGGAAATATTGTGATTGATAACTCAAGAACACTAGAAAAGCCCTCCTTCTAGCGCCAATGTTAACGACAGGATCTTCTGCCACGTCCCAATCACATAAGACGCCCTGATCCTGCACAGTAAACACGATAAGACACCAAAAGCTTGACGGCGGGTCCGTCGGGGGATAGCTCAGGCGTGAGAGTCAGTATTCGTGTTCACAAGGTTAATCAATGGAGGAATGTAATATCTAGTGTATTGAGAGAGAGATAATAATTCTCTGCTGTGTGTCTGTGATTATGAATGAAGACGTGTATGAGAATGTACCTCTTTGTGAAGACTTCTCATAGCATGATACACTACAAGACTCGGTTTATCGTGCAATGACCTCCCGACACCTGTTAATCCCATCCCTCGGCTCAATCGGGCCGCCAACCGTCTAATCCTTATTAATGCCATGTAAGATAACAAATACCATATCTTTGTCATCATCAATGGCCAAAGATGTAGATATTTAAGTATATGATGGGTCGAATCCACCGATTTGGTCCAATATTAGAAGGACTTAACAAAGATAATAAAGTGACTAGATCCAATAATGTCAACACCCAATAGTGAAGACCCAATGGACTAACTGAATATGTAGGCCCAATCCATTCGGCCCAATAGGAGAAATATCACGACTCAACATGTAATATATAATATTATTTAATATATATATAAATATAATAAAACAGAACATAATTTTATATATATAACACAGAAAATATTAATAAACAAATCCGAGTCCTTTGAATTCACAAAGTCTCGTTAAATCAAATTTATTCTCTCACAGGTGCTAAGGACTAAATGAATAATTGCTTCCCAAGATAAAACGGATTTTCAGTTCTTAATTAGAAGCACTTCAAAATTAAGAACAATTCGAACCAATATTTATGTTATGTACTGAACTTACAAAATGATGCATGAAAATTAATGCATGTATATACTTTACACGTAAACGGGAAATATGCAAACGGACAGGAAAAAGCGGGCTGGATCTGCAACACTTTTGCAGAGAACGAGATTCTGCAGAACGGATTTTTGCAGAAACAGAACGGGAACGAGAATTGCAGAACGGGGAAGGAAGGAAAGGAACGGGACGGAAATTTTTTTAATAATTTATGTTGGGCGCCCATACTGACTATTTTATAGCCTACGATAACAGTTTATTACCGTTGGTTCCATCAAAACTACGTAATATCATGATAATAATTAAAATAAAATCTGATAAATTATTAAACAAATTTTGTTTAAAAAATTATATATCATGACCCACCCGAATCCGAACCCGTCCCGAATCGACCGGACGACGACAACGCGCGTGTTGGTTTGAACCATTCCTTGGCTAGTTTGAACAATGTTGTAAAGTAATAATCTTTAAATAGATATATGTATACGAAAATAATTATAGGCAAATAAATGACTGCTGTTGTAGTTAATTCTAAAACAAGCAAAAAATGAGTACCAGGTGAAAAAAAAAGAAGAGTAAATAATTGAACCATATAAATAAAAACCAGTATTTTTTATTTTTTTGAGAATCTGAAAACCCCTCCGATAAACCCCAGAGAGGAGAGAGATGGGGGTACGTCGGCCTCCATGGACACATAGACGTTTTCTCTGCAGCAGTATTTCCAGAAAAAGCTACATTTTTGATCAAACCCAGAAATGGGTAGTGAAACAGGTGACCAAATCCAATTTTTCGGAGTCAATCGAAGATATTAAAAACCAAATCTTCAACTCCGACTTCATAGCAATCTCTTTGAAGAAGACCGGTTCTTACTCAGCGCCGTGGCACCGAGTATTGCCGATAGACACCGCCGAAACAGGCTACTTAAAGGCCAAATACGCTGCCGAAAGGTTTCAGGTTCTTCAGTTCGCGGTTTGCCCTTTCTCAATTAGGGCTTCCAAGCTCATTGCTCACCCGTGAGTTTATTCATATATATCTCCAAATTTATTTATTTATTTTTTGTCATAATTTGAATTGTATTCTGTTACATTTCTGTGTAAGATTAGATAATTATAAAGTTGGAGCATATTTATTACTCCTATTTAACAATTTTATTGCCTATATAGATGTTTGTGCCTTTGAATTAATTCATAGCGACTGAAAGTTTAGATTTGAACTCCATAACAAATATCGGTCCGTTTGATGTTTGTCAGTAACAGTAATTGGTGATTGACAGTCTTCTCTTGCTACTTGTGCAGTTACAACTTTCATTTGTTTCCTCGGGATGAATTGAAATTAGGAATGCCTTCTTACGGTTTTTTGTGCCAATCATCTTATCTGACCTCTATGTCTCAAGAAGGATTTGATTTTAATGCCTGTATACACGAGGGTAAGGGAGTCATTTCTTTTTGTTACATACGAATGTGTTTGTAACTTTTTGTATGTTCCATGGAGATATGCGCCCAAGTCACTTTAAGATCCAATTTTTAACTTGTTCAGTAGATTTTCCAACTGGAGAAAGCAAACAAGGAAGATAGTGAAAGGAACATAAACATAAAGAACATTATGATGTCAGAGATTAGTGTTGTTTGTGCTGTGTGACACCCCCAAATCCATGTGGCGGATCTGGAACTCACTTGTAAACACCATCCATTAAATCTATCAATAATTCTATTGGTTTAACTAATCTATTACATATATTACATCAAATTCTTTATCTTCGTTACCGGATCGCAACTTGATCACTACCTCTTCGATACCAATCTGTGACGCTCCCTGATCCATGTACTTGCTACAGTGGACTGATGCTCACTTGTCCAACACTAAATCCTTATTGACTCACAATACTGACAACTAGATCGTTCCTAGAAAAGAGAGAGCCTTCCGGTAAAACGACGCGCAATCAAATAATCCTTTTTCTAGACAAAACTTTCTAAATGCTATCAATAATGCTAACTATTTGATAATATACTATAATCATTGTTGATAGAGCTTACCATACATTATGAGCTCAACAACTTGTTAAAATAATGAGTTTAGGAACTCTCTATATCTATAGTAATATAAGTTCAAGAACAAATTATGAACTTACCATACTACTACGAGTCACGAACTTACCATAATAGAATCAGTTCAAGAACTCGCATACAACCTTAAAATCCACTAAGAACTATCTCCAAGTATTTCAATCATAATATCTACTAACAGTATTTTTGGTTTAAACTCGTTTATTATAAACTTTATATCATGTTCTTAATTACAT
The DNA here is from genome assembly GCA_020205615.1 of Panax quinquefolius. Taxonomy (NCBI): domain Eukaryota; kingdom Viridiplantae; phylum Streptophyta; class Magnoliopsida; order Apiales; family Araliaceae; genus Panax; species Panax quinquefolius. The sequence continues at coordinate 1,463,319 of CM035154.1, read as the reverse complement.
CCCAAATCATAAACTTTACATTTCTCTATTACATCTCAAATCATTATGATTACTCTAATGCATTAATTATGCAGCTCCTATGACATCATCCTTGTTTCTTAAGCTCTTTTGATTCTATTCTTTCTTCACTGCAAATGAAGAATATTTGAAAAAATAAGCATAAGATAGCTCAGCAAGTCTAAAATTATTAGTATAAAAGAATTCATACTTTTTTGATTTCAAGAATAAAAGCTCGACAAAAGATTTCAACAATTGTCATTTATAGTAATACTGAGTGGTTGTTATACATAACATCTGCAACACTGACACAACAATGTTTCCTATGCATCACACCTGCTATACTGCCACAATCGTATCAACAATATTTAAATCGGTTTCCCGACACATCATAAATTACCCCCATGAACAAGGGTTGTTCAACTCAGTTACTAACATACAGATTCTGACCCAAAACAATTTGTTTGGACACAATAAACTTTCTCAAATAAAGAATTATAACAATTCAATATCTTAACAATAATTATTCTGAAAGGAATAGCTCAATACTCGAGTTATGCTGAATTAAATGACAAATAACTCCTTTTCATAAAACATTTCACATAACACCATGAACTTCACAAATCAAATGAAATTCAACAGATAAAAGCACATTGTTGCACAAAGTGCTAAAAAACTTTCCCAAGATAGGGAATAAAAAACTTGTTTGATTCCATGTCTTACAGTCCACACTAATTTTTCGTCCTTCCTACGGCCTACATAATTAACGAGGTTGACATACAAATTAGTCACAATATGACTCCTTACTTTAGTTCACTTTAACTAGCCTTAAACGCAATGATACAGACAAGGCGCCTAACGCCTTGCGCTAACGTGCCAAAGGTCTTTCAGAAGGTGCTCTAAGTCCCAACCCAGCCCCTTGGAGCCCTAAACCAGCGCCTCGACTCCCTAAACCAGCGCCTTGGCGCTGCCTAGTTCGTCTACGATATGCAAGTGTAGTGCCTAGGCGCTCGGTCCACAACTAGGGTAAAAATGGTTTTCGACATTGTGGTTGTACGACCGCATTTGCTTTAAACACGCATTTCAAATAATTTATATGGTATTTTTGAGTGATTTTCCCCCCTGTATTTTTGTAACTTTTAGCTTTACAACTGTAACACCCCTTCTCCGAAATAGAAATAGAGGTTACGCACGAAACAGACAAAACTGATAAAATTATAATAAGGCTCTAAGCCACAAGAGAATAGTCTTCATAACCAATACATATCAAAAGGCAATGTATATTAAAATCCAAACCAGCTCAAACCATAATATAAAATATTGAATACAACTCCAAAATAAATTAAAGTATCACAGCCTAAACAGAACATATCTAAACCACTGGATAAAAAGTAGCTCTCATCACATTTGTCTTGACCTCCCTTCGGAAGAAAAACACAGCATGAGCCAAATGCCCAGTACGAGTATAGAGTACAAAATAATGAACTGAAATAACTAACTCAATTTAATGAACTGAGATGAAACGAACAAAACTAACACAATGAAATAGTAGGCTGAATCAAATGGTTGAGTGTTATTTCATACCGAGCTCAAAACAAAACAAAAATATACCTTGCCACACAGGCAAGTCAAATAATGTCACATGCAATCAAAATAATGATACACAAGCAATCAAAATAATGCCACACTAACATCAGACTGCGCAATCCAGATGTATGCTAAATCGGAAGGCGTGTTTGGCACAAATATTACCAATCCGAAAAACAAAACAGAAAACTAGGGTCGACCCATACGCCTCCCACAACAAATCACCAAATGGACAACTCCCATCGGAGCACAAAACGGAGACGTCGTAGACTAATCACACTGCCACGGAAGATGTCATGACTCATTGTCAAGAGGACATACCCGTGGTAACCCCACATGTGGTTATAGCTCAGGTATACCTTATGGTATATTCTAACAAAGATAAAGTGTCACAAAATATGCGACACAATATTAACACAAAGGGGTTCTAATATGTACATGTTAAATTATAACGAATTATCAACACAAAGTCTCCAAAAATATATAGTAACATGTACATTACTACGATCATCAAATTAAATTTTATACATAATGCACTAGGCTAAAGAGTATAAATAAGAGTTCCAATATCGACGCCAAAATAAACTATCACAATAAATTGACAAAAAATAATTATGAGAGACAATATTAAATTTCAAAACGAATAGCGAAACGAACGAATTAAAATCAAAAGTCTCGCTGAAAGAGTACAAATCCGTACCTGGATCAAGTAATATAATACCCAAAAATTTCTATTCCAAATTCAACTCGTTAAATTCCTTCCGTTCAAACTAATTAAACAAAATAATAATGATTATAAGTACATTTGTAAAAATATTCCTTACATCTTTAACCCGTTAATAAACTCTCTTTTTTTAATTATTATTATTATTATTATTATTATTATTATTATGTTTCTGTAAATTTTTAAGTAGTCATACATAATATCATAACAAATATTATATCAATGAATTACTTATTACAACAGTGTCCGCATAAATGTAATATAGATATATACCCAGGAAATAACCTTATTTGAATTCTATTAAAAAATTTATAAAGTGATGGTTTAGCAGTGTTCTAAAAATCCCCGCCTAGGTCCGTCTAGGCCCCGCCTAGGCGCTAGGCCCCCCCTTGGCGCCCCGCCTAGGCGATATGTCCCCCTGACGCCTCACTTAGGTCCAAGGCAGCAAAGGAAATTAGGCGGTACATAGGTGGGGTCTAGGCGGGGAGGTTTTTTTTTTTTTAATAATTACCCAAATCAAATCTTGATATATTTACTTTTTTAATGATTTACTATATTCATAATACATGTTGTATCATATCAAATCACAACAAGAAGTGAACAATATCAAGTCAAAATGGATAATTTTATTATAGTTGTAATTTTTTGAACTTGTACCAACTTCAAATTATATAAATGATGATACATTTGTAATATTTAGTTTAATTCAATATAATTCTTAAATTTATGTTTAGTTTATTAAGTTTTAATATTGAATTAAATTCTTGAAATTTTATTATTTAATAGTAATCTTGTTTATGAATAAAACTAATACGTTAAAAATATGTTTGAACTTTGAATAATTGCATGTTTGTGTTTGAACTTTGACATTAGCAATATGGATATGTGTTTGAACTTTAAGTAAAGACCTTTATTATCTTTATTATAGATTGTTTTGCTTTAAATTATTGTTTTGTTTGGATAAATGTAAGATAAAATATTAAAATTGGCTTAAAATAAAAAATTCCGCCTAGGCCCCCCTGGCTGCCCGACTCCCGCCTAGTGCCTTTTAGAATATTGTGGTTTAGTGAGTTCTGGTCAACAAATAGAGTAACTCAATTATTATTATTTCTTTTATAAAGAAAAAGGAATCATTAATTCATATGAACATCAGTACTCAACATAAGGGATACACGTGATATCTCTATATATAGACGTTTATAATATCACTAACAATATGTATAACCTGATTCTTACTGCATGCTTATTCCTTATGTATATGAGTATAAAATAAATTCACTTTGTAACAAACAAATTGCTTATTCAATTCAAGTGTAGGAAATCTATCATATCAATATCATTTGTTCCTTTTCTAACCTTTAATACTCACGTCAATTAAGCAAAACTTTAGAATATTCACAAATTCATACTCACATGCTTTGAACTTCCAGACACGAGATGAAATATAGCTGACATTGTTTCCTTTCTTCTGTTCTCAAATAGCTGCCTCCTTTCTTTCCCCTCAATTAGTTCGTATCAGATAAAAGAAAGTAATTAGGTTTTGCTTATTTACTGATTTATGTTATTAACTCTCTTACTATCAATATGATTTAATATCACACAATTATAAATTAGGTCCAATTAGTTTTAAGGCCCAAATTAATATAATCACTTACTTATTATAGTCCACATTAATTAAATACAATTTGACCCAAATACAAGAAATGCCCAATTAAATATTTAAAATATAGATTTAAATATATATATATATATATATATATATATATATATATATATTTCCCAGTATTACAACAACTTTGCTTTGTATTTGATGACCAGAATCCAAACATATGAGGTTGCACTCCTCTCACAAAAACTAATAAAATAAATGTTTCGCTAATTCATACTTTTGATTTCTCTAACTTGTTACCACTTGGGTGAATTAGTTAGTTTTTATCATTTATGACTCATTAACACCTACATACATAATCATAAGTTTAAACATGCATAAGTTCATAAGTTATAACATAAGAATCTATGAATGAAATAACATACAAAATAAACGATTTTAGGTTTACCTCTTGAAGTGCAAGCTTTTCGATCTTCGATCATACTTGGTTTGGCTTTTCCTTTCCTCTCTCAACTAACAATCTCACTCTTCTCTTGCTTTAGCTTTGTGAATTGATGAGGATTAATGAAGAATGGGAGTTCTATTTATAGGCAACCCAAACTTAGCCACCAAGTATTGCATAACAAAACATCCCACACATAAGTGGATACCTAAGTGGCCAACAAGGCTATGGGCCCTCATGGCCTACCATGCCAAGCCGTTGCCCCCAAGGCTTGGTCTTGTCTCTTGCAACAAGTCTCTCAATTCAATTGACTAGCTTAGCATAATTAATCTTGTTTAATTATTGCTAATCTTACTTGCATGTTTAATTCGTTGTAACTAATCCTCACTTAATTGGTTTAATTGATGATTAGTAGCCTCACTTAGCAACCTAAGGCTAGCAAGAGGCCACAACTCACCATGCATTGCTTGACAACACGCTTAAGGAAACAAAGAAGCCACATCTCCATGCAAAGCTTGACAACACACCAAAAGAAGCAAAGTTTCATTTGGCAACCAAGAATGCAAGACAAGCAATAATACTTGTACAATATGTAAGTATACAAGTGCCCAAAATGGCCCTCCTCTTCCTCTCCTAATCAGTCTCTCTCTCTTGGTTTCCAAACTTAGTTTGTTTTCCTGCTAACTAATTTAGTTAGTCGCAATCGTTGGCTTTTTCTCCAAGTTTGACTTTCTGTATTTGTGAATAGTGATTTTGTATTTATACCTCGTATAAATATTTAACACTTAGGGGGTGTTTGATAAAAACTGAATAAATCTTAATTTTAATGAGCTGAATCTGAATCTGAATAAAAAAAAAATTGTTTGATAATTGACATGTCTGAAACATCTGAATACCATATTTTTATTATTTTACCCCTCTAAAAAAATTCAAAATTGTTGTAAATTCATTTTATATTACTTAATATTGTATAAAAAAAAAAATTTATTCAGCTCTCATTCAGCTAAAAAAATGACAGTAAACCATTCAACCAAAATTGTCTGAATGGTTGACCGATTCAGCCATTCAGACATTTTTTTTTTCCAAAACAAACGCATTGAATGGCTGACCGATTCAGTCATTTAGTCATTCAGTCATAAACAAACAACCCCGTAATACAACTCAATGTATACCCGATTAATGATTTCTACATATTCTATTTACCAAAAACTTAGGTCTTAAAGTTAACCTTTATTTAATCTTTTAAGATCATAATTACAAGCCATATAAATATTCGGATATTACACGTGATCTCATTTATCTGATAATTGGATTAGTAAACACATTCATCACACATATTACTCTAGATGGGTTATAAATGATGGCTTTTCCTGCCAGTAAGTTGCTCGTTAATACTTTGCAAAGGACCTCTGCCACCTGAAGAAAGGAAAATATGTAATTGTTTAAGCCTATACAAGTCTACATGCACATTCATATCCATTCTGAGACTCATTGAAATGCAAGTCTCCAATGTGAGGGCATTCGTTTCATTATTCAAAAATTCTTTTATTCATATCGCATCTCGTTCAATCTCGTATATTTAAAAACTTCCATTTCTCGAAACCAGTTTCAGTTTGTGTACTAAACAGGTAGTAGTTTAACTATTGATATTTTGTGCTGGTGTGGGAAGTATTGATAACTGCCATTCTTTTTTCGGACAGGCATATCATACTTATCCAGAGCACAAGAATTGGTTGCAAAAGAGCATATAGGAAATCCAGTGGCTAGTAAGTTGGTACAATCTTCTTCGCCTCATTCAGTGGCTGATGCTGTATTTGTAGGAAGGATAAAATCTCGAGTTAGACACTGGTTAAATGCATGTAAAGAATCAAATACAAGGAGTGATGGTGAGCAAATTGCTACATTATATTATATTTATCATCAATTATTTTCTAAATTATTTTCTTGTCACTTGCAGATGCATTAATCAGATCTCTTACAAAACTTATCCTAGGAAGTGAAGAATATAGTTCCAGGCCATGCTTGAGGATAGAGGTTTGCAGTGAGCATCAAGTGCAGCTTGCACTTGAGGTATACATATCTGTTATATAATATACTAAATGGCTGATGGAAACACCATCTTTCATTGATGGGAACCATATATTAATGGAAACGTTTAAACATGATCTGAAGTATGTGTTAATATTTTTAAGATTCTCTTTTCTTGGACTGCAGATGTTGATGGAATTCTCTGATGACGTGGTACCTTTATTAATCCCTGCCAAGGGGAGGGGAACCCAGGTTGTTCAAGTTGTTTTGACAAGTTCAAAAGAAGACAGAGATCTTTTTGAGGTACTGCTTAAACCTGAATCCTCAATGATGCATCTTTAGGTGTTCCTTATTCTATTTATCTTTGATTTCTGATTTGTAGAAGGAAATCCAAAATAAGGAAGAGGGTCAAAACAAGTGCGTGCGTGGCTTTCGAGAGGTGATCGACTTGATTTCCACTTCTCAGAAACCTGTTGTTGCGCACAACTCACTTAATGGTCCATTTCTATGTGAACAATTTCCATCTTTGACTCTTTATAGCTACCAATCTTTTACCCTTTTTCAATTGATTTTACAATATTAAAATTACCTCCTGCAGATTTTACATTTATTCATTCGAAATTCCTAGCTCCACTCCCTCCTTTAATGGATGAGTTCAGGATCTCCTTGCGCTTGGTTTTTCCTCATGTTATTGATATCAATCATCTGATGGATGAAATTAGCCCTCTGAAAAAGGTGACTAATTTACCTGCAGCTAATTCCTATTTGAAACGACATTTCTTCAGTCCTGTGGATATGGAGATTCCTCACCAAGGCAAGTCACTAGCACTAATTTTCTTTCGCACTATATATTCCAATAGCCTTTTTCATTGATTTTCGAAATGCAAACAATCTTCTATTGAAACTGATTTGATAATTAGTGGCCAACACATGGGTCTAAGATGAGATATACCTTTCAGTCTTTTGATCCTGTTTCTAAAATTTCTATTTCTGACTTTGTTTGCAAATTAAAATGACCGATGGTAAATTAGACGTTATGCTGCTGGACCTGGTCCACATTTTTTTCTGGCACGAGGTCCTCCATAATATCCTTTGGTTTAAAAAAAATATTTAACCTAGATTTTTTGTTTTTCAGCTGAAACCGATGAAGGCAAGATCCACGGGCATAATGTTCTTAGGATAAGCCATTTGTTTGCTAAAATGTGCTCTATACTGAAGATAACTCCAGAAACTCTTGAAGCTGATAGTTGCCATTTGTCTTCAGCTCTTGAAGGCTATGCAAATATCTTCACCCCTAATTCTAGTAGTTCTGAAGACACTATCCAGGATGATGTCAGAGTTTGGACCAACAATCCAAGAAAAGTTAGGACTGAGAATTTGGTATTCTTGTGGGGATTTGCAGGTGGAATGTCTGCGAGAACACTGAAGAGTGAGCTTTGTACTTGTCATGAAGTGTTCTGTGAAGATTTTGATGCTTGGTTAGTGGACAAGAGTTGTGCAATCATTGTATTTTGGAATTCTGGTTCGTCAGTAAATTTTCTCGAGGCAATGGAGTCTGGAGGGATTTGCTGTGATTCTTTGAGCAACTTGATCTCACGAGGCCTAAGAGCTGCAGGTTATGAGACTTACAAGAGAGTCTGTAGTCTGGGTTTATGGGAAACGCATTTAGCAGATTCGTTGGACAAAGCCTTGGCGGATTTAGACAGCCATTTGGAAGAACCACTCAAGGAGTCGGCAGAGATCTATTGGAAGAGTGACTTGATTAACCTAGATGACCTGTAACAGTAAAAATAAATAAATAAATATATATATAGTCCGCTTCTCCAAATGACTGGAAGGGAGTTAATTCAAGAGCAAAATTTATAGTAGCGACGGTTTTATAAAGATAGAAAATTGATTTTTTATGTTATAATGACGGAAAAAACCGTCGCTATATCATGCTCTTAGTTCGTTCGCTCGCTGAAGAGAACCGAGTTATATATATATAGAGAGAGAGAGGTTGATGGAGTTCAAGAATTGACACAGTCGTAGTCAAAATCGGTGGTAACTTGACTTGGGATTGATTGAACATCTGGGTTGAACCTCAAATTGAAGGAAGAAACAAGAGTGACTTGAATTCAATTTTTTTAAGTTTTTTAGGTTCCACAATATTTCACTCTACGATTTAGCCAACAATTTTGCTCAATTTTACAAGAAAATAATGCTTATGTTTATCAGTTAAAATTTAAGTATAGTTATTTATAATTCAATTATTACTTGAGTAGTATAATTTCAAAAGGAAGCAATTTGATCTTACTATTTAGTATTAATATGATTACTATTAACAAAATATAAATATATATTTAACTTAATAAATTTTGATGTACGTGTTAATATTGTTAGTATATTACGTAATAATAATAAATTTTGATTTATTTTTGTGTTTGTATATAATATATGTCAAAACAGGAAGAGTATATTTTATTTTTAGAATAAACAATATTAAATAAATTTTGTAAAATTAATTTCAAACCTCGAAAGAATTTTTACGTAACAATACATAAAGATTGGTTTAATTGCTTACTATTTCGATCCAATGACAAAACGAAAATGGTGGTCGTTACTCGTACGTTTCGAAAGTGAAGTCTACAAGTAGATTGAATTTACTAAAGTACCCACTATAACCTAGCCCCACTCCACAACCGCCGCCGAGTTCTCCGCCCCAACTTACTGTCATCACCATCCGCAACCCCCGCCGTCACCTTCCTCCTGTTCTAATTTAATAAAATAAAATAAATTTAATAACTTAAGCAACCTATTAATTTAAAATATACGTGAACAAAAAATATATATCACAAATTATAATAAGTGTTTTGTTTTAAAATAAAAAAATAGCAACACACTTTTTTCAAATTTTTATATTTATTTCATTTCTTATCCTTCAAAATTTCGAACCGTGCTCAAACAAAAGCATCCATTAGTTTACGTATTTGCCCTTTGGTTCTAGTCTGTGCTACAAAGCATCCAAGAGTATTGATTGATTGGGATGGCCGATGAGGCTCGCAAGGAGTTCGCCTCCCTCCGCCGTGCCTTCAACGAAGTCAACTCCTCCAGACCCAAGTTAAGTTAAGACGGATTTGATTCCTTGAGTAATTATTGTTAAGGACATATTTGTCCATTTAGAATTAATTCATCGTATTTATTGCGAATATTAATATTGACGAATTGAAAAGGCAAGTGGAAAAAAACCCTAATCGAATTCTGAATTCTTTTTCTAGAAGACTCCCTTGAGCTTTAACCTCGGCTTTATTACAGGTTTCTCACACATTCCTTATGAATCAAACATTTAGTGAAAGGATATATCTATATAAAGGGTTTTGGCCATTCCCCTATTGGCTTACAATTTTAAAGTTCTAATTTTTTTCTTTTTATATTCAGAATAGAAAAAAAAAAAAAAAAACTTAAGTATTGTAGCCAGATCTACATTTTTGACTAGTGTTTTAGAGATGTATAGCTTTATATTATTTGCAGTATACAGCATGGTCAATCATGCAATTTCTTCATCCTCATCTGCCCATAGTCAATTAATAGAGTTCTTTTGATTGAATGGATTTTGGGTCATCCATTATCTTCAAACATGATTAAAGAGATGGACTTGATGCAACAATTAGATCCTCAACAACTTCCTTTGGGTAATACTTGTATCCAAGTCTTAACAGATCTACCAGGCAATACTTGTGCATATAGTAGATGTAATTTTCTTAAACTTTACATGAAAAACTATCAAAAATAAAATAAGATAAAATCTTTTAAGACTTACAAATTCATTCGAGTTATTGTAGATTTAAGATTTACAAATTCATTTGAGTTATTGTAGATTTTCAAAGTAGAGGTCTGGTTCTACTTATTTAGGCACCTAGCCAAATACCGCCTAGTGCCTATATGGTGACTTAAACTGACTAATATATCTTCTGTACCAATAAAAAAATCACTTAACTCAAGAAAAAACACAAAAGTCTAAGGTGAGAACACTAAATAACATCTCATAAGTAAAATAAAAACAAAGAAGTGATCCCTTCCCAGTTCTAAAATGAACTCTTTGGTGGCTAGGATTTTTTTGTTATAGAGAAAGAAGGGATAAGAGTCAAATGTAACCTACTATATCAACTTGATAAGATTTCAATAACAAAATTTATGATTCTTCCACTTGTCAGTCTTTGAACTACATAATTGTTTGTAAATCAAAATATATGCTTCATATATGCAATGCTATTTTGTTCCTACTTTGCTTGTGTTGTTTTGTTTCAAGTGGATATACTAATTTTAATGTAGTCATCTGTTTTTGACCAAAACTTAGCCTTTTCTTTCTTTGAGTACTAGAAAAGTGGTATGCTAGATTTTTTTTTGCCTGTTTTTGTGTAGGAGTTCGGATGAACAATTCATTAACCGTGTCTGGCCTCTTGTTCATATGACTTGAGTGCAGGATATAATTAATTAGTAATGCTAACAACACAAATGTTGTACATTGGATTGTGCAAAATTAGTATTACTCACGCAATAAATAATTGTATGGAAACTGTGAAAACAGAGCAGAAAGAATCTTTTAAAATGTAAAACAAGTTCCATTAATGTAAAAAGCATTGCACAAAATTAAAACAGATAAAGCCAGTGTTCCGGTTGTAATAGTTTGTATTTTTGTTTAATTTTCCTTAATGTACTAAATGATTGGTGTTTTGCAGATGAGTTTACCTACTGCAGAAAGAATGAGGCATATTTCATAACACCTACTAAAGAAAGAAACACTGAGGGATCAAGAACAATATTAACGACCACAAGCGGATACTGGAAGGCTTCTAAGGAAGAAGGTTCGGTTTATAACAGCGAACGAATTGTTGGGTACAAGAAAACTTTTGTTTTCTACCAGGGAAATGAGCCCGCAGGAGAAAAGACATTTTGGAGGATGAATGAATATAGAGTTAGTCTGGATATGATTCCAGCTGATGCACTTGATGAGGATGTTCGCTCCAAGGTAAGTAACAAGTTGGCTCAACCAACCATGGCATTAGGATTTTATTTTACTTTTAAATGTGTTTGAAATTAAAATGAAACACAACCTAATTTTTTTCCCCTCTTACAGATTGAGCAATATGTAGCCTGCAAAATTAAATACAAAAAACCAGAATCGCCAGCTGAACCACTTCAACAAGAAGAAGAAGAAGAAGAAGATGAAGATGAAGATGAACAAGAATAAGAAATCATAACCATTTCAAGAAGAACAAGAAATAATTTGAAATCATCTGATTTAGGTTTTAAGTTTTATTCAGCCTTTTCTTTTATATTCTTCTTTTGCAAAGGACTCGAATGGATTTTGCATATATGAAACTGACCTTGTTCTTCAACAATTTCTTGCTATAGAATGGAATGGATTTTGCTTAAAAGGAAACTGATGTTGTTCTTCAACAAATTATTGCTATAGAATGGTATGGATTTTGCACAAATGAAACTAATAAGATTTGGTTGGTTATGCAAGGTTTTTTTTTTTTTCTTAAAAAAATAAATATGAAAGCAGTAAATTAAAACATTATTATAAATAAATGTATGACGAAGTTTTAGAATAACATAGTAACATTTTTCAACAGGAAAAAGCGTTGTAATTTTGTTATTAGCTTGTTCAAACAATAAATATAAGTAGGTAGAGAGAAAGGAATTTTATTTGTGAATTAAAATGCAAGTGGAAAATGACGTATAAGCCGATTTGGTCCAAAGTCCACTAAACAAAACACCCATGATTTTTCTCTATTGATGTAATTACCTGCTGTTGCCGCCGCCTTCTTGTGAATTTTTGTTTTCTCCTCATTTGGGGTTACCTCTTTTGGTTTTACACCACTCTTGTGGGAGTTAGTTTTCTTTAATTATTTCTAGGAGCTTGGGTTCTAAAATTATGTAGACTTATTTTAATTTTTGGGCATGACAATTGCTGATGTGTTAATTGGATGAGAGAGATGCGACATGTCTTCCACTTCCACGGTTGTTTCCTAACTATTTTACTCCCTCCGTCCCAAATTATCTGCTGTTTTAACAAAAAAAAATTTATTCCACAATATTTATTTTTTCAAGATTTCAATGCATTTTTTTCCTTTGTTTTCCAAGTTTGCCCCTTTACCTTAATTGTTGATAGTCATTACTCATTCAAGTCTCTCCTTTTTTTTAAGCATCCTTTTCATATTCCCACCAATAAGAATGTGATTGTCAAAGTTATGCTTCTTAAAAGACCTTGACACACTCTTCTATGGACAATCTCCTTTTACTAAAGCCTTAATTACAGAAAACAAAAAATTAGCACATAAGGGTATTTTAGTATTTTTATCACACATATTGGTATGTGTGTAGAACTCTATAACAACAGATAATTTGGAACGGAGGGAGTATTTATTTTGCTCATATCGTGAAAGTTTGTAGCTGAAATTTTATTTTGCTCATATCGGTAATTCTCATCTTTTTGGTTGAATGAATAATCTTCCTTAGTATTGTTCCTATGGTTTGTCAAAAAATCATAGTGACGTTTGGATTGAAGAAATAGAATCAAGAATGGAATGATTTATTTTATTCTAATTAGAATGAGTTATTACATATCTTCTCCCTCCTCTAATGAACCAAACACAATTTTTTTCATTCCATATAAATCATTTCTTCCATTCTCACATTCATTATTCCAAACGTAGCATAAAGGCTATCTAGAATGAGAAATCAATATAACTTGTTATTTTATAAACATAAATACTCTTAATAAAAAATAGGAAAAATGTATATACACAGTTGTGTAGTACACAATCGTCTATGACGATAGTTTTTTGGGACTATGACTGTGACGCCCCCAAAATAGGTATACATCACCCATCTTGAGTCGCCATAATACATGGTACAAAATTAAAAATACAACTTAATTATACAATAGTCGTGTAAAATACGACAAAATACATCTTTGTGAATTTTAATACAAATATTGCCTTCAGCATAATATTCACTCTCGTAATAAGTTCTCAAAACATTTATTGTCACACTATTTTAACAGAATAGTGAGGACTACTAGCTAACACTATCATCCGAACATCACTCCGCTCCTCGACTCGTCTAAATCCCACGCGTCTCATTTTTTTCAGAAGAGAGCAGGTGAAAGAAAAGGTGAGCTCAACTAGCCCAAGAAGAAATATTATGACTAAGATAATGCGAGAATAAATTATCATTAGTCTCCAACAATGTTAAACCGATAAAATTCAATAGACATCAAGTTTAAGCTGCAATGGATCAAGTAATCCATTAAAAGAGTCAAGTAGAGAATAAAATCTACTATCTTTTATGATTTAAAAGGTTTTCATCACTTTTATTATCATTGAGACTCAGAAATTTTAATAATTAATTCACATCATCCCCCGCACTACGGCCAAGGATATTCATTAGGTCACGACCACAAATTTCACGACTACGCCAATGATATTTGTGTATTCATCAATGGTCATGATCATGCCAACAATTGTCCGTCCCATTAATGCACTATGGGCCAATGAGGATTTTACCACATCATTTGTAACATTACTACCATGATTACAATCAATAATCCTCGGTATAATCATAACAAATCCATCTATGCACTACAGGCCACAGATGTCTTTCAAAAAATATAAACATGAGGATGATGACAATGATATAAGATTTCAATAAAACAAGTTCAAGAATTAAGTTATTCAGGAACTAATAAAGTCCAAATTGTCAACATGATACTTCTTTGTAAAGTAAAATTCAAGAATGCTCAGAAGAATATTTCCATGAAAAATACTGGATGAAGCGCAAATACCAAGGATATTCCACTAATTTCATGGAGTATAGAAGTCAAAATTTTAATCAACTGAGTATAATACCGAATGGAATAACAAAAGATATCACCATGCATGCGGTACTTCGCATAGATAGGTTATCCCAACAGAATAATAATAACGGAACCAGGTCAGGTGAAAATCACACCGATAAGATGTTCCAACAGAATAATAAATACGGAATAATAAATGGTGGAACCAGTCAGGTGTATAAAGATGCATGTGATATTAAGCGTAATAATAAAGAAGAATAATAAAATGGAACCAGTCCGACGTATAAGATGAGGCGATGGATATTACGGCCGAGAATATTAAAGACGGAATAATAAAATAGAACTGTGTCCACAGATATAGATGCGAGGATATTAAAACAGAATATTAAAAAGCAGAATAATAAAATGGAACCGGTCCGGTGTAAAAAACACACGCATGTGATATTCCAACGAATAATAAAGCAGAATAATAGAAGAATGTCAAGAAGTATAGGTATTAAGCGATACAAGTAGTATAGGGTATTCCACGATGTATACAAAGTTATTCCAATGAATAATAAGAAATGGAATAACAACAGATTTCTTCATGATTATAAAAGAATAATATCCTTACCGTTTTAAAGAAGAATGAAATAAAGAAGTAGTTAAGTTCTTGAGTAATACTTTTCTTCTTTCTCTCTATAGTTTCTCTCTCTAGAGTTCAGTGATTTCGTAAGAAAATAATGAAGGAATGAACTTCTATTTATAGGAAAATGGAATGCATAGCAACTAATCCATGAACGGCCTAGATTGATTTACTTTAATCGACTATCCATATTTAAAGAAAACTCTTTTAAATAAAATATAATATATTCTATTTATATAAAAAGATTTTTACTACGCAACACTATGCAAAAACACTACGCAACACTATGCATAATAAAATATAATATATTCTATTTATGTAATAACTTTAATAAAGTATTCTCATTTTATCTAAAAGATGTTTTACATTTTATTACGTTAATAATACTGAATAAAACAAAACCTCATTATCGCTAAATAATTCATATTATTAATTGACAATAATTGAATCAAACCGAGTGACTTCTCACATAAAGATCGATAATCAATAACGCGTGCTACTATGCAACCACACGTATTATTATACTTTTACTACTGAAAGTAGTTCAACAAGATCAACCCGGTAAAACTTATGAATTATTTTCAATAAAATATTTTTGTCGTTTTCTCAATCCAAATGATAATACATTGTGGGGTCCACCAATGATTGTACCGTCGTTCGAATATTTCCTGACAAAAAGAATATTCCCCGACCAATCGAATATAATATGACAACTTGCATACTTTGCAAAATTTATAAATATTACCCACAACTATAACATTATATCATAATATTCAAAAATGATAATTATAGAAAATTCATCTTTATTCAAAAAGTTGGGGTCTTACAACCTCCCATTCTTAAGAAATTTCGCCCTTGAAATTAGGGTACGTACCTGGTATATCGAAGAGGTAAGGATACCTCGACTTCATTTCAGATTCTAACTCCCAGATCATTTCCTTAACATCGTGGTTTTTCAACAAAACTTTGACTTGAGGTATAACCTTGGAGCGTAGAATATGTTTCTTCTTATCCAAGATTTGAACATGAACCTCTTCATACGTTAAATCTTCCGCTATTTCGTCCAGTTCTACCTCAATAATGTGGTTCGGGTCTTCCACATATTTACGTAACATGGATATGTGAAAAACGTTATGAACACGAGACATACTTGGCGGTAAAACGAGTATATAGGCCACAGTTCCTACTCGATCGAGGATTAAAAATGGGCCAATGAATCGAGGATTGAGCTTTCCTCTCTTTTCAAACCTCGTAACTCCTTTCCATGGAGCAACACGTAACAACACATGATCTCCAATATCAAATTCCACGTCCTTTCGATGAAGATCAGCATAACTCTTTTGTCGGTCTTGTGAGGTTTTTATACGTTGTCGGATCGTTTGAATCTTTTCCGTAGTCATACGTACCAACTCCGCTCACAACAACGTTGCTTCACCCACCTCATCCCAGCATACTGGAGAATGACACTTTCTTCCATACAATGCCTCGAATGGAGCCATGCCAATGCTTGCTTGATAACTGTTGTTGTAGGAAAAATCCACCAATGGTAAGAACTTATCCCAACTTCCCATGAAGTCAAGGACACAGAGTCTTAATAAATCTTCCAGAGTTTGAATAGTCCTCTCTGATTGTCCGTCCGTCTGAGGATGGTATGCCGAACTAAATCGTAAATCCGTACCCATAGCTTTTTGCAAACTAACCCAAAATCGTGAAGTGAATCTTGGGTCTCGATTAGAAACTATGGATACTAGCATACCATGTAGTCTTACAATCTCGTTTATGTACATACGAGCAAGACGTTCAAGTGTATAAGTTTCTCGTATTGGTAAGAAATGAGCAGACTTGGTCAATCTATCAACAATGACCCAAATTGCATCAATGCCTTGAGAAACCTTGGGAAGACCGATGAACTTGAAATTCATGGTAATGTGCTCCCACTTCCATTTCGGAATTTTAAGTGGTTGCAATGGACTTTTGGTATTTGATGCTCACTTGACTCGTTGACAAGTTAGACACCTTGAGATAAACAACGCTTATCTCTCTCTTCATATTGCTTCTACCAAAATGTATAGCGAAGATCACGGTACATTTTGGTACTCCCGAGATGGATTGCAAACGGTGTGTTATGCGCCTCCATCATGATTTTATACTTTAAATCGTGGTCGTTAGAAACAAAGTCCGGAGTTGACTCAAGTATTCCTTCTTCATCGATTCTTGCTTCCTAAGATAGCAAGACCTTCTTGCACTTTCTTCCTCATAACGCATCAATTTATAGGTTTGTAGTTTGAAAGCAAACTTTAACTTTATCAATTAACGCTTGGTTCTACTCAGATGTTAGCCATCATCACGTGGGTCCCCTGAGTCTTTATCTCTATCTCCATCCTTTGCAAGTCATACAAAATGGGCCTCAGATTGACAATATCGCACTTTTCATACCAAGATATGGTCTTCTACTCAATGCATCAGCTACCACGTTTGCTTTTCCAGGATGGTATTGGATGGTATGATCATAATCTTTCAACAGTTCAAGCCAACGTCGTTGTCGCATGTTGAGTTCCTTTTGAGTGAAGAAATATTTGAGGCTTTTATGATCCGTAAAGATTTCCAATTTATCCCCATACAAGTAATGTCTCCAAATCTTTAGTGCGAAAACAATAGCTGCCAACTCTAGATCATGAGTAGGATAATTTCTCTCATATTCTTTGAGTTGTCGTGAGGCATAGGCTATGACTTTCCCATGTTGCATGAGAACACATCCTAACCCTTTTCCCGAAGCATCACTGTAGATGACAAATCCTCCGAAACTGCATTCTATCGACGTAGTCTTTGAAATGAGTCTCTCTTGAGTTCTTGAAAACTCGTCTCACATTCCTCGCTCCAACCGAACTTTGTATCTTTTTGAGTCAGCTGAGTTAGTGGAATAGCGATTCGAGAAAATCCTTCCACGAATCTCTGATAATAACCAACTAAACCGAGAAAGCTACGTACTTCGGTCACTGATTTAGGTTGCTCCCAACTTTGAATAGCTTCAATCTTTGTTGGGTCAATAGATATTCCATGACTTGATACCACGTGCCCAAGAAATGCTACTTCCTCAAGCCAGAACTCGCATTTCTTCAACTTGGCATAAAGCTTATATTCACGAAGCTTTTGGAGTATCGACCTCAAGTGTTGCTTCATGATCTTCACGGGTTTTGGAATATATGAGGATGTCATCAATAAAGACGACCACAAAGTGATCCAAATATTCCTTGAATACTCGGTTCATCATATCCATGAAGGCAGCAGGAGCATTAGTCAATCCAAATGACATGACTAGGAATTCATAATGCCCGTACCGAGTTCTGAAAGCCGTCTTTGGAATATCATCGGTTCTAATCTTCAATTGATGATATCCTAACGAAGATCAATCTTTGAAAAGAATTTTGGCGCTTTCTGTTGGTCAAACAGGTCATCAATACGTGGCAATGAGTACCTATTTTTGATGGTGACATGATTCAACTCCCGATAATCAATACAAAGTCGATACTCCCATCTTTCTTTTTACAAATAGAACAGGAGCACCCCAAGAGAGAAGTACTAGGGACGAATAAAGCTAATGTCTAACAATTCCTGCAGTTGGGTCTTTAACTCACGAAGTTCAAAAGGAGCCATTCGACATGGGGCTTTGGAAATGGGTTTTATCTGCAGGGTTCAAGGTCGATACAAAATTCAATTTCACGCTCTAGGGTAGGCCAGAAGTTCTTCGAGGAATCGTCGGAAAATTCATTAACAATAGAAATATAATTCAAAACTGACGTATTTTTGTTTAGATCCGTGACATGAGCTAAGAAAGCTTGACATCCGTTTTTCAATAAACGAATAGCTTTATGGCTTGAGATGAAAGTGATTGATTTTAATGGTTTGGTTGCTTGAATTCGCATAATAGATTTGTTAGGAATATGAAAGCTAACAATCCTACGAAAACAATCAATTTTTGCATGATGTGTAGTTAACCAATAAATCCCTAGAATTACATCAAATGCAAGTATTTTCAATGAAATAAGATCGACAGGTAACGTGCGGGTGCCGATTTGAACTAAACAAGACTTATAAACCGTGGATGTAATGAAGGTTTCTCCCAACGGGGTTTCAACTGATAAATCAAAATCCAATTTCTCCGGAGTCAAATTTAAACATTGAGCGCAAGTAGGAGAAATGAAAGAGTGGGTAGAACCAGTATCAAACAAAGTATAAACTTCGCTAGAGTTTATGATTAACTTACTCGTGATGACCTCGTTCGGGTTCCTTGCTTTCTGGGAGGTCACAACAAACGCTCCCCCTTACACTACCGGCTTTAACTTTTCTGGGACGGCCTTTGGTGCCTCCATCCCAGCTGGATTTGTCTTCGGTGCATGACAAAATCGGGCCAGGTGACCTCTTCTTCCACAGTTGTAACATGCTTTGGATGGCATCGCACAGTTGGGACTGATGTGTCCTTCTCCTCCACACTTGAAGCGTATGATAGGTGGTCGTTCTCCTTCCTTAACAACAAGTGCTGATGTTGACGTCTTTCCATCATTATTGAATCTCCTCTTCTTGAAATGTCCGTTCTTATTATTTTGGCCATGATTACCACCAAAGTGGTTACCATTTCTGGCATGTTGATTCCCTCCACGCTTATTGTCACCGCTTCGATGACTGTTATAAGTGGTATTATCGTTTTGCTGGCTGCTTTCCTTTGGTTGGTTTAACTCATTATCGCACTCCAATAACTGAGCCCTATTAACATCTGAATACAAACACAGTTTATGAGAGATAAGATATTGACGTATCTCTGGTTTCAAACCTCTTAAAAACATTCGCGTCATTCTCTTCTCATTATCAACCAAATGGGACGCAAAACCGGACAACTTCGGCGAACTTGGCTTCGTCTTCGCGCGACCTGGCCGTGTTATTACTGCTCCACTTGATGAACTCTACCTCTTTCATGTGACGAATACT
Source organism: Panax quinquefolius (assembly GCA_020205615.1). Taxonomy (NCBI): domain Eukaryota; kingdom Viridiplantae; phylum Streptophyta; class Magnoliopsida; order Apiales; family Araliaceae; genus Panax; species Panax quinquefolius. The sequence continues at coordinate 1,443,481 of CM035154.1, read as the reverse complement.
TTCGGAAAGTACTTGTCGTTGAAGCGATTCTTGGAACTTCTCCCAAGACATCTTGAGGCGGCGAGTTGAGTACGCTTTCTGATTCCCACCAATGTCTGCCTCCGCCTGCCGCACACATGAAGGTGGCAAAGGGAACTTTGCTCCTCGGAGCATCCCAAGACATCAAATATCTTGTTAATTTGCTTTATCCACGTCTCCGCCTTAAGTGGATTTGGCTCTCCAAAGAACTCCGGTGGTTCCAGTTCCTTAAACTGCTTCGCGGTGACCGTCCGAGCGTTGCCAGGGTTTCCACCTGCATTTTGGACAAGAGCTGCTCTAGCCTGATGTTGCATGAATTGCATAAAGTCTCTGAACATTCCATCGTTTATCATTTGGTCAGTGTTGTTGTTTGCTTGAGGAATGTCTCCTTCCTGATGCACATTATCCTGATTATTGATCTGTGGAGACTCAACGGTCTCCTGTGCTCCATTGATGTTCTCAACATTCTCGGATGCCATTTTCAAATACTGCCATAAAACAAGGGTTAATTATCATATCACACAATATCACTATACTCTGACCTTCCAATTAATTACCAAATAAACTTAGGTAGGTCATACTAGCGAAAGAATTCCCCGTCTCTCCCCTCCTAGTTCTTGTCTCACACCTTAGCCAGGGATCATATCCCTAAGCTTTGATACCAACTGTGACGCCCCCAAAATAGGTATACATCACCCATCTTGAGTCGTCAATACATGGTACAAAATTCATATACAACTTAATTATACAATAGTCGTGTAAAGTACGACAAAATACATGCTGTGAGTTTTAATACAAATATTGCCTTCTAGACAATATTCACTCTCAGAATAAGTTCTCAATACATTTATTGTCACACTATTTAATGAATAGTGAGGACTACTAGCTAACACTATCATCCGAACATCACTCCGTTCCTCGACTCGCTCGTCCAACCTATATTCTCATTTCAAGAGAGAATAAAGTGAAAGAAAGGGTGAAATTTCAACTAGTCAAGAAGAAATATTATGACTAAGATAATGCAGAATAAATTATCATTAGTCTCCAACAATGTTAAAACAGATAAAATACAATGACATCAAGTTTAATTGCAATGGATCAAGCAATCCATTAAAAGAGTCAAGTAGAGAATAAAATCTACTATCTTTTATGATTTAAAAGGTTTTCATCACTTTTATCGCCGGAGACTCAAACAATAATTAATTCACATCATCCCCGCACTACTACCGAGGATATTCATTAGGGTCACGACCACAAATTCCATGCACTACGGGCCAATGATATTTGTGTATTCATCAATGGTCATAATCATGCCAACAACTGTCCATTAATGCACTATGGGCCAATGAGGACTTTTACCACATCATTTGTAATATTACGGTCATGATTACACCGAATAATCCCTGATCATAATCATACCAAGTCCATCTATGCACTACAGGCCACAGACGACTTTCAAAAAATATAAACATGAGGATGATGACAATGATATAAGATTTCAATAAAACAAGTTCAAGAATTAAGTTATTCAGGAACTAATAACGTCCAAATTGTCAACATGATATTTCTTTGTAAAGTAAAATTCAAGAATGCTCAGAAGAATATTTCTATGAAAAATACTGGATGAAGCGCAAATACCAAAGATATTCCACTAATTTCATGGAGTATAGAAGTCAAAATTTTAATCAACTGAGTATAATACCGAATGGAATAACAAAAGATATCACCACGACGCAGATTGCATGACAAGTTATCCAATGTAATAATAATAATGTAACCGTGTCGGTGAAAATCAAATCGCCAGGATATTCCAACAGAATAATAAATGGTGGAACCAGTCCGGCCAGATATAGAACACAGACGAGGATATTAAAATGAGAATAATAAAGACGGAATAATAAAATGGAACCAGTCCAACGTATAAGATGTATGAGGATATTCCGGCAGAATATTAAAGACGGAATAATAAATGGAACCAAGTCCCAGATAAAGACAGAATAGGATATTCGGCAGAATATTAAAAGCGGAATAATAAATGGAACAGTCAGGTGTAAAACACACAAACAGGATATTCCAACAGAATAATAAAGACAGAATAATAGAAGAATGTCACCAAGTATAGGGTATCCCGCGTATACAGGTTATTCCAACAGAATAATAAAAAATGGAATAACAACAGTTCTCTTCATGAATATAAAAAATAATATCCCTTACTGGTTTTAAAGAAGAACTGAAATAAAGAAGTAGTTAAGTTGCAGAATCTTTTTTCTTCTCTATCTCTAGTTCTCTCTATAGTTTTCTCTCTTTAGAGTTCAAAATGAATTGTAAGAAAATAATGAAGGAATGAGCTTCTATTTATAGGAAAATGGAATGCGATAAGAATTAATCCATGAAGCGGTCCAGATTGATTTACTTTTAATCGACAAATTCATATTTAAAGAAAAATCTTTTAAATAAAATATAATATATTCTATTTATATAAAAGATTTTACTATCGCAAATCTTATCGCAACACTACGCAAAACACTATACGCAACACCATACATAATAAAAAATAATATATATTCTATTTATGTAATAACTTTAATAAAGTATTACATTTTATATAAAAGATGTTTTACATTTTATTACGTTAATAATCTGAATAAAACAAAACCTTATTATCGCTAAATAATACATATTATTAATTGACAATAATTGAATCAAACCGGTGACTTTTCACATATGCATGATAATCAATAACGCGTGTACTACTTAACCAACCACACGACATATTCTTTTACTTTACTATGAAGTAGTTCTACAAAGATCAACGGTAAAACTTCCGCCGTTATTTTCAATAAAATATTTTTGTCGTTTTCTCAATCCGACAATAATTCCATTGTGGGGTCCACCAATGATTGTACCGTCGTTCGAATATTTTCTGACAAAAAGAATATTCCCCGACCAATCGAATATAATATGACAACTTGCATACTTTGCAAAATTTATAAATATTACCCACAATTATAACATTATATCATAATATTCAAAAATGATAATTATAAAAAAATTCATCTTTATTCAAAAAGTTAGGGTCTTACAACGACGACGGTTCAACCGTCGCCATAAATATTCTGATCTATAACTACGGTTAAACCATTACTATAACCCAAAAAAATCACAACTGTATACTACACATATATGTATATACATATAACCCATAAAAAAATTTATCAATACTTTTAATATTATCAATTCATACAAGTTTGTGTATCAACATAAGAATCTAAAAGCGCACTCAAATTTCAACCCTACTTTTTTCTCGTCCGGGTCATACGAGTTTTGGGTCGGATATTTCTGGGTTCAATTGGATTGTAGCCGAGTTATAAAAAAATTTAAACTCGAAAATCTTGTTGGGTTATGTTGTTACATTACAAATATTTTATAATGAAATTAATATTAACAGTTATGCGTGTTGAGAAGTGGGTTAACTTGAGTAATTCAAAATTTTGGGAGGACATTGTCAAATATTCGCACAAAATTACTATTTTTCACAATTGTGCTTACATATTAAGTATCTGAATAAATTTAGTTTTTTTTTTGTTTATAAAAATATCCAATTTGTGACATAATTTTAAATCTAATGCAACTTCAAGACGATCATCAAATAATATTTTTTGAGGTTGAATTGGAACCGCTTTATAAATTTTGAAATTGAGAATCCCATATGAACAAATTCAAACTTACGCTATTTATAATTCAATACACAAATCAATTAATTCCACCAAGCTAACTAGATCATAACAATCCAATGAATGCAATTTTTACTCAATGTGCCAATCCACAAAAAGCTTGCAAAGATACCATTGACTAGCGTTGTGTCAATTTATATTATTATTACTAAAAAAAATAAAAAACTTCAATATGTCCCAACCCCACAAAGGGATGCCTAGTGGCAAAATGTAAGTTGCACCAAAAGGATGGGACTCCAAAACCTTTATTGATTAGGCAGTGCACTGTAATACTCGTCCTCATATAAAGAGATCAGAGAACTCAGAAAACAGTTGAAGGATCATTCATAGTTTCATACTATTTCAAAATTCACATAAAAAGATTAACTTTGATCCTTGCAGCATAGCAGACTGTTATCCACGCAGACAAAATATTTCTAATATGCATGATGGGAGTGAACGTTTATACAAAAAATGCACCCAATTCATATAGTCAATAATATCCATTTCCAACCCATTTAATACCTCAAGCAAATGAGTAGCAATTTAATATAAGAAGTGAGTGTTAACATTTATCCCTATTCAAAAGATGGTTTGGTTTGTGATTTAATACTCAACCAAAAACACTCTTCACTACAGTAGCTTCATAATATCTAATGCAAATTTCTGACTGAGCATTGGAAAGAAAAAACCTTCTAATGTCGATATACACGTCTGACACATGTTACAAACCTCTAATTATTCGAAGAATAGCACATGGTTAAAAGGATCAATTTCTGAAAACAACAAAGGTCAATAAACAAGTCTATTTTACAAAACAAACTGTGCATTCTAGGTAACAAGTGAAGAGACTTTTGCTCATTAGTCCATGGTTTAAAATATCGGCCTTCGAAAAAGCTAAAATCAAAACTCAAAAATTACACATCTATCCTCACAAGGAAACCTAGAAAGCATACAAAATATTCATCACATAAAAGTAACCTTATGGTTATATATGTATGCAAGGATTATTTGTGCAATTGAATTGCTATCTTTTGCTGATTTTGTGTACTGTGTTTGGTAACAAGCTTTTATTCCGGATTGTAATCTGGGGAAAAATATAACACCTAAAAAGAGTTAATATAATACACCCATTCACTGCTACTACTATATTTCAAAATTACTCCCATTTATCCATTGCTACATTAGGCCCTCCAAACAAACAGAGGTCTAGAGATCTAACATCCTATGAGAAAATAAACAGCTTGAAGATCATTTTTAACTTGATCTGTTTATAGCGTATCATGATCAACTCTAGTGTTAGGAATGAGTCAAATGACATATAAACAGCTTGAAGATCATTTCTTGAAAACTAGGTCTGTTTATAGGATATCATGAGCCGACCCTAGTGTTCCAAATGAAACTGCTAATAATGGGCATTATCAAAATGTGCATTAGCCCCAAAAAAAACATAGTTAACACAACAAAATTAACTTCCAACGTATCCAAATGTGAAATTCAGAATATCTTACACAAATTGCAAAATCAATTAAGCATGAAGTCATAAATTGAGTACCAAAAAGTAGTAGACATTATTTAGATTCAAATTCAATTCATGAAATTTGAATTAAAACAGATCCTTACAGAAATAATACTCCTCCACCTCAATTCTTACGGAATGTCCCATGGCTTGGGATCGGGAACAGCCACAACCATCCCCTGGAGCTCCGGCGTGAGGATAACCTGGCAACCGAGCCTGGAATGCTTGTTCAGAACCCTATTTCTTTGACTCCTCTTCAGCACGTACTGCTCATCGTACGACGCCGGGGGAAGCTGCTCGAGCCACTCCTGAGCGATGTGGACCTCGCACTCAGCCGAGCAGGCGTCGATATCTTCGAGCCGGTGAGAAGCCGGGTCAATGAGGCCATTGTTGGTTAGGGCTTTGAGTAGGGTATGCCCGGAGAGTCCAACGATCTCGCGCTTTTGGCCGTCGGGATCGATTGCGAATAGTTTTACAATTCGATCGGCGACTTTTTTGGTTGAGGAGGAGGTGGTGGTGGTGGTAGCGGCGGCGGCGGTGGCTGAGGATCGGCTAATGATTGCTCTGTAGGACAGAGATAGCGAAGGGGTTCGGGAGATTTTGGAGGAAAGTCTGTGTAGAGTAGAGATCGCCATTTTTGTGTGAATTAGGGTTCGATCCAAATGCACACATTGATATTTTATTTACTATACGGCAACTCAAATAAATGCCTACGGTGGATACTCGATACTATTATTATGTTACAATTAAGTAACCAGTAAAAATGTGTTGATTTTTATATTTTTAATCTTTTACACCCATTTTTACATTATTCTAAATTTATTTTTAGAACATATATTATACTCTTACAATCAATTTATATGGATATACTTGATCTTTTCTTAGGGGATTAAGGGAGAATAGGTCCCAAAAAAAAGAAAAAGGAATAAATTTATAATTCTCGTCTTCAAGAAGCGGTTCGGTTATTTAAAAGAAAAAGAAAAAAGTATGGAATAATTTAAGTAATAAATAAATTTATAATGAAGAAATATGTGAAGTATTCAAAGAAATAGAAAAAATTGCATGTTCCTTTTTTTGAAAATCCCTTTTTGCACCAATTAATTGATCCACATGACATGAGCATATAAAAAATCATGCTAAAGTTAAGAAAACCGATATCGAAATCTTAAAAAAAAAAAAAAAAAAAAAAAATGCGTACTGCTACCGAGCATTTAATTAATTGTACATGACATTCACATGATAAAGCACGCAGAGTCAGCGGTCGGTTGTGAAATTAAACTGCGGACAATCATTGTATTTAATTGCTCAATTTTGGATAGAGGGTCGTGATGAGTTGCAAGTCTAATTCTTTTTTATGAATCCATTTCATATATATATATAGGGGTGTGATATTTATAAACTAGTAGCAGTAGCAGTAGCAGTAGCAGTAGCAGTTAGCAGTTTATGGAGTAGTAGCTAGTGGTATAAAACAAAACAGAGCATGCGATTTGCCGATTTGAGATGTTTGTTTGTTATGGAGGGAAATTAATTAAAACCTAAAAATAAATAATTTACATTCAATGAATCTCCTCTAATCCGAACATCCTTCCTCCACTTTTTACTCCCTCTCACATGTTCCTTCCTTCCTTTGAATCCATTTTGCTCAGCCAGCCTTTTCCAAGTTTGCAAATTGCAACCTTCACACTTTCACCTCCCCTCCCTTGTTTTTTCATACCACGCACCAACTGTTTTATATACATACATATATATATATATATATACATATATATATATATATATATATATATATATATATATATATATGCTCCTCTTCCTTATCAGTCTTTGATTTCTTAATTTCTTCTTTCTTACACCTAAATACCAGGCAGGCACCAGCACTTACCTTTCTTCTTGCGTGTTTCTGTTCAAGGTTAATAAGTATTAGCTAACAACATCATCATATATCTGGCATTAACGGATGGATCCGGTTGAGCTACGTCGAGTTTTTCATATGTTCGACCGCAATGGAGATGGAAAGATTACAAAGAAAGAGCTAAGCGACTCGTTACAAAACTTGGGGATATTCATACCTGATAAGGAACTGGTCCAAATGATTGATAAGATCGATGCAAACGGAGATGGTTATGTGGACATGGAAGAGTTTGGAGGTTTATATCAAACAATAATGGACGACAAAGACGAAGAGGAAGACATGAGAGAAGCGTTTAACGTGTTTGATCAAAACCGAGACGGATTCATCACCGTGGACGAGTTGAGGTCGGTGTTGGCATCCTTAGGGTTGAAACAAGGGAGAACGGTTGAAGATTGCAAGTTAATGATTAAGAAGGTGGACGTGGATGGGGATGGGAGAGTCAACTACAAGGAGTTCAAACAGATGATGAAATGTGGTGGATTTGCTGCCTTGGAAACAGATTAATTATCATTATGCATCTCAATTCTTTTGTCTGAGTTTTGGTCTTCATCTCCGGTTCGGTTCCGGTTCCAAATATGATTCCTACCAAAATTCTTATTTCTATGTATTGGCCTTTGTTTTCCTTCAAAAAATGGTCGACGGAAAACTGAATAACACAAGAAATCTTTTGTATGCCCTATTGTATACTCTGCATTACAATGTAATCAAAGCATCCTGGTTATCTCATGCCTACCTAACTAACTTAATGCCACAGATGTAATGCTAAAATGGTCCTTCATCAATGCCTATCCGACTCCCGTGCAAATTCAAATGATATAAACTGATTGTAGCTAAAACTCGTGAGGATTGTCTAATCAAACCAACAAATAAATAAATATAAAAAGTATGAACAAACAATTTTATACCAACTATTCTCTAATCTGAATCCTCCAGATGTTCGTTTTCAAGTTCTCTTACATTCTGGACTATGTCTTGTACACTTCTTGACAAGTGATTAGTGTGCTCTTCAACATACTTTAGCACCAAAGACAACTGTTCTCGGTAAGCTGCACACTGACGTTTACACTTTTGTCTCTCATTGTAAAGTTCAAGGGTTAGCTCTCGAATCCTTTGATCCTTCTCATCCTAAAAGAGAGAAGAACTAAAGTAGTCACCATCAGAAATTAAGAATGACATCTATGCAATATTACATATCACCAAGGCAAAATATATAATCACAATCAATAACAACATGAACTTTATTGGTTTCCATGAAGAAGCAAAACTGTTTTCAGTATAAGGGAAAGATTAACATGATAGATCACCAAAGTAATTCTGAAATCATATGACTAATTCATGTTCTTAAATTTGGGATAGAGGAAGACTGGGTTGATAAATTCGTTCACATAATTGTAAAATTTGAGAGTGCAATAGAATTGCAATTAAGAATTTGAGAATAACAAAAGCCCCAGCTTCTACTGTCATGTTACTTAACTATCCAGGGGTAGATAGAAGTCGAGCATCTGTAGACCTTCTGCCTAAATGCTGTCACAAGGCAAACTAGATAGGGCTTCAGTCCAGAAAGAAGTATGAACTCAAGCTGAACATTTAATGGAGATGGATTATGTAGTTAATAATATGCTAAAGTATTATCAATTTCAAGATAAAAGAACAGAAAAGCATACCTGACTGATGGAATATTTTGCAGATCCTCGCCACGGAACTTTACTAGGAGATAGTAAACTATGATTATGATCTTTCACGAACTTGGTAACAACCCACTTACCTGAATCTCTTAAAGCTACCCTCAGCATAGCAGCACATCCTTCTCGAGTGATTGGCGGTGGAGGCAGAACCCTATCTTTCCGACATACATACTTCTTTTCACGAAAACCCTCTTTTGAACAGACAAAATCTTGGCCGATAACCAGATTATTGATTCGGGAACGGCGATTATGATGAATGCGAACAGTGAACCCCATACGCCTTCCATAAGCAACATAGAACTCCCGGGCATCATCCCTTGAATTAAATTCCATGCCAATATTTAGTTCTCCAGTATTGTCCATAGAAGTTGAATCCCCATTAGATTGTTCAATCTCCTTGTTATCTTCACCACCGCATAAAAGCATACTCTTTGAGAGTGAACCATTAACAAATTCAGGATCACCATAGCTCTCAGCAGGCAAACACCTTTCGCTTTCATCTGAATCAAATGTTTGACTAGATGTGCTCTCCATAATGGTCCTAAGTTAAGACACATGACCTACACCATATTTTTTCCAGGAAATCCCCAACGAAAAATACACACCATTCCTTCTTTTGTATCAAATTGATCATAACCAAGAAGAGCTGCAAGTTGAAAACATAAAAGTATTCTTATTCATCTTCTAATATTCAAGTTATACTACCTCTGGCCCACTATATAGATAATTTTTGAGAAAACAAAATAGGGTGAGGAATCACCAAAAATTATAACTAAATTAAAAATTGTTTCCATAGGTTCCATTTGGTAACACATTTTTAAGAAACTTTCTTTCATTTTTACTAAAAAGAGTACCATATGCCAATTATTTTTCTTCCATAAAAAGAGTCCATTTCTTCTAATTGCAGTATAAATGACACAACGTCCTCAAGCTTATCATCACAATTTCATTATTACGTCATATGTATAAAACTAAAACTCAATAAATTCAAAGGTATATATAAAACAAAAATATATGCAAATGGGGCTCTTTTTGTGAAACAGAGAGAGTAATACTTACCAAGCAAAATCTACCTATTGCTGCCATGTTAATATCATTTCAATATTTTTGCACTAGAATCTTTTAAAAAGAAGTTTTTTTTTTTATGATTACCCTTTATATAACCTGTAAGTAACACTACTGCGTCTGCACTAGATGAAATGCAAAAAATTTAAAAAAAGTTAAATAAACTTAAATTACATAACAAGTGAACAAATAAACAAATACTACAACTAACAAACTAGAAGTGCAAGCTTATTTTGTAATGATCCATGGTCAAGCTAAAACTGCAATAAGTAAATTGAAATTCACAAAAGAGAAAAAAGTACAGCAGAGATTGATAACATTTACCAGGAGAATAAACCCTAGCCGTCAGACTGAGTAGAGATTTAGCGAACACCTCGTTTTCTCTCTCGGATTCACTGATCTTACAGATTGGCTATCGAATTATAGTTGCTGATAGAGGGAGTCTATCAGCTCTCAAGCATCGCACCTACAGAATAATGAGATCGAGGTCAAGGGATTGACAGGTTTTTTCAGCGGCTATTTCATAATCGGGTGTATCGAACACATACGAAACCGGTTCTTAACCAGCCAATCAGGCTTCTCAAATGTCCCGACTCCTGAGTGTGATTGGTTAAGACTAATTATAATAGTTCACAGTATATGTATATACCGTACACTTGTTTTTATTATTATTATTATTATTATTATTATTATTATATATTTTTAATGCATAAAGGCATTTTACTGCCTCGTAGTTTTACCATTTCTTGCCCCAGAGCCCTATTGGATTTTTAGGAAATCGTTGGGTAATATGGTAATACTCGGGAAACACAACGGTGGGTGCAATTGTAATGTGATTGACCTTTTCACAGTGTAATGACTAATGACAGTGTAATGACGGGAGTGGTTAGCATGAAATTAATTTTGATCGATTGAATAATATAGTATCAATATATATCTCTTTTATATCGGGAGGTAGTTTTTTAACTCAATAGTACGTATCATAATCTTGTAGCTTGTAATAAACATATATAAAGTTTAACTTTATAGCAAAAGAACTTTTAATGAGTGCGGTCAATTTTGTGTAGCTTGTAATAATGATTCAGACCGCAAAAAAATGACTCCCAAATGAAGGTTTAGATCAATTGATAAAAGAAAATAATTTTTCTTTGAGGATTTAAATTATTTAAAGGATCTCTTATATTAATGTCCTCTAAAATATGTAGTCTCTTAAGATGTATTAAAAGATCTCTTTATTGCAATCAAACACCACCTAAATTAAATCAATATACTATATATAATATATATATACATCAGCTATGATAATTTCCTGGACCACACTCAATTAGAATCTCATATGACTTTCATTAAAAGATAATTTTTTCACAAAGTCTCACTTATTCCAAGTTCACAACAATTTACATTCACAAGTGGACATTTATAACTTCCAACCAAAACTAAAGACTTCGATCAAATAAATGCCAATGTTTTGTGGAGGTCAAATCACATTGATCAACATGCATTGCATGCCTGGGGTCCGTAAATGAGAATGGGATAAACTGGATGGCCTCAGCTCAGAATGCACATAGATTAAATGAGAGGTAGAAAGATATTAAAACCCCTGCAGCATCCTTCTCCAAAGTCTGCTCTAAACAACTAGGATAACTCCTTCAAATCTGCAATGAAACGTAAATATTTGAGAGATATAGCATTAGACAATCTTCAAAGGATAGAATCAAGAACATAATCATAGATGATTAAAATCACACTTATATTGCAAAGTGTGAATAATAAAATTGCTCCTAAACCTGAAGGCTGAAGATACTCCATGAAATAATTAAACAACAAAATGTAAAATCATTGAGATTCACACAAGGGACAAGAATGGTGGAAATTAATAGTCACCCTTAACAGTTCCATCATATCACAGACAATTTATGGATTATACACAGACGCACTAACACACACACACACGCATATATATATATATATATATATATATATATATATATATATATATCAAGAATGATGCAACGTAATGAAATGTTCAAGCACATCTTTTGACTTCTTTGAAGCCTTCAGGCCAAATATAAACCAGCAGGGGGATAAGTTTCAGCAAACAGTGTGTATTGCAGCTAATATTTTTTTCGACTGAAACTAGACATAAGTGTGAGACCCCGAATTTTATGAAATAAAAGTGTTCAATTTTTCTATTTTGGTGAATAATTAAATTGATAAAAACTTAAAGTTAAGAGTGACATTTGAAAAATTTTCAAAGTAAGTGATGATGAAGTTTTGTTTTATTAGTATTATTAATGTAATAAAACAGAAAAACTTTTTATATAAAACAGAATACTTTTATAAAGTTATTCTATAAATAGAATATATTATATTCTATTACGATAGTGTTTTGCATAGTAATATCTTTTTATATAAAATGTAATACTTTTATAAAGTTATTCGTTTTATTAGACAATAATTAGAATATATTATATTTTATTTAAAATATTTTGCTTTAAATCTGACCGTCCGCTTAAAAAGTAAATCAATCTAACAGATTCATGAATTAATTCTTATGCGGTCCATTCTTCTATAAATAGAAGTTCATTCCTTCATTATTTCTTATTTAATTCAATTGAAATTTACAGAGAAACTATAGAGATTTCTTCTTCTATAATCTTGGCGTATTTCTTTAGAGTTTAAGAAAGCTTTGAGCAGAAGATAAGTTTTCTTCGAGTATATCCTCGCCCTACCAGTCGGAATACTCTTCTTTCAAAGGTAAAGGATATTATTTGTTGTACTCGTAAGGGGTATTATTCTTTTGTATTCATGAAGAGAACTTCGGTTATTTCATTCTTTGTTATTATGTTGAAATAACCTGTTTATGTTAAGTACCGCATACATGGTGAAATTCTTCTATTATTCCGTTCTTTATGATTCTGTCGGAATATCCTGTCGGTGTGTATTACGCTTTTGACTGGTTCCATTAATTATTACATTGGAATAACCCGTATGCATGCGATCTATCGCATGCATGGTGATTTACGTTGTTATTTCATTCTTTATTATTACATTTGAATATCCTCGCATGCGTGCGTTCTGTGGGACTGGTTCCATTATTTATTATTTTGTTGGGAATAACACATGCGTGAAGTCTATCCACGCATGGTGAATCTTACATTATTCCATTCTTTATTATTCATTGGAATAACATGTACATGTAGATTACCACATGCATGGTGAATGATCCTTTATATTCGTTCCTTATTAAATTGTGAAAATAATCTGGTTACGTTGATTATGATGAGAGTCATAATAAAAGTATTGGACTGATGAAAATAATGGGTATATGAAGTATTAGTAAGTGTTATGATGAGTTATGTTGGTTATTATATGAAAACATGAAAGTTTCTTAGAAATCACAAAGGGTTGAAAAATCAGATTTTGGTGAAAATGGAACATGAAATTCAATTGACCATATCTCCTATTATATTTCGAATTTTTGAGTGTAGTCAAGTTCTATAGTTATATCTATGAGTTTCCTAACTTATCCAAGTGGAATCACTGGAAAAGATGTTGTAGATTTTCGTGTGGACTGATTTTATCAAAGCACGAAAAAGTGAAAAAATGGAAAAAAGCTACTGTCCAGATTTTTTAAAAGGGCATTTTCGGCCACTTAATTTGTGAGAAAAATTCCGGCCTTTTGGGACATGTAAGTATATGGTATAAAGTACCTCCTGTTCAAAAATGAGCTCATTCCAACTTAAAATGAGCAAGTTATGACCATTTCAATATTTAGGTTTTTCCGACGAAAAACGCTATAACTGGAGTTCTATAACTCCGATGACCATGAAATTTAAATTGGAAGCTCACGTTAACATGTGTAAGATCCTGCCAAGCCTTGGGAATTTCTGGAGTTAACCTTGAGGTAGCTAATTTCTTAAGGAATTAATTAGAAATTGATTTTTGAAAAACAGTAAATGAATTTTAAAAATTCCAAGAAAAATATATGTTCATTATGGGACTATATTCTGCTAAATCCCAGGAAAGAAATATTTTTGGGACTGATTTGCTATTTTTCATGAAAATGGTTTAGATACGAATATATGAATTAAATATGTTATGTGAAGTAACAAAATTAGAAAATAGAATTTTATAGCTTGGGAATCCTATATAGGGTATATGCATATTTTTGATGAGGGATTTGATCATTGATGATGAAATCTTATGACTATGACATTTTTAAATGATTAAATGCATTATTTGATAAAGTATAAACAATTGAAATAAATTGTTTATAAGTTTAAGAAATGACTAAAATATTATTAATGACATTAGATTATGAGATTATTAATTGATTGATAACATTTGGTTATTATTGAACGTTGGATAAATTGTATTATAAAAGTTTAATATTTATCCTTTATCTCATTTGATTGATTCTTTATGTCATTGTCATCATCCTCATGCTTATATTATGTTGAAAGTTATCTGTGGCCTGTAATGCATAGATGGACTTGGTATGATTATAACCACGGATTATTCGGTATAATCATGACCGTAATGTTACAAATGATGTGAAAAAAGTCTTCATTGGCTTGTAGTGCATTGATGGACAGTTTTTGGTATGATTATGGCTATGGATTCTCTTCGGCCAAGGGTGCAAAGATGAATTGTTTTATGACATGATCAGGACCGTTGATGAAAACACGATTATCTTTGACACGTAGTGCATGGATAATTCGTGGTCGTGATACTAAAGAATATCCTTGGCCTGTAGTGCAGGGATGATTCGATGATGTGGATTAATTATTGAGCTGAGTCTCAACAATGAAATATTAATTCATGGATGTGATAATAATGAATATCCTTGGCCGTAGTACATGGATAATTCATGGATGTGATATTAACGAATATCCTTGGCCGTAGTGCAGGGGTGATTCGATGATGTGGATTATTTATTAGCGAAGTCTCGGCATTATTGGTTTCTGGTTGTATATCTTTGGTAGTAGTCTGCAAAGATGAATTTAATTAGTATGATTATGGCGGGAATTGTGATTTGGTATAACCATGATTTTTGATGTTTGGTGAAGATAGGTGATTAAAATTATCTTCAATCCGAAAGCGAAAAGAAATTTAGAATCACAATTATGATTATGAGTTATTCATATGGTTATGGACAGGAATTGTTGATTGATGTTACAGGGATAAAACATTATCGATGAACTTTTAACATAGAGAAGATAATAGATCTAATGATCTATTTGACTCTTCTAATGGATTGCTTGTTCCGCTACAACTATGGTTGAAAAATTTTATCTATCATATGTTTTAAATCTCTGATTTATTATTGATGAAAGCTATTAATAATGTAGTTATCTTTAGTCATGATATTCTTTACTGGGCTAGTTGTGCTCACCCTTTTGCTTCACAATTCCTTTCAGGTAATAAGAGTGTAGCTAGGTCGAGCGGGGATAACAGGAAAATAGTGTGATGGTCCGAGACTGTCGAAATTTTTCAATACATTATAAAACGGCATGACATACAATATATAATTGTATTGAGGACCTAAGATGTGGGTGTCGTATTTTATACGTCACTTAATAATTGATTTTGGTGAACAACAATAGGGTGATGAGAACCCGACTTTGAAAGCGTCAAAAGTGCACCTCATTAGAATGAATATGATAGTAATCTTCTCGTTCTTCTTTGGAGTCTTAAAATATTTGCTGCTGTATTTTATATGACATTGTAATAATTTGAGTTTGGATATTGTCTATGAGACTATATTGTATTAAAACTCAAAGTTAACTGTGGCCGTATTCTATACGACAGTTCAACAGTTGTATAAATGAAGTTTGTATTTGATTTTTATAATGTGATATCTGGCGACTCAGAATGGGTCGTGTGGACCTATTTTGGGGGCGTCACAATAAGTACTAATCTAAAACAATCTGTGAATATCAAATAAACTCATAGGCTAAATGTGGTAAAACCCAAACAAATCGAGTTATCTTAGTATCGGTATCACCTGATGTATTTTAGACATTTCAACTAGATCACACCCCTAAAGTAAGCATGACAATATAGTAGTATAGCACCAAAACTATCCTCACATCTGGGTGTCATATATGAAGCATTTTAGTATAATGTGTTTTAGAGTTGCCAAACATTTAAAAGAAAGCACATAACACATAGCTCTATAATTTCTATAAAGATGTAGAATATCCCTAATTCATTGCAGCTTCATGCCTTTAGACATAATCCCAGGAAAATTTACAATTTGCACCTTCTACAGTAGCATGAATCAAATCAAAACTACTATCATAGAGTGCCAAGATGAGGCAAGTTCTTCCCATCAAAATCCAACTGACTAAGCCATACAATGACATGCAGATTTCACCAAAACCAGTAGTAGAACTACATGGGATAACCTTTCACAAGATGCGGAAATTGCTATGACGCAAAACAAACATCTTAATATATAATCTACAGTTGATTTAACTAGTTACGCAAGTAGCAGATTTTTTAGCTCATAAGAAGTTGGTTAGTATTAAAACTAAACCCAAAATATTGACTTAATTCTTAGTACGACACAAACTGTAATATATTTCCCCAAATAACTATGACAGTATGACCCAAAAACACTCTTAAGCTTCCAACCCAACTTGCTCACAAAGTACACAGGGCAAATGTTCAGAGAAAATTGAACAATGCTTCCAAGCAACCTCATTTCAAACCAACTTTGTTTGCCAAGTATCAAAATTCAGATTATAAATATTCCCCACAAAACCCAAAATAAACCTCAATCCAAAAAATGACCTCAGGAAAATCATTAAATGTCAAGACAATCAACCTCAATCCACTCAGCAAAGATGCATTGAAACCAAAAAAATTCAAGAAACTGACAAAAAGATGAGTTATTTTACTCAAATTAACACAATCATGATCATACCCATCCCACCACAAACAAAATGAAACCTCAAAATGCATAAAGTTACAAGCTTTATTCACCTTAATCAATGTAGAAATGCATAAACAGCAGTAGATATATAAACCACAAGTGCAGAGGTGACCAGAACAATCAAAGCAGCAACCGAATGAACCGCCTGTTTACTCCCACAAGACAACAAACCCAACCGAATCTGGATGACATCAACCATCGAAAGCATTAAAAACAAGCAGCCCATTACGGATCCAACGGCGGAGCCCAGCATTCCAAATCTCAAAACCTTAAGACTAATGTGGGCCCTAAAGGCCTCATCTACATCCTTACTGTTCAAAAGATTAATGGCCAATTTGAGACCCTGCGCCACTAAAGAGGAGAAAAGGAAGAAGCTGAAAGAGACAACTTCAAATACGAGGAGTTTCTTAGCGACGTCGTTTCCGGCATCACAGGCTGATCGATTTTCAAGGGATTTGGGGTTCGGAGTTGTTAAGGAGAGGCCCACAAATACGGCGATGGTGAAGAGAGAGTTGACATTAACAAGGCCGTCAAGAGCTGTAACGTGAACGCTTGTGGTGGAAGCTGAAGAAGCTGATGTGGTCCTTCTGGGTTGTGGGTCATTGTAGTCTTTTGGGTATGATTCAGATCTGTAAACAGAGAGAGAAACAGAACAGTCAAATACAGAAAAAAGATGAGCATATTATAGGCATAAATTTGGAGAGGGAGAAGGAGAGAGAGATAGAGATTACTCATTCATGATGATTAGAAATCTGAGAGGAGAGGAGAGGAGAGACAGAGAGATAAGAAAGGTGGTGGTGGTGTTGCTTGGAGGGTTTAAGTTGGATTTCCCTCAAGCGGAAGGGAAAGCGAAAATTTTTGTCAAGAAGAAGAAAGAATGGGTTGCTTGCTTTTTTTTGGGTTCTGTTTTTTTTTTTTTGTATCATCACTAAATTAGTAGTTAAAATCGCTCATATATCTCTCACATTGAGTTATCAAAATATATATATAAATAAATTTATGTGATAGTAGACTTATTTTTGTATATATATGGGTTGCTTGAAGATTGTAAAAGGTTAGGTACATGAAGAAGAATAGAATAGGTGGTGAGTTTGGGTTTGTTGAAAAGAATCTGCGTCTTAACCAATAAGCTTCTTTCTTTCTTTTCTTTTTCTCTCCGGTATATCTCACAAGTCCAGTACTAGTCCTATTTACACAGTGTGCAATTTAAAAACTGTAAACTAGTTTTTTTTTTAATATAATTTTTATGTCGGTCAATCTAATTGTAGGAAGATAATTTAGGGATAGAAAAGAATTAAAAGATATAATAAGAGTTGGACAATGTCAAAAAAATATTTATTTTATCATAAGATGTTACACAGATTCACCAAAAAGCAGTTAAATTTCTCTCCATTGTGTTAAAGGGTTTTAAAAAAAAAGAAAGAAAGGTGGAGAGAATATATATATATATATATATATATATATATATATATATATTTATTAGGTTATATAATCGGGACACCTGGTTTTTTGGGTTATGGCGACAGATGACGCCTTTACAAAATAGGTATCATCACCCATCTTGAAGTCGCCAAAATCGTGATACATAAATCAAATACAACATAATTATACAACCTGTCGTGTAAAATACGACAAAATATAAATCGAGAGTTTAAGCAAGAATATTGCCTCTAGACAATATTCATTCTCAATGGAGTCCTCATATGCGATTATACAAACTCAAATTGGTCCTCATTACATTTATTATCCACATTTATTTAATGAATAGTGAGGACTACTAATACTATCATCTGGACCATCACTCCGCCTCCCGACTAGTCCCTCGCTACGTTCTCATTTTTACGAAGAAACGGTGAAAGAAAGGTGAAATTCAACTAACTCGATGAAGAAATATTATGACTAAGATAATGCGGGATAAATTATCATTTAGCCTTCAACAATGTTAAAACCGATAAAATACTGATAGACAACAAAAGTTTAAGCTGCGGTGGAATAAGCAATCCATTAAAAAAGTCAAGTAGAGAATAAAATCTACTATCTTTTATGATTTAAAAAGTTTTTTGTAAGAACCTAACTTTTTGAATAAAAATGAATTTTCTATAAATATCATTTTTTAATATTATGGAATAAACTTGAAATAATGTTACAGTTGTGGGTAGTATTTATAAATTCTGCAAAGTATGCAAGTTGTTATATTATATTCGATTGGTCGGGGAATATTCGGTTTAGCAGGGAATATTCGTACAACGACTCAATCATTGGTGGACCCCAGCAATGTAATTATCGGATTAAGAAAATGACAAAAATATTTTTATGAAAATAACTTGGCGGAAGTTTTCTGGTTGATCTTGTTGAACTACTTTCGGTAGTAAAAGAAATACGATGTCTGGCGTGGTTGCGTAGTAGCATACGGTATTGATTATTGATGTTTATGTGAGAAAGTCACTTAGTTTTGTTCGATTATTGCTACAATAGTTCTTTGCGTAGTATCTCGTATTATTTGATTCAATTATTGTTGATTTATAAGTTTTATTTTATTAGTATTATTAACGTAATAAAAGCGAAACATCTTTTATATAAAAAATGAATACTTTTTATAAAGTTATTCGTTTTATTTGATAATAATTAGGTTATATTATATTTTATTATGCGTAGTGTTGCATAGTGTTTTTGATTTGATAAAATTATAAATAAAATATATTATATTTTATTTAAAAGATATTGCTTTAAATATGGATGAAATCGGATTAAAGTAAATCAATCTGAATAGTTCATGAATTAATTCTTATACAATCCATTCTTCTATAAATGAAGCTCATTCTTCATTATTTTCTTACGAATTCACTGAAACTCTAGAGAGATAAACTGTAAGAGAGAAAGAAGAAAAGTATTCTGCTACTTAACTACTCTTATATTCAGTTTCTTTTACGGTAAGGGATGTTATTTTTTTCTTATTCATGAAGAGAACTGTTGTTATTCCATTTCTTATTATTCTGTTGGAATAACCTGTATACGTGGCTTACCCTATACTTGGTGAAATCCTTATGTTATTCCATTCTTTATTATTCTGTTGGAATAAACTGTATACGAGGCATACCCTATGTAAGACCCCGAAATTTTTTTAAATAAAAAGGAATTTCCTTTATTTATTATTTTGAAATAGTAAGGGTTGATTTGATTAATGTGGATAGTTAAGGGTTAAATACACAAATATTTCAAAATAAGCAAGTGGTTATAAAATATTCATTTTTGTCGGGGAATATTCGTTTGGTCGTGGAATATTAAATCTTTTGGGAATATTATTATAACAATGGTATGACCATGTGTGTGAGCCCCCATAACTGAAAGCGATTGGATGAGGAAAAGCAACAAAGTTTGGGTGGTTATAAATAACTTGGCGTAGTTATTCCAAATTAAGACTGTTGGAATACCCATTGGTTAAAATACGATGTCTGGCGTGGTTGCAAAGAAGATACGGTATTGCAAGATTGTTGAATTATTGATCCTTACGTAAGAAGGCACTACTCAATAATTTTCACGATGAATTCTTCATTTAATATTTTATTTTATTGATTCAATAATTGTTGCGTTGATATTTTATATTATTATTGTTTTAATAATTGTCAATTTTTGAGATTTCCCATTATCGGATCAATAATTCATATTATTTGAATAATATTATTAGATAACATTATTGGCAATGTCTAGAAAGTTCATGCCTAAGGAGAGGTTTGGTCACCTAATTCATGGCGCCCGGTAAGGAGAGATCCTTATTGGAAAGCCCCTCTTTCTGGGAAGCGACTGGTCATTATAAATGTGATTACGTAATATTATTTGTGAATAATTAATTATTGATTCATATGATAAGGAAATATTTATTTTATATGAATATAAATGATGGATTTATTTATGTGGTTATTAATGAAGGAATTAATGTTGAGGTGTTTTATCGGTATTTTATCGGATTGGAGGTGTTAAAAAATCAAATCGGGGTTTTGAGATATATATTGGGGTTATAATTTTTAATCAAGCCGTTGGATTGTGGTAATTTTTGGGTATGTTATACATACATAAGTTGAGTATATGTCCACAAATTTTGAACCGTTAAAATTCACGAATGATTTGTTATGAATTTTAAGAGGTGTCCGATTAGGAAATTAGGTTTATAATTGATTTTGGTGGAAAATTCTAGAATTGAGTGGGCCCCACTTGTGGTTGGTGAAAAAAATGTGCTGAATTTTATTTCAAATGTGGTGGGTGGTAATAATAGTAGAGTAAAGCCATCGGTAGTGGTCAAGTCCGCTTGGTGGGCTAACATTTTCCTATAAATAGAGGGCTAAGTTAGAATTGAAAATCACACCGTAAACAAAGTTTTCTCTCTTTTCTCTCTATATTATTGAGCGTATTTTGTGAGTATTTAGATACTTTGAGAGTTCTTTGCTTTCAAGACAAATTTCATTCAAGATCATCACTTGAGCCTTTCCTTAGGCAATCGATTCTTTGAGGTAAGGGATATTATTTTTTCAGTAATGATATTAGTTCTTCAATATCATTATCTTTGAAATGTTGATCCAAGTTTTTATCAAATTTGGAACTTTTCATATAAGTTACTTATTCATGAGTTACTATTCACGAGTTCTTATTCATGAGTTCTTATTCACGAGTTACTATTCACAGTCTATTAAGCTGAATCGTGAAAATGTTTTTTTTTGTGGAGTTTTATCTTTTGGTGTAAGAGTTCTTATTCACGATACGGCACTATTCACGATATCTAAGACTATTCACGAAAAAAATAAAATTTCTTCTTTTCGTCCAAAATATCTATTACGGATACTAGCTACGATTGTATCCATGTTTTGATCATTCTTGAATTTTACACCACTATGATTATTTTTGAGGTATTGTTGGACATGGATAAAAACAAATACGAATCCTTAATCCTTAATCCTTGTCATTTTGTTTCTTTGGATTCGTTCTTTAAAATATTTTCATCATCCTCGGTCTTAAATGATGATATTATTGAATATCTTTGGCACGTAGTGCAAAGATGAACAGTGTTTAAATGAAATACGACCGATCGATGAATATCTTTGGCCTTTAGTGCAAAGATGATGAGTGTTGAGATGAGACATAATAGATTGATGAATATCTTTGGCCGTGTAGTGCAAAGATGAATATTTGATTTGAGATGAATATTGATTGATGTTACGAGGATAAAATATTGATGATGGATTTGTTAAATTCATAGATTATAGTAGATTTCATTCTCTACGTAACTCTTACATGAATTATTATTTCACTGCGAATATTGATCTCGAAACTTGTTGTCTATTGTATTCTATCAGATTTTTTCTGTTGGAGACTAACGATAATTTGTTGTATATTATCTTAGTCATAATATTCTTTTCTTTGGGCTAGTTGAGCTCACCCTTTTCCTTGTTGTTCCATTTTTCTTCTCGGGAGGCGAGAATGTAGCGAGTACTTAGTGGGGTATGGAATGAAGGTTCTAGAGAGAGTTGTTTAGTAGTCCTCACCATTTTTGTAAAATAATGTATCAATAAATGTGATGAGGATTTATTTGAGTATAGATATTGTCTAGAAGATAATATTTGTATTTAAACTCACGGTATATATTGTCGTATTTCACACGACATTTGTATTATTGAAGTTGTAGTTTGCTTCTTGTACCATGTATTTGGCGACTCAGAATGGGTGTTGTGTATACCTATTTTGGGGCGCCACACCCTATCATAACTTAGTAATGTGGTCTACCCTATACTTGGTGACATTCTTCTATTATTCATCTTTATTATTTCGTTGGAACATCCTGCTTCATACTTTACGCCGGACCTGGTTCCGTCTTTATTATTCTGTCTTTATTATTCCGTTGGAACATCCTGTCTGTGCTTTACGTCGGACCTGGTTCCGTCTTTATTATTTTGTCTTTATTATTCCGTTGGAACATCCTGTCATGCTTTTACGCGGACTGGTTAAAATCTTTATTATTCATCTTTATTATTACATTGGAATATCACATGCGTGTGTTTTACATCGGACTGATTCCGTCTTTATTATTACGTTGGAATAAACACATACATCTAAGTACCTGCGTGCATGGTAATTTCATTGTTATTCCATTCTTTATTATTCATTTGGAACATCCACATCGGTGTGATTTTCACCGACACGGTTCCGATTATTATTATTCTGTTGGAATAACTTTTATCATCACAATCCGCATGCATGGTGATTTCTGTTTTATTCCATTCCTTATTATTCTCAGTTGGTTAAAATTTTGACTTCTATACTCCATGAAATTAGTGGAATATCCTTGATATTTGCGCTTCATCCAGTATTTTTTGTGGAAATATTCTTCTGAGCATTCTTGAATTTTACTCTACAAAGCAGTATCATGTTGACAATTTGGACGTTATTAGTTCCTGAATAACTTAATTCTTGAACTTGTTTTATTGAATTCTTATATCATTATCATCATCCTCATGTTTATTTATTTATTTATTTTTATTTTTTTTTTGAAAGTCATCTATGGCCTGTAGAGCATGGATGGACTTGGTATGATTATGACCAGAGATTATTCGGTGTAATCATGACCGTAATGTAACAAGTAATGTGGTAAAAGTCCTCATTGGCCGTAGTGCATTGATGGACGGTTGTTAGCATGATCATGACCATTGATGAATACACAAATATCCTTGGCCCGTAGTGCATGGAATTTGTGGTCATTGACCTATTGAATATCCTTGGCCGTAAATGCAGGGATGATGTGGATTATTTATTTAGCTGAGTCTCAGCGATAAAAGTGATGAAAAACCCTTTAAATCATAAAAGATAGTAGACTTTATTCTCTACTTGACTCTTTTAATGGATTGCTTATCCGCTGCAGTTAAACTTGATGTATATTGTATTTTATCAGTTTAACATTGTTGAAGACTAACGATAATTTATTCTGCATTATCTTAGTCAAAAAATTTCTTATTGGGCTAGTTGAGCTCACCCTTTCTTTCACTGTTCTCTTCAGGAAATGAGAACGTAGCTGGGACGAGTCGAGGAACGAAGTGATGGTCCGGATGATAGTATTAGCTAGTAGTCCTCACTATTCTATTAAATAGTGTGACAATAAATGTAATGAGGACCTATTCTGAGAGTGGATATTGTCTAGAATACAATATTTGTATTTAAACTCACATCATATGTTTTGTCGTATTTTACACGACTGCTGTATTATTAGTTTATATTTGAATTTTGTACTATGTATTTGGCGACTCAAGATGGGTGATGTATACCTATTTTGGGGGCGTCACATTTTTCATCACTTTTATCATTTGGGACTCGACAATAAATAATCCACATCATCCCCGACTACTGACCAATGATATTCATTAGTATCACGACCACAAATTATCCATGCACTACGAGCCAAGGATATTCGTGTATTCATCAATGGTCATGATCATGCCAACAACTGTCCATCAATGCACTACGGGCCAATGAGGACTTTTATCACATCATTTGTAACATTACGGCCATGATTATACCGAATAATCCTCGGTCATAATCATACCAAGTCCATCTATGCACTACTGTGCCATGAGATGACTTTCAAAAATATAAACACGAGGATGATGACAATGATATAAGAATTCAATAAAACAAGTTCAAGAATTAATTTATCCAGAACTAATAACGCCCAAATTGTCAATATGATACTTTGTAGAGTAAAATTCAAGAATGCTCGTAATAATATTTCCATGAAAAGAATAATTGGATGAAGCGCAAATATCAAGTATATTCTACTAATTTCATGGAGTATATAAGTCAAAACTTTAATCAATCGAGTATAATAAAGAATGGAATAACAAAAGAAATCACCATGCATAAGGTACTTTGCAGATGTATGCATAAGATATTCCAATGTAATAATAATAACGGAACAGTCAAAGTAAATTCACACCGGCGGTGATGTTCCAATGTAATAATAAAGACGGAACCAGTCGGTGTAAAACACACGCATACGAATATTCTAATGAATAATAAAGATAAAATAGTAAAAGCGGAACCAGTCCGGTGTAAAAAACATACGATGTGATATTCCAATGAGAATAATAAATGCGGAATAATAAATATGGAACCGAAGTCGTGAAATTACATGCAAGCGGGATATTAAACGAGAATATTAAATGCGGAATAATAAATAATGGAACCGAGTCGGTGAAATTACACCAAGCGAGGATATTAAAGCAGTAATAATAAAGAGCGGAATAATAAAAGAATTTCACCAAGTATGCGATACCAGATAAACAAAGTTATTCCAAGATAATAATAAAGAATGGAATAATGAAGAAGATCACCAAGTATTGGGTAAACCGCATATCAAAGTCATTCCACCAAGTATAGGGTAAGCAGCATCTGAGTTATTCCAACAAAATAATAAAGAATGGAATAACATAAGGATTTCACCAAGTATAGGGTATCTTTGTGGCCCCCAAAATTAGGTATACATCACCCATCTTGAGTCGCCAAATGAATACGTGGTACAAAATACAAATACAAACTTAACTATACAACCTGTCGTGTAAAATACGACAAAACATAAACTAAGAGTTTAAACAAGAATACG
Organism: Panax quinquefolius; assembly: GCA_020205615.1. Classification (NCBI taxonomy): domain Eukaryota; kingdom Viridiplantae; phylum Streptophyta; class Magnoliopsida; order Apiales; family Araliaceae; genus Panax; species Panax quinquefolius. The sequence goes on along the minus strand of CM035154.1, from coordinate 1,417,988 downwards.
CCTTCTTACAGATAATATCCATTCTCAATGGAGTCCTCGTAGGCAGAATCTGAAACTCAAATTCGGTCCTCGTTATATTTATTGTCACACTATTTAACGAATAGTGAGGACTACTAATCTTATCATCTGCATCAGTCACACCTTTTCAGGCTCGTCCCGGCTATATTCTCATTTTCAAGAGAAAACGGTGAAAGAAAGGGTGAACTCAACTAGCCCAAAGAAGAAATATTATGACTAAGATTGTGAGACCCAGATTTTATCAATAAAGATTTAAATTTTGTCAAAATAATTTTTAATATTATGGTGTGAATTTGAGATAATATTATAGTTGTGGGTAGTATTTATAAATTTTGCAAAAGTATGCAAGTGGTTATATTATATTCGATTGGTGGGGAATATTCGGTTTAGCGAGGAATATTAAATGACAACTACTCAATCATTGGTGGACCCTACATTAATTATAATTGTCGGATTGAGAAAGCGACAAAAATATTTTATTGAAATAACGGCGGAAGTTTTACCATAGTTCTTTGTTGAACTACTCTCGGTAATAAAAATACGATGTCGTGTGGTTTGCGACAAGTAGCACCAGTATTGATTATTGATGCTTATGTGAGAAGTCACTCGGTTTGATTCCATTATTGTCGATTAATAATATGAATTATTATAGCGATAATGACGTTTTGTTTTATTCGTATTATTAAGTAATAAAAGCGAAACATCTTTTATATAAAATAGAATACTTTATTAAAGTTATTACATAAATAGAATATATTATATTTTATTATGCATAGTGTTGCATAGTATTTTGCATAGTGTTTTGCATAGTGTTTGCATAGTAAAATGTTTTTATATAAATAGAATATATTATATTTTATTTAAAAGATTTTTCTTTAAATATGGACCGTCGATTAAAGTAAATCAATCTGGATAGATTCATGGATTAATTCTTATGCATTCCATTTTCCTATAAATAAGCTCATTCCTTCATTATTTTCTTACGAATTCATTGAAACTACAGAGAGAGAAATTATAGAGAAAAGTATAGAGAAAACTATAGAAAAGAAGAAGAGTATTACCGCTACTTCACTACTTCTATATTCAGTTCTTTTTACGGTAAGGGTGTTATTCTTTCTTCTTGAAGAGAACTTACATTATTCCATTCCTTTATTATTACATTGGAATAACTTTGTAAAAAGTGGCATACCCTATACATAACCTGTGATATCTGTGGCATACCTATACTTGGTGAAATCCTTATGTTATTCCATTACTTATTATTACATTGGAATAACACATGTGTCTGTGATTTACCCTATACTTGGTGACATTCTTCTATTATTCATTGGAACATCACATGCATGTGTTTTAGGACACTGGGTTCCGCTTTTTTTATTATTACATTGGAACATCACATGCGTGTTTTTTACAGGACACAGTTAAAATCTTTATCATTCTCGTTGGAATATCCTATCACGTGTGTTTTACAGGATCCAGTTCCATCTTTATTATTACGTTGGAACATCTGCTTAAATTGTGAATTTCACGACATTGGTTCCGTTATTATTATTCTGTTGGAATAACTTTTCATCTGCAATCGCATGCGTGGTGATTTCTTTTGTTATTCCATTCTTTATTATACCCGGTTGGTTAAAACTTTGACTTTATACTCCATGAAATTAGTAGAATATCCTTGATATTTGCGTTTCATCCGAGATCTTTTCATGAAAATATTCTTCCGATCATTATTGAATTTTACTCTACTAAACGATGATCGTGTTGACAATTTGGACGTTAATAATTCATGGATTAAATAATTCTTGAACTTGTTTTATTGAATTACTATGTCATTGTCATCATCCTCATGTTATATTATGTTATCTTTGGCTTACGTGCATAGATGAACTTAGTATGATTATGACCGAGGATCATTCGGTATAATCATGACTTGATATAAATGATGTGACAAAAGTCCTCAAAGTGGCTGTAATGCGATGATGGATAGTTTTTGGTATGATTATGACCGAGGGTGATTCGGTATAGTCATGACCATTAATAATTTGATGAAAATCTTTGGGTAGTGATACGGGGATGATTAGATGTGGTGGTTTTGTTATTAAAATTTGAGTCTCGTGATAAAAATTGATGAAAACCTTTTAAAACCTAAAAGGCGATGAGACTTTATTTTCTACTTGACTCTTTTAATGGATTGCATATTCAGCGCAGATTAAAGCTGTTGTCATTGTATTTTATCGGTTTAACATTGTTGAAGACTAATGATAATTTATTCTCGCATTATCTTAGTCATAATATTTCTTCTTGGGCTAGTTGAGCTCACCCTTTCTTTCCTTTATTCTCTTCGTGAAATGAGAACATAATTTGGACGAGTCGGGGAGTAAGTAATGGTCCGAGAGGATAGCATTAGTAGTCTCACTATTACGTGAAATAGTGTGATAATAGTTGTAATGAGGACTCCTTTTGAGTTTGTATAATATCTAGTAGACAATATTTGTATTCAAACTCACAGTTTATGTCGTATTGTACACGACAGTTATATTAGTAAGTTGTATTTGAATTTATGTACCATGTAAGTGGCGACCCAAGATGGGTGACGTATACCTAATTTTGGGGGCGTCACAAAGATAATGCAGAATAAATTATCAATAGTCTTCAACAATGTTAAACTGATAAAATACAATAGACATCAAGTTTAACTGCAGCGGAACAAGCAATCCATTAGAAGAGTCAAGTAGAGAATAAAATCTACTATCTTTTATGTTTTAAAAGGTTTTCATCAATTTTTATCGCTAAGACTCAGCTTAATAAATAACCCACATCATCGAATCATCCCTGCATTACGGGCCAATGATATTCATTAAATCATCAATGGTCATGACTATACCAAATAATCCCTGATCATAATCATACCCAGTCCATCTCTGCACGTAAGCCAAAGATATACAACAATAAAACCAATAATCAACAATCCATCCTTGCACATAAGCCAAAGATATACAATTCAATAATCAACAGTCCATCTTCACACGTAAGCCAAAGATAACTTTTATCACCATATAAGCATGAAGATGATGACAATGATATAAACATTAATCAACTGAAAACAAGGATAAATATTAAAGACTTTAAATTTATCCAAATATTATCAATCCCATAATAAATTCATAATCCAATATCATTAATATCATAACAATATTTTAATCACTTTTTAAACTTATAAATAATTTATTTCAATTGTTTACCCTTTACCAAATAATGCATTTAATCATTCAAAATGCCATCCTCGTAAGATTTCATTACCAATGATCAAATCCCTCATCAACAATTTACATATACCTTATATAGGATTTCCAAGCCATAAAATCCTATTTTCCAACTTTGTTACTTCACATAACATATTTAACTCATATGTTCGTAGCTAAACTATTTTCATGAAAAATACCAAATCAGTCCCAAAAATATTTATTTTCTGGGATTTAGCAGAATATAGTCCCATAATGAACATATATTTTTCTCGGAATTTTTAACATTCATTTACTATTTTTCAAAAATTAATTTTTAATTAATTCTTTAAGAAATTAGCTACCTCAAGGTTAACTCCAAAAATTTCCAAATCTTGACAGAATCTTACACATGCTAACATGAGCCTCAAGTTTAAATTTCATGGTCATCGGAGTTATAGAACTCCGGTTATAGCGTTTTTCGTCGAAAAAACCTAAATATTTAAATGGTCATAACTTGCTCATTTTAAGTCGGAATGAGCTCATTTTTGGACACGATGTTCTTTATACCATATACTTTCATGTCCCAAAAGGCCTGAATTTTTTCTCACTAATTAAGTGGCCGAAACTGCCCTTACAAAAACGTGGCAGCAACTTTTTCGTAATTTTCAGTTTCTACCTCCTTTGCTAAAATCAGTCCACACGAAAATCTACAACACCTTTTCCTGTGATTCCACTTGGATTTGTTAGGTAACTCATAGATCTAACTCTAGGACTTGACCACACTCAAAAATTCAAAACATAATAGGAGATATGGTTAATTGAATTTCGTGTTACGTTTTTACCAAAATCTGATTTTTCAACCCTTTGTGATTTCTAAGAAACTTTCATGTTTTCTCATAATAACTAACATAACTCATCATAACACTTACTAATACTTCATATATCCATGATTTTCATCAATCCAATGCTTTTATTATGACTCTCATCATAATCAATGTAAACAGATATTTTCCACAATTTAATATGGAATGAATACAAAGGATCATTCACCATGCATGTGGCAATCCACATAGACAGGTTATCCCAATAGAATAACAGAATGATTCACCATGCATGCGATAGAGACCGCACAGACAGGTTATTCCCAACAGAATAATAAATGCGGAATAATAAATATGGAACCAGGTCAGGTGAAATTCACACCGACAAGATATTCCAACAGAATAATAAATACAGAATAATAAGTAATGGAACCGGTCCCGTAGAAAGCATGCATGCATGGATATTAAATGAGAATATTAAATGCGGAATAATAAATATGGAACCAGGTCAGGTGAAATTCACACCGACAGGATATTCCGACAGAATAATAAAGAACGGAATAATAAAGAATTTCACCAAGTATGCGATACTTCGCATAAACAGGTTATTCCAACATAATAATAAAGAATGGAATAACAGAAGAAGATCACCAAGTATTGGGTAAACCGCATATACAGGTCATTCCACTAAGTATACGGTAAACCACGCATACATGTTATTCCAACAGAATAATAAAGAATGGAATAACATAAGAATTTCACCAAGTATAGGGTATGCCGCGTATACAGGTTATGTATAGGGTATGCCACTTTTACAGGTTATTCCAACAGAATAATAAAGAATGGAATAACAGAAGTTCTCTTCATGAATAAGAAAGAATAACACCCCTTACCTTAGAAGAAACTTGATATTGGAATAGAAAGGAAGCAGATTTCTCTTCTTCTTTCTCTCTATAGATTTTCTCTCTATAGCTTCTCTCTATAATTTTTCTCTATAATAATGGCTTTAAAGCTTTGGTGAATTGGTGAGAAATGAAGAAGAATGAGCTTCTATTTATAGAAAAACATAGTTTCGATAATTGCACGTTTTGGGGCTCGAAATATTACAGTACAATACCTTCATCTTTTCCTTCATTTTTAATTCAGTCATCCAAGTATTATCAAACTTGTACCAACTCCCCTAATAGTAAATCATGTGAATCAATAGTAAAATCATGTGACTCAATAATAAATCATGTGACTCAATAGTTTTAAACATGTGAAAAATTAATTACAGTATAGTACCTCCATCTATACCTCCATTTTTAACTTAGTCATGCAAGTATTATCAATCTTGCACCAACTTCCCTAATAGTAACAAGAATGTGAATCAATAGTATAACATATGAACAAATAGTTATAATCATGTGAAATAATAGTAATCAATTGCTCATTTATCCAGTTGAATACCTGATTGGTCAATATATCCTCCAGACATCAATTTTTATCGAAATAAATGTCGATTTTCACTAACACAAACAATTCCAACATGATGAAACTATTTTTATCAAAAATATAAATTTTGAAGTTTGACTTTTACCGAAAAAGTCAACTATTGACTTTTTGACCAAATAGTGAATTCCGAAAAATTTTGTGTTTATAGACTATTTTTACTAATTTCGACGTTCCAGACTCAAATATTACGTCCGCGTCTCCAAATTCAACTCCGAACAACATTCATCATTAGTATTATAACTCACAATATTTATCAACCAGGTCGTTCCCAGGAAAGAGGGGGCTTTCCAATAAGGATTTCTCCCTATTGGCGCGTAATTAGATGACCAAACCTCTCCTTGACAGTATTAATGGTAAACCCTCCGCCGTTATTTTTGTGAAACCCCAGATTTTATGAATAAAGAATTAATTTTCTCGAAATAATTTTTTTTAATATTATGGTGTGAATTTGAGATAATGTTATAGTTGTGGGTAGTATTTATAAATTTTGCAAAAGTATCTTTGGTTGTTATATTATATTCGATTGGTCAGGGAATATTTTTTGTGTAGGAAAATATTCGATGACGACAAGACAATCATTAGTGGACCCTATTAACGGAATTATTATCGGATCGAGAAAGCGACAAAAATATTTTATTAAAATAACGGCGGAAGTTTTCACGGTTGATCTTGTTGAACTACTACTTTAAGAATAAAAGTATAAAGAATGTCGTGTGGTTGCATAGTAGCACACGGTATTGTTATTGATATTTATGTGAGAAGTCACTCGGTTTGATACAATTATTGTCAATTAATAATATGAATTATTTAGCGATAATGAAGTTTTGTTTTATTCAGTATTATTAACGTAATAAAACAAAACATCTTTTTATATAAAAGCGAGAATACTTTATTAAAGTTATTCTATAAATAGAATATATTATATTTTATTACGCATAGTGTTGTATAGTGTTGCATAGTGTTTTTCAGTAGTGTTGTATAGTATTTGCATAGTAAAAATCTTTTTATATAAATAGAATATATTATATTTTATTTAAAAGATTTTGCTTTAAATACTGAATCAGTCGATTAAAGTAAATAATCTGCACTGATTCATGGATTAGTTCTTTATGCAGATCCATTTTCCTATAAATAGGAAGCGTAGTTAGAATTGAAATCACACCAAAAGTTCAGAGAATTCTCCTTCTATAATCTTGAGAGTATTTCTTTAGAATTTAAGAAAGCTTTGAGTGTAGTATAAGTTTCCTTCGAGTATATCCTCGCCCTACCAGTCGGAGTACTCTTCATTCAAAGGTAAGGATTATTATTTTTTTTATTCTGAAGAGAAATTATTTTTCATATTCATATGAATATTATTATCGTTCAATATTCATTATATTCATTTAATATTCGTAAGGAATATTATTTTCGTTTAATATTCGTAAGGAATATTATTTTTGTTTAATATTCGTAAGGAATATTATTTTCGTTCAATATTCGTAAGGGATATTATTATTATAGTAAGGAGTATTATTTCTTTCGTATTCATGAAGAGAGCTATTGTTATTTCATTCTTAATTATTATGTTGGAATAACCTGTCTATGCGAAGTACTGCATACATGGTGAATTTCTTTTATTATTCCATTCTTTATTGTACTAAATTGGTTATTGATTTTACAGTTGTATATCTTTGGCCTGTAGTGCAAAGATGATATGTTGTTGAATATCTTTGGCTTGTAGTGTAAAGATTATATGTTGTCGAATATCTTTGGCCTGTAGTGCAAAGATGGTATGTTGTTTGATAGCTTTGATCCGTAGTGCGAAGATGGACAGGTGTATGACATGATCATGACCACTAGTGATACTAACGAATATCCTTGGCCGTAGTGCATGGATAATTCAATGATGTGATTGGTAGGATCATGACCATTAGTTAACAGTTGAATGTCTTTGGTCGTAGTGCACTGACAGACAATTGATTGGTATGATCATGACCATTGGTTTTATAGTTGAATATCTTTGGCCCGTAGTGCAAAGATAGACAACTGATTGGTGTGATCATTGTTATTACATTTGAATATCTTCAGCCTTTGGGGAAAGGATATTGAGTAAACATTTTATTAAGCCCTTTTGGCAAGAATGAACTATTTATTCATATTATTATAAATATGAATTATGAATTTAACTAACATCTTTGGTGGTTCAGGTGAAGACAAGTGTTGAAAGTTCTATTTGTCTTAAGTATAACAAAGAACTGTTGATGAGTATTACAGGAATGAAATATCAACGATGGACTTTTAAATCATAGCAGATAATATATTTTATTCTCTACTTCACTCTTCTAATGGATTGCTTATTCCGCTGCAGTTAAACTTGATGTCTATTGTATTTTATCAGTTTAACATTGTTGAAGACTATTGATAATTTATTCTGCATTATCTTAGTCATAATATTTCATTTGGGCTAGTTGAGCTCACCCTTTCTTTCAATGTTCTCTCAGAAATGAGAACGTAGCGGACTAGTTCTGGGAACGGAGCGGGTGGCGGTCCCGGATGATAGTATTAGTAGTCCTCACTATTCTGTTAAATAGTGTGACAATAAATATAATGAGGACTCCATTGAGTTTGTATACTGTCTAGATGACAATATGCGTATTTAAAACTCCCAGCTCATGTTGTATAAGTTAGTTTGTATTTGAATTATGTACCATGAAAGTGGAGACCCAAGATGGGTGATGTGTACCTAATTTTGGAGGCGTCACAGTTTGTATCAAAGCTTAGGGATATGATCCCTAGCTGAGGTGTGAGACAAGAACTAAGAGGGGAGAGACGGGTAATTCCTTCCCTAGTGTGACCTACCTAAGTTTATTTGGTATTTTTAATTGGTCGGTCAGAGTATAGGGATAATATGTGGCATGTCAATTAACCCTTATTTTGAAACTATGTTCTAGAATGATATTTGAAATACAGGAGATGAGAAATGGGAAAATCGTGATAGAGAGGAAATAATCGGAAAGGTACAATCCGAAAGGAAAGCAAGGTATTCTCATCTCTTCGAATATCAGGTACGTACGTAAATTTCAAGGGCGAAATTTCATAAGGAGGGGAGATTGTGAGACCCCGATTTTTATGAAATAAAAGTTTTTAATTTTTCTATTTTAGTAAATGATTAAATTGATAAAAGGTTAAAGTTAAGGGTGATATGTGAAATTTTTTCAAAGTAAACAAGTTGTCATAAAATACCTGGTCACTATTCACTCTAGTATTATTCACTCGGGTATTTGGGTCACTTTTTGTGTCAGAGTACTATTCACGAGTTACTATTCATGGGTTACTATTCACCCAAATTACTATTCACTCTAGTATTGTTCACTCGGGTATTTGGGACATTTTTGTATCGGAATACTATTCACGAGTTACTATTCACGGGTTACTATTCACCCAAATTACTATTCACTCTAGTATTGTTCACTCGAGTATTTGGGACACTTTTTGTGTCGGAGTTACTATTCACGAGTTACTATTCACGGGTTACTATTCACCCAAATTACTATTCACTCTAGTATTGTTCACTCGAGTATTTGGGGCACTTTTTGTGCTTGAAGTACTATTCACGAGTTACTTATTCACGGTACTATTTACCCAGAAATATATTTGTTTTCGGTCAAATCATTTTTTGAGTACAATATTGTTCCATGAAGAGATGTACTAATTTTTCGATTTGTTGGTTGAAATTATAATGTAAAAAACTTTTTATATAAAATGCAGAATACTTTTATAAAGTTATTCTATAAATAGAATATATTATATTCTATTGTGCATAGTATTTTGCATAGTAAAATCTTTTTATATAAAATGTAATACTTTATTAAAGTTATTCTATAAATAGAATATATATTATATTTTATTATGCATAGTGTTGCATAGTATTTTGCATAGTAAAATCTTTTTATATAAAATGAATACTTTATTAAAGTTATTCTATAAATAGAATATATTATATTTTATTATGATAGTGTTGCATAGTGTTTGATATAGTAAAATCTTTTTATATAAAGCGAGAATACTTTATTAAAGTTATTCTATAAATAGAATATATTATATTTTATTATGCATAGTATTGCATAGTAAAATCTTTTTATATAAAAGCAGAATACTTTATTAAAGTTATTCTATAAATAGAATATATTATATTTTATTATGCGTAGTGTTGCGTAGTGTTTTGCGTAGTAAAATCTTTTTATATAAAACAAAATACTTTTATAAAGTTGTTTGTTTTATTAAGCAATAATTAGAATATATTATATTTTATTTAAAAAATTTTGCTTTAAATATGGACCGTCAGATTAAAGTAAATAAATGCATCTAGTTCATGGATTAGTTACTTACTGGATCCATTTTCCTATAAATAGGAAGTTTAGTTAGAATTGAAATCACACCGAAGTTCAGGAGAATTCTCCTTATATAATCTTGAGAGTATTTCTTTAGAGTTTAAGAAAGCTTTGAGCGTAGTATAAGTTTCCTTCGAGTATATCCTCGCCCTACCAGTCGGAGTACTCTTCTTTCAAAGGTAAGGATTATTATTTTTTTTATTCTGAAGAGAAATTATTTTTCATATTCATATGAATATTATTATCGTTCAATATTCATTATATTCGTTTAATATTCGTAAGGAATATTATTTTCGTTTAATATTCGTAAGGTAACTCATAGATCTAACTCATAGATCTAACTTGGATTAGTTAGGTAACTCATAGATCTAACTCTAGGACTTGACCACACTCAAAAATTCAAAATATAATAGGAGATATGGTCAATTGAATTTCATTTTACGTTTTTACCAAAATCTAATTTTTCAACCCTTTGTGATTTCTAAGAAACTTTCATGTTTTCACATAATAACCAACATAACTCATCATAACACTTACTAATACCACATATACCTATTATTTTCATCATTCCAACGCTTTTATTATGACTCTCATCATAATCAACGTAACCAGATCCTTTTAGTTGATGAAATATTTGAGGGTTTTAGAAATGGGTTTTGTACTGGGGTCAATACAAAATTCGATTTCATGCTCTAGGTAGGCTAAGAAGTCTTAAAGAATACGCCAGGAAATTTATTAATAATAGAAATATTATTCAAAACTGTGACTCTCATCCAAGACCTGGATAGTACGTCACATTGATACCAACTGTGACTTCTATCCCTTAACCTAGATAGCACTTCACAATGATACCTATCAACTCGCCATCTTCATTCACGATGTCGTCTACCGAAAGTCTGACTTCGGTGCATTCCACACAAGGAAGTCAACAATGAAAGGATCGGGGCTCTTTACTTATGGCTTGATATGACAGTGATTGACTTTAGTGGTTTGGTTACTTTGAATTCGCATAACAGGTTGGTTAGGAGTATGAAAGCTAACAACATTACAAAAAGCATGATGAGTAGTTAACCAATCGATTCCTAAAATCACATTAAAGAAAAATATTTTCAAAGAGATAAATCGATAGGTAACGTGAAAATGTCGATTTGAATCAACAAGATTTATAAACAGTGGAGGTAACGAAGGGTCTTACTAACGAAGTTTCAACCAATAAGTCAAAGTCTAACTTCTCCGGAGTCAAATTTAAGCGTTGAACGCAAGCAAGAGAGATAAAAGAATGGGTAGAACCGATATCTAATAAGGTATAGACTTCGTAAGAATTTATAATTAACTAACCCGTGCTAACTTCGTTCGGTTTACTCGCTTTTTTGAGAAGTCATAAAAAACGCTCTTCCTAAAACCAACGACTTTGTTTTGTCCATATCCGCCTTTGGTGCCACCGTCCCAGCTGGACTTTACTTTGGTGCACGACAAAATTGGGATAAATGACCTTCTCTTCTTGCAATTTCCACTTCTATTATCTATGCCATGATTACCACCGAAGTGGTTACCATTCTTGGCATGATAATTTCCCCCACGGTGGTTATCATTGTTCCGATAGCCGTTGCCACCAGTATGATTATTATCGTGTTGTTGGTCGTTACCTTTTGCTTGAGCTGAATCAACACTCTCATGTGTTTCATTGCTTATCTCAGCATTTTCAGATGCCATTCTCAAACACTGTCACAAAACAAGGGTTAATTAACATGTCACATATTATCCCTATACACTGACCGACCAATTAAATACCAAATAAACTTAGGTAGGTCATACTAGCGAAGGAATTCCCCATCTCTCCCCTCCTAGTTCTTATCTCACATCTTAGACAGGGATCATATCCCTAAGCTTTGATACCAACTATGCCTTGTATCCCATAACCTGGATAGCACCTCACAATGATACCTATCAACTTGCCACTGCAGAACGGCGTCCCCTACGGAAAGTCTGGCTTCGGTGCATCCCAAGACTTGGAAGTCACCAGCAAAATGCTCGAGGCTCTTTTCTATGGCTTTGATACCAACTGTGACGCCCCCAAAATTAGGTATTCATCACCCATTCTGAGTCGCTAAATACATGGTACAAACTAAAAATACAAACTTAATTATACAACTGTCGTGTAACATACGACAATACATAAACTGAGAGTTCTAATAGGAATATTGTCATCTAGACAATATCTATACTCAAGAAGTCCTCATTATATTTATTGTCACACTATTTAACAGAATAGTGAGGACTACTAATGCTATCTTCTGGACCATCACTCCTTTCCCCGACTCGTCCCAGCTATATTCTCATTTCCTGAAGAGAACATTGAAAGAAAGGGTAAGCTCAACTATCCCAGAAAGAAATATTATGACTAAGATAATACAGAATAAATTATCATTAGTCTTCAACAATGTTAAACTGATAATATACAATAGACATCAAGTTTAACTGCAGCGGAATATGCAATCCATTAAAAGAGTCAAGTAGAGAATAAAGTCTACTATTTTTATGTTTTAAAAGGTTTTCATCAATTTTTATCGTTGTGACTCAGCTTAATAAATAAACCACCACATCTAATCATCCCTGTACCACGGTCAAGGATTTTCATTAAATCATCAATGGTCATGACTATACCGAATAAACCCTGGTCATAATCATACCAAAAACTATTTATCAATGCATTACAGGCCACTGAGGACTTTTATCACATTATTTATAACAGGTCATGATTATACCGAATGATCCCTGGTTATAATCATACTAGGTCCATCTATGCACGTAAGCCAAAGATGACTTTCAACATAATATAACATGAGGATGATGACAATGACATAATAATTCAATAAAACAAGTTCAAGAATTAATTTGTCCAGAAACTAATAATATCCAAATTGTCAACATGATACTTCTTTGTAAAGTAACAGTCAAGAATGCTCAGAAGAATATTTCCATGAAAAGATACTGGATGAAGCGCAAATATCAATGATATTCCACTAATTTCATGGAGTATAGAAATCAAAACTTTAACCAACTGAGTATAATAAAGAATATATGAAACTGCAAATGGATTTTCACCCGCCATGCGGTAATCCACGTATACAGATCATTTCCACAATTTAATAAGGAATGAATACAAAGGATCATTCACCATGCATGTGGCAATCCACATAGACAGGTTATTCCCAACAGAATAATAAAGAATAGAATAACAGAAGGATTCACCATGCATTCGATAGAGAGACCGCACAGACAGGTTATTCCCAACAGAATAATAAATGCGGAATAATAAATATGGAACCAGGTCAGGTGAAATTCACACCGACAGGATATTCCGATAGAATAATAAATGCAGAATAATAAGTAATGGAACCAGGTCCGGCGTAAAGCACAGACAGGATATTCCGACAGAATATTAAATGCGGAATAATAAATATGGAACTGAGTCGTGAAATTCACATCAATGAGGATATTAAAGCAGAATAATAAAGAACGGAATAGTAAAAGAATTTCACCAGTATGCGGTACTTGTGATAAACAAAGTTATTCCAACATAATAATAAGAATTGAATAACAATGAGACTTCACCAAGTATAGGGTATGCCACTTATACAAAGGTTATGTATAGGTATGTCTGCGTACAAAAGTTATTCCAATGTAATAATAAAGAATTAAATAACAACAAACTTCACCAAGTATAGGGTACGCCACTTATACGAAGTTATGTATATAGGTATCACAGCGTATCTGAGTTATTCCAACAGAATAATAAAAACGGAATAATATAAAGATTTCACCAAGTATAGGGGATTCCGCGTATACAGGTTATTCCAACAGAATAAATAAAAATGGAATAACATAAGGATTTCACAGTGCGAGTGGTATGCCACGTATCTGAGTTATGTATAGGGTATACCACTTTTACAGGTTATTCCAACAGAATAATAAAGAATGGAATAACAGAAGTTCTCTTCAAGAAGAAAGAATAACACCCCTTACCTTAGAAGAAATTGGATACTGGAGTAGTGAAGTAGTAGAATACTCTTCTTTTTTCTCTCTATAATTTCTCTCTCTAGAGTTTCAGTGAATTCGTAAGAAAATAATGAAGGAATGAGCTTCTATTTATAGAAAAATGTAATGAATAGTAACTAATTTATGAACGGTCCAGATCGATTTACTTTTAAACGAACGATCCATATTGATTCACTATTCTAACTTTTAAACCAGCGATCCATATTGATTCACTATTATAACTTTCCACTAGCGGTCCATATTAATTCACTAATATAACTTCAACCAACGGTCTGAAAAATTAGCACATCTCCTCATGGAATAATATTGTACCCAAATACCTGAATGCACAATAATAAAATGAATAGTAACTGGGTGAATAGTAACTCGTGAATAGTAACTCATAAATAGTAACTCATGAATAGTAACTCGTGAATAGTAACTCTGACACAAAAAGTGTCCCAAATACTCGAGTGAACAATACTAGAGTGAATAGTAATTTTGGTGAATAGTAACTTCGACACAAAAAGTGTCCCAAATACTCGAGTGAACAATACTACCTCCAGACAAAAAGAATATTCCCCGACCAATCGAATATTATATAACAACTTGTATACTTTGCAAAATTTTTAAATACTACCCCCAACTATAACATTATCTCAAATCCACACCTTAATATTCAAAAAAATATTTCGAGAAATTTAAATCTTTATTTATAAAATTTGGGGTCTCACACAGGTTATTCCAACAGAATAATAATAACGGAACCCGATTCAAAGTAAAATTTAACCGACAGGATGTTCCAATGAGAATAATAAAGCGGAACCGGTCAAGGTGTAAAACACATGATATATGATATTCCAACAGAATAATAAATGCAGAATAATAAATATAGAACCAGGTAAGGTGAAATTCACACCGACAGGATATTTCGACAAAATATTAAATGCGGAATAATAAATAATGGAACCAAGTCAGGTGAAATTCACACCGACGGGATATTCCGACAGAATAATAAAGAACGGAATAATAAAAGAATTTCGCCAAGATATCTGATTAGCATAAACAAAAGTTATTCCAACATAATAATAAAGAATGGAATAATGAAGAAGATCACCAAGTATTGGGTAAACCGCATATCTGGTCATTCCACCAAGTATAGGATAAATCAGCGCATACTGAGTTATTCCAATGAGAATAATAAAGAATGGAATAACATAAGAATTTCACCAAGTATAGGTATCCACAGATACAAAAGTTATTCCAACAGAATAAATAAGAATGGAATAACATAAGGATTTCACCAAGTATAGGGTATGCTGGCGATACTGAAAGTTATTCCAATGAATAAATAAGAATGGAATAACATAAGGATTTCACCAAGTATAGGGTATATCACAGCGTGTCAAAAGTTATGTATAGGGTATGCCACTTTTAAAGTTATTCCAATGTAATAATAAAGAATGGAATAATAGAAGTTCTCTTCATGAATAAGAAAGAATAAACACCCTACACCGTAAAAAGACACTTGATATCAAAGTAGTGAAGTAGCAGAATACTCTTCTTCTTTCTCTCTATAATTTTCTCTCTAGAGTTTCAAATTGAATTAAGTAAGAAATAATGAAGGAATGAGCTTTATTTATAGAAGAATGGATTGAATAAGAACTAATTCATGAACGGTCCCAAATCGATTTACTTTTAAACAAACGATCCAGATCTATTTACTATTAAAACTTAAAGCGACGGTCCATACCGATTTACTATTAAAACTTTAAACCAAATAATCCATATTGATTCACTATTATAACTTTCCACCAAATGGTCCATATTAATTCATTCAACCAACTATTCGAAAAATTAGCATATCTCCTCATGGAATAATATTGTACCCAAATACCCGAATGCACAATAATAGAGTGAATAGTAATTGGGTGAATAGTAACTCGTGAATAGTAACTCATGAATAGTAACTCGTGAATAGTAACTTCGACACAAAAAATGTCCCAAATATCCGATTGAACAATATAACCTTCAGACATCAATTACTATCAAAATAAATGTTTAACACAAATAATTTCAACACAATGGAACTATCAATTCATCTTTAATCAACACGAACTTATCCATCATTAATATCATAACTCGCAATATTTAACAACTGTGTCGTTCTAAGTGAAAGAGGGCTTTCCAATAAGGATTTCTCCTATCAGTAGCGCTTAATTAGGTGATCAAACCTCTCCTCGATGTAACTTACAGACATTGTAAATATTGTGATTTAATAATATGAATAATTTTGTCGCCTCAATTATTGATTTAACAATATAACATATAATGCGGATGATCTTGTGACAATAATTGAATCAATAATATAAGAGATATGACGCGAAGAATTATCAGAAAGCTTAATAATTGAGTATAATCGAGTGATTTTCACGTAAGCATAAATAATCAATACCGTGTAGGCTATTATTCAACCACGCCAGACATCGCATTACTTTACTACTTGAGAGTAGTTCAACAAATATTAACGGTAAAACTTTCGTAGTTATTTTATAAAAGATAATTATGTCGTTTTTCTAACACGACAATTCTTAGATTAATGGGTCATTAACGATGATTGTCTTGCATCGTCGAATATTCTCCGACAGAAAGAATATTCCCCGACCAATCGAATATTTATACAACTTGCATACTTTGCAAAATTTTTAAATACTACCCACAACTATAACATTATATCAAATCCCCACCATAATTTTGAAAAAATATTTCGAGAAAAATAAATGTTTATTCGTAAAATCTGGGGTCTCACAACAGATACCGTCGTCGTAGTTCAAAATAGCTATGGCGATGGCGACGGATATACTACACAGTTGTGTACATACATTTTTCTCATATATATTTGTCAAAATCATATATTTTCTCTCTTCCATTGCTTTCTTTTCCGTCTCTCTGACTCTCTCTCTTCCTTCAAGGGTGAGGGTGAGGGGGAGGGGGAGGGGGAGGGGGAAGTGAAATCAGAAGAAGCTGATGTTGCCTTCTTGGCTTGCGATCGGCATCCATCAACATTCAACACCAAAAGAAAAGTAGAAAACAGTAAGGTAAGAGTTAATAATTAGGCTGGGTGGCTAGCTAGCTAGTGCAAGTGTAACCACTTAAAAGTAAAGATGATTTATACGTGGCAAGAAAATATATACGAGTACTTCTTTTTATTTTTATTTTTTAATAATCAACTACAAACCATAACGATTATAGTAAATAAAAATATATAGTAAAAACGTTAGTGTGGTTGTACAAAAAAAAAAACTTCAAAATGTTGTAATCCTAATTAATATTAATAATAAAATGACAAAAATATAATGAATGAAACTGGAAGTAGATACGAGTTAAAACAGATTTTTAATTGTGATGTCATAAATGTACGTTTGATATAAATTTCAAGTTATTCCCACTTGTAATACATCATTTGTACGGAAAATGCACAACACAAATCCATATTATTTCAATCTAGCTAGTCGACTTAACTTCAAAATTAAATATTCAACTGCATGCCTTCCCGACTAGTAAAAACTACTCTGCATATTTTACATACTAGCAACAATTATGATTTAATTGATGCCCGTGAATGAATGATCATGACCTTACACTTGTAACCAGACAGCATGGAGAAGTACATGCAATTCATAAAAAGTGAAAAAGAAGGATGCAAGGTATTAATGAATAACCTAATAATAATTGCTAACATCCTCCTCTTCAATTTCTTTCACATTCTCGACTATGTCTTGAATTCTTTTAGTCAGCTGGTCTGTATGTTGTTCTAAATCTTTCAAAACCATGTCCAGTTGCTCTCGGCACTGTGCCAATTGTTGGTTTGTACGATGTAGCTCAGCAGATAACTCGCGAATTTTCTTATCCTTCTCATCCTAAGTAAAAGAACAAAAGATATGTCAATAACTAATGCCCATATGTGCACGTTCAAATAGAAGATCAAGAAAACAGGTCTGATAGCAATATAGCATATGTTTGTTAAGCCATGCTTGATATAGGAGGAACGGGCAGCACAACATCATGTTTCTTCCCTTTTCTGGGGAATGAATGATACTTCTTGCCGATGAATAGAAGAAAAGGGTAACAGAAAATTAGGTGAATTTGTCCTAGCCAAGATATTGCTTCCAATGCATCCTAAATTTTGAAACGTAATTCACATTCATAATACCACCAAGGAAACTTTTTCAGGTCTCCTAGAACCATCATTCCATTTCTATGTCAAGGATAAAAGAGTACATATCCTTGGTCTATATTTTCATTCACCCAAACCAGCTAATGCTAAAGGTTATGAACTCAATGTACATACAAGTACACGCAGACACGTGTATATACAGACATACACTAACGAGTATGCAACCAGTCGTAAAATTAAAAACAAATGAATTACTGCCAAAACACTTGATCAGAATTCACCAAAAAAACATAAGTAAACATACATCTCTACGAACATAGAACCTAAGTGGAATCTGATACATGCCAATTTCTGTGTGAATAGCAGAGCTTATCATATGGAGTATTATGTTTCGGAAAAGTTCCAAAGGTTAATAGGAGGGGATAAGTATTAGATGGATGACAAAGTCAATCTACTTACCTCGACTTCAACTCTTACCATTATGTCTTCGATTGTGCTTCATTATCCACACTAACTCCAAGAGTCTATCTGATCTTACCTCTATATTCATTTATGTTTATCAAATGAGTATATCTTCAAAGTGAAATTACCTTAGCTGCTTAGCCTCTGTTTAGAATAACACTGGCCTAGGATCCAATCCATGGGTTATGAAACATATGTAATAACTGGGATTAGCATTTACAATCAGTTCTTGAAGGTTTACTTCATTCACTAAAATCTATTTATTCAATCAAAAAAAAAATCAGAGGAGCTGAAGGAAATATTTGATCATAAGACACAAAATCAGAAAAATAAGTTGATAGCTGCAAAATAAAAGGAAAGATTCTCATGTTGAAATATTATCCAAGCTGACCTGTGGCCGGGCCTGAACTCTACCCCGATGACCCTTCCCTGAAGGTATTCCCAACAGATGACTATGCTCCATTTCAAGTTTTGAGATAACCCATTTTTTGGACTCTTCTTTCCTAACCATTATCATTGCCTTGCAACCTTCTCTTGTTACCTCCCTTGGTTTCCTTACTTCAAGTCTCTTTACTTTCTTATTGTTCACACGAAATCCTTCTTTGTTACAGAGAAACCTACGACTAATTACTGATCCATCACGACTTGATCGGTGGCAATTACCGACACGAATAATAAAACCAACGCGCATGGCATATTCATTGTAGTAAATCATAGCAGCCTCTTCAGACTCGAACTGCAATCCAACATATGGATCCATATTACCATCTATCTCACGTACAATTAAGTCTCGTTCATCATATACATCAATTGTTTCTCCTCCCTCAGACATGCAGATCTCCCTTCCAACTGAACTTTCTATCATTCTGTTGTCCAGGTCTGAGTTCTCCGTATCTGAATCAAGCTCTATGTCCGCAGGCTCTGTGATTATTCTGTATTGCTCATTCATATATGTTGTAAAATTCACTGCTACGTAAATTTATATGAAGTCAGCATCCATACAGAGTATGAGAGAAAGTCCAGTATTTCCCACATAAATAAATTGAAATATTTACAGAAAACACACTCATATAGCATTCTACCAAAATGGTTGCATGAGTTGATCAAGACTTTTCTCCAATCCCCATAGCAGATAGCAGACAACATATCATGTACTATGCAGACCCATGCAATTATCTCATAAATTAACTTGCTTTTAGTAAACTGCGTATTAAAATTAGTTGTTAGCCTTGACAAAGTTTTTCCATAAAGTGAGAAATCTCATTGATTTCCTATTAAGCATAATTCTCCCATCCAAGATAATCCTGCTTAATCCAAACTAGCAAGTTATACCTATCTAAATCTTCAAAACTTCATTTAATGAAACAAAAATAAATAGATACAACTTACCTCCCACTTCTATGCTTTCACTAGAGCCACAAGAAACACCACGCTAGTCCAATTTGGTAAAACAGAAATTACAATAATAAGATCAGGCATAATTTTTTTCAACATCTCCAAAAGGTTTGGTTGATTGATTGATTAAGACATAAAGATATCATTTTTGGCGAAGAAATCAAGAAAATATTCAAATATTTTCTTCCCGCAAAGATGGCAATAACCTTATATTTCGATCCTTATTCCAAAGATGTGTGGATATTAAGTGCATATTGGGTTAGTAGATTATAGAGATCCTGAGGTGTTGGGAAATCCAATATCTCAAAAAAAAAACCCATATTTCCATGAAGTACCCATAATTGACACAATTGAGAAATTAACAACAAATTCACAGACCAAAGATTTTTTTTTTCTTTTTTTTACTCCAATTTTAGGTATAACTTGACAAGAGACTACTACCAAATGAAATCTTTTGACCAACACCCAACTGAAATCATAATTCATAGAAAAGGAACAGCCTAAAGGAATCACAGTCAATTTATCAATCAAAGACATCATCATCATGTATGGATCAAAACATCAAGAATCCTTAAAGATGTTCATTTTATATTTAGTTGAAGTTCTTGTTCCAGTTCCAGTTCCTGTTCAACACAGAAATGGAGCAAGGTTTTCCGGTTTCTATTCGTTAAACTTACAAGGATGGTGTGTTTCAGGGTAGCTTAGCTTAATAAAATGAGAGAGAGAAAGAGAGATGACTCACTTCACCACACTTGAATACTTCTGACGAATGAGGCTGCTGCGCTCCCCCTGGCCTCTGCGACTCCGTCTTTTGTTTTGTTACCAAAACAACCACTGCCATCTTATATTCATTTCCTCTATGGGACATGACATGATGGGCTATGGCTAAGGTTATACTACTACTTAGTAGTATATTAAAACAAACAAAATAAGCCTATTCAATATTGGAATTTAATTTCTACTGACCTGAATTTATTTATTTATTTACCGTTTACTTTTGAAAAAAAATTCCTTTGATCATTTTTATTTATTCTAAAATTGTAAAGATGAAAGAGTAAAAAAATAAATGTGACCCAATTATTATATTATAATATATAAATAGATATGTATAGATATAATGTAGTCTAGACTAGTTTAGTCTAGTGTATCAATACACTTGTACACACAGATGTGCCAATACTACTGATTGAGTGATGACTTGGATTGCTTAGGAAAAGAAAAACGTCAAAGTCAAATGTCCACTATTTCTATGAGAAGCTTTCATCATTAGTTACTTATTTATTACTCCCCCGTCCCATACTTATAGGCTAATTTTTTATTTTGAAATGTCCCAATATATAGGCTACTTATTATTTATAAAATTTAATTGGTTCATTATTTTACTTTTATACCCTTATAATAAATATTCAATCATTACTCTTTTTTTGAAGAAACAATCTTCAATGTCATTTGTGAGACCCCGAATTTTATGAAATAAAAGTGTTCAATTTTTCTATTTTGGTGAATAGTTAAATTGATAAAAATTTAAAGTTAAAGGTGATATTTGAAAATTTTTCAAAGTAAGTGATGATGAAGTTTTGTTTTATTAGTATTATTAACGTAATAAAACATAAACATCGTTTTATATAAAACTGAATACTTTATTAAAGTTATTCATAAATAGAATATATTATATTTTATTACGCGTAGTGTTGAATAGTATTTTTTGCAAAAGAAAATCTTTTTTTATATAAAATAAAATACTTTTATAAAGTTGTTTGTTTTATTAGCAATAATTAGAATATATTATATTTTATTTAAAAGATTTTGCTTTTAAATATGAACCGTCACGATTAAAGTAAATCAATCTGGACTGATTCATTGGATTGGTTACTTATGTAGTCCATTTTCCTATAAATAGAACCTTAGTTAGAATTGAAATCACACCGTAAGTTCGGAGAATTCTCCTTCTATAATCTTGGCGTATTTTCTTAAGAGTTTTAAGAAACTTTTGAAGCGAAAAATATAGTATAAGTTTTCTTTAAGAAAATCCTCACCCTATCGATTGGAATATTCTTTTACTTTACGGTAGAGGGTGTTATTCTTTCTTATTCATGAAGAGAATTTTTGTTATTCCATTCTTTATTATTCATTGGAATAACTCTTTGTATCATGGCATACCCTATACATGGTGATCTTCTTTTGTTATTCAATTCTTTATTATTCATTGGAATAACTCAGATATATGGTTTACCCTATTGTGACGCCCCCAAAATTAGGTATCGCCACCCATCTTGGGTGCGCCACTTACATGGTACATAAATTCAAATACAACTTACTAATATAAGCGTAGTGGTACAATACGACATAAACCGTGAGTTTGAATACAAATATTGTCTACTAGATATTATACAAACTCAAAAGGAGTCCTCATTACAACTATTATCACACTATTTCATGCACAGAATAGTGAGGACTACTAATGCTATCCTCCGGACCATTACTTCGTTCCCCGACTCGTCTCAAATTTATGTTCTCATTTTCAAGAGAAGCGGTGAAAGAAAAGGGTGAGCTCAACTAGCCCAAGAAGAAATATTATGAGTAAGATAATGCGAGAATAAATTATCATTAGCCTTCAACAGTTGTTAAACCGATAAAATACAATAGACAACCGGTTTAAGCTGCAATGAATAAACAATCTATTAAAAGAGTCAAGTAGAGAATAAAGTCTACTATCTTTTAGGTTTTAAAAAGGTTTTCATCAATTTTTATTGAGACTCAAACAATAAATAAACCACCACATCTAATCATCCCCGTACCACGGCCAAGGATTTTCATCAAATTATCAATGGTCATGACTATATAAGAATCACCCCCTGGTCATAATCATACCAAAAACTATCCATCATCGTGCATTATGTGTCATCGAGGACTTTTGTCACATCATTTATATCAAGTCATGATTATACTAGAATGATCCTCGGTCATAATCATACTAAGTTCATCTATGCGACGTAAGCCAAAGATAACATAATATAACATGAGGATGATGACAATGATATAATAATTCAATAAAACAAGTTCAAGAATTATTTAATCCATGAATTATTAACGCCCAAATTGTCAACACGACATCGCTTGTTCAGAGAGTAAAATTCAAGAATGATCGGAAGAATATTTCCATGAAAAGATCTTTGGATGAAACGCAAATATCAAGGATATTCTACTAATTTCATGGAGTATAGAAGTCAAAGTTTTAACCAATTTGGGTATAATAAAGAATGAAATAACAAAAGAAATCACCATGCATGCAGATTGCATGCATGAAAAGTTATTCCAATGTAATAATAATAACGGAACCGGTCGGTGAAATTCACAAGCAGGGAAGTTCCAACAGAATAATAAAGATGGAACCGGATCCGGTGTAAAAACACATGATAGGATATTCCAACAGAATGATAAAGAGCGGAACCAGTCCGATGTAAAACACATGCATGAGCGAGGATGTTCCAACAGAATAATAAAAGCGGAACCCAGTCCGTGTAAAACACACGCATGACGAGGATGTTCCAATGAGAATAATAGAAGAATGTCACCAAGTATAGGTAAATCAAGCAAGATACAAAGTTATTCCAATGAATAATAAAGCAATGGAATAACATAAGGATTTCACCAAGTATAGGGTATATCGCAGATACTGAGTTATGTATAGGGTATGCCACTTTTACAAAGTTATTCCAATGTAATAATAATGAATGGAATAATGAAGTTCTCTTCAAGAAGAAAAGAATAACACCCACTTACTAGTAAAAGAATGAATATAGAAGTAGTGAAGTAGTAGAATACTCTTCTTCTTTCTATAATTTTCTCTATAGTTTCTCTCATAATTTTCTCTCAGAGTTTCAATGAATTCGTAAGAAAATAATGAAGGAATGAGCTTTATTTATAGGAAAATGGAATGCGTAGTAACTAATCCATGAACGGTCCGATTGATTTACTTTAATCGACGGTCCATATTTAAAGAAAAATCTTTTAAATAAAATATAATATATTCTATTTATATAAAACATTTTACTATGCAAATACTATGCAAAACCTTATACAAAACACATTTATGCAAAATACTATGCAACACTATGCATAATAAAATATAATATATTCTATTTATGAATAACTTTAATAAAGTATTCTATTTTATATAAAAGATGTTTTCATTTTATTACGTTAATAATACTGAATAAAACAAAAACGTCATTATCGCATTATAATAATTCATATTATTAATAAATAATAATGGAATCAAATTGAGTGACTTCTCACATAAGCATCAATAATCAATACCGTGGTGCTACTATGCAACCACACGACATCGTACTTTGTCTTTACTACCGAGTAGTTCAACAAGAACCATGGTAAAACTTCCGTCGTTATTTCAATAAAATATTTTTGTCGTTTTTCTCAATCCGACAATAATTACATTATGGGGTCCACCAATGATTGAGTAGTTGTCTTAATATTCCCCGCTAAACCGAATATTCCCCGCACCAATCGAATATAATATAACCACTTGCATACTTTGCAAAATTTATAAATACTACCCACAACTATAATATTATCTTAAATTCACACCATAATATTAAAAAAATTATTTCAACAAAATTTAAATCTTTATTGATAAAATCTGGGTCTCACAATCTCCCTCCTTATGGAATTTAGCCTCGAAATTAGAATGCGATACTGATATGATAAAGAGGTGAGGATACTTTGAATACTTTTATAGTTGAAAACATTAAATTCATTTTTGCAATCCTACCTAAAGATATTCATTAACAATTCATCTTTGCACTACAGGCCAAAGATATACAATTGTAAAACCAATAATATTGAGACTCAAAATTAATAATAGTATCACAACCATGAATTATCCATGCTTCTTGGCTAAGGATATTCGTGTTTTCAATTCTGATCGTGATTATACCGAATAATCCGTGGTCATAATCATACCAAGTCTATCAATGCACTACTACCAAAGATGACTTTTTACCACATCCATGAATTAATATTTCATTGATGAGACTCAGCTCAATAATTAATCCATATCATCGAATCATCCCTGCACTACAGGCCAAGGATATTCATTAGTATCACGACCACAAATTATCCATGCACTACGGCCAAAGATAATCGTGTATTCATTAAGTATCACGACCACAAATTATCCATGCACTACGGCCAAAGATAATTGTGTATTCATTAGTATCACGACCACAAATTATCCATGCACTACTACCAAAGATAATTGTGTATTCATTAAGATATCGCGACCACAAATTATCCGTACTTACTACCAAAGATAATTGTGTATTCATTAAGTATCACGACCACAAATTATCCATACCTACTACCAAAGATAATTGTGTATTCATTAGTATCACGACCACAAATTATCCATGCACTACTACCAAAGATAATTGTGTATTCATTAGTATCACGACCACAAATTATCCATGCACTACTGACCAAAGATAATTGTGTATTCATTTACTGATTATGATTATCTTAGAACAATCCACGGTCATAATCATACCAAGTCCATCTACAGCCACGAGATGACTTTCAACATAATATAAGCATGAGGATAATGATATAAAGAATCAATCAAATGAGATAAAGGATAAATATTAAACATTTATAATATAATTTATCCAGGATTCAAGAATATCCCCATGTTATCAATCACTTAATAATCTCATAATCTAATAACATTAATATTATAATAATATTTTAATCACTTCTTAAATTTATAAACAATTTATCTCAATTGTTTACGCTTTACCATATAATGCATTTAATCATTCAAAAATGCCATACTCATAAAATATCATCACCAATTATCAAATCCCTCATCAAAAAAATATGCATATATTCTATATAGGATTCTCTAGCCATAAAATCCTATTTTCAACTTTGTTACTTCACATAACATATTTAACTCATATGTTCGTAACTAAACTATTTTTATGAAAAATACCAAATTAGTCCCAAAAATATTTCTTTTCTGGGATTTAGCATAATATAGTCCCATAATTAATATATTTTTCTCGGAATTTTTAAAATTCATTTACTATTTTTCAAAAATCAATTTCTAATTAATTCCTTAAGAAATTAGCTACCTCAAGTTTAACTCCAAAAATTCCCAAATCTTGGCAGGATCTTACACATGTTAACGTGAGCTTCTAGTTTAAATTTCATGGTCATGTGAGTTATAGAACTCAGGTTATAGCGTTTTTTGTCGAAAAACCTAAATATTGAAATAGTCATAACTTGCTCATTTTAAGTCGAGAATGAGCTCATTTTTGGACAGGAGGTACTTTATACCATATACTTTCATGTCCCAAAACCCAGAATTTTTCTCATAATTTAAGTGGCCGAAACAGTCCCTTAAAGTTTCAAGTGAGTAGCATTTTGAAATTTACAGCTTTGGCCTCCTTTGCTAAAATCAGTCCACACAAAATCCACAACACCTTTTCCAGTAATTCCACTTGGATTAGTTAGGTAACTCGTAGATCTAACTCTAGGACTTGACCACATTCAAAAATTCAAAATATAATAAGAGATATGGTCAATTGAATTTCATGTTACGTTTTTCACCAAAATCTGATTTTCAACTCTTTGTGATTTCTAAGAAACTTTCATGTTTTCATATACTAACCAACATAACTCATCATAAAACTTACTAATACTTCATATACCCATGATTTTCATCAGTCCAATGCTTTTATTATGACTTTCATCATAAACCACGAAAAGCTATTCATTTTAGTTGAAGAAATATTTGAGGGTTTAAGAAATGGGTTTTGTCTTGGGGTCAATACAAAATTCGATTTCACGCTCTAGGGTAGGCTAGGAAGTCTTCAAGAATAACGACAAGAAATTTATTAATGATAGAAATATCATTCAAAATCCCATTACTCTCGTCAAGACTTGGATAGTACGTCACATTAATACCAATTGTGACTTCTATCCTTTAACCTGGATGGCACCTCACAATGATACCTATCAACTTGCCATCTTCAATCACGACGTCGCCTACAGAAAGTCTGGCTTTGGTGCATTCCACACAAGGAAGTTAACAACGAAAGGTTCGGGGCTCTTTACTTATGGCTTCGATATAATGTTGATTAACTTTAGGATTTGGTTACTTTGAATTCAGTATAATGAGGTTGGTTAGAATATAAAAGCTAACAACCTTACGAAAAACATGATGAGTAGTTAACCAATTGATTCCTAAAATACCATCAAAGGCAAATATTTTCAAAGAGATAATATCGACAGTAACGTGAAAGTGTTTATTTGAAACAACAAGATTAATAAAACAAGAGAGGTAACGAAGGTTTCTCCCAATGAGTTTCAACCAATAAGTTAAAGTCTAACTTCTCCGAGTCAAATTTAAATGTTGAACGCAAAAAAAGCGAGATAAAATAATGGGTAGAACCCAGATCTTATAAGGTATAGACTTCGCAAGAATTTATAATTAACTAACCCGTGCTAACTTCGTTCGAGTTACTTGCTTTTTAAGAAGTTATGAAAACGCTCTTCATGAAACCACCGACTTTGTTTTATCAGATCCGCCTTTGGTGCCACCGTCCCAATTTGAACTTCGACTTTGGTGCACGACAAAATCGAAAGCTAAATGACCTCTCTTCTTGAAATTTCCACTTCTATTATCTTGGCCATGATTACCACACGAAGTGGTTACCATTCTTGGCATGATAATTTCTCCCACGATGGTCATCATTGTTCGGATGGTTAGATTTCACGCAGATGATGATTATTATCGTGTTGTTGGTCGTTACCTTTTGGTTGAGTGACTCATTATCGCGCTCCAATAACCGAGCCCTATTCACAACATCTAAATACAAACACCGTCACAAAACAAGGGTTAATTAACATGCAAACATATTATCACTATACTCAATCGACCAATCAAATACCAAATAAACTTAGGTAGGTCATACTAGCGAAGGAATTCCGATCTCTCCCTTCCTAAGATTATTCTCACATCTTAGCTGTGGATCATATCCCTAAGCTCGATACCAACTGTGACTCTCCAGACACCAACTTGTGTCAAGACCTCACATTGGTACTATCACTTGCCACCACCGAAAGACGGCGCCCCTACGGAGATGCGGCGGTGCGCATCCCCATCAACAGAAGTCACCAAATGAGAGGCTCGGGGCTCTTCACACTTATGGCTCGATACCAACCGTGGCGCCCCTAAAAATTAGGTATCGTCACCCATCTTGGGTCGCCACTTACATGGTACATAAATTCAAATACAACTTACTAATATAAGCGTCAGGTATAATACGACATAAAGCGTGAGTTTGAATACAAATATTGTCTACTAGATATTATACAAACTCAAAAGGAGTCCTCATTACAACTATTATCACACTATTTCACGAATAGTGAGGACTACTAATGCTATCCTCTCGGACCATTACTTCGTTCCCCGACTCGTCTCAAGCCTATGTTCTCATTTCAAGAGAAAAAAGTGAAAGAAAGGGTGAGCTCAACTAGCCCAAAGAAGAAATATTATGACTAAGATAATGCGTAATAAATTATCATTAGCCTTCAACAGTGTTAAACCGATAAAATACAATAGACAACCGGTTTTAGCTGCAATGAATAAACAATTTATTAAAAGAGTCAAGTAGAGAATAAAGTCTACTATCTTTTAGGTTTTAAAAGGTTTTCATCAATTTTTTATCGGCCGAGACTCGATTTTAATAAATAAACCACCACATCTAATCATCCCCTGTACTACTGGCCAAGGATTTTCATCAAATTATCAATGGTCATGACTATACCGAATCACCCCTCGGTCATAATCATACCAAAAACTATCCATCATCGCATTACAGGTGTCACCGAGGACTTTTGTCACATCATTTATATCAAGTCATGATTATACCGAATGATCCTCGGTCATAATCATACTAAGTTCATCTACGCATCGCGTAAGCCAAAGATAACATAATATAATATGAGGATGATGACAATGACATAATAATTCAATAAAACAAGTTCAAGAATTATTTAATCCATGAATTATTAACGCCCAAATTGTCAACATGATCTTTGCTTTCAGAGAGTAAAATTCAAGAATGATCGGAAGAATATTTCCATGAAAAGATATCTTTGGATAAAACGCTTAAATATCGAGGATATTCTACTAATTTCATGGAGTATAGAAGTCAAAGTTTTAACCAACTAGGTATAATAAAGAATGGAATAACAAAAGAAATCACCATGCATGCGATTGCAGACATGTATGAGTTATTCAACAGTAATAATAATAACGGAACCGGTCGTGAAATTACACGCGATGGGATGTTCCAACAGAATAATAAAGATGGAACTGCATCGGTGTAAAACACATGATAGGATATTCCAATGAGAATGATAAAGGCGGAAACCGGTCGGTGTAAAACACGCGTGCATGGATGTTCCAACAGAATAATAAAAGCGGAACCAGTCCTAAAAAACACATGCAGACAGGATGTTCCAACAGAATAATAAAAACGGAACCAGTCGGTGTAAAACACATGCATGTGATGTTCCAAATGAATAATGAAGAATGTCACCAAGTATAGGGTAAATCAGCGTATACAAAGTTATTCAATGAATAATAAGCAATGGAATAACATAAGGATTTCACCAAGTATAGGGTAATATGGCGTATCTGAGGTTATGTATAGGGTATGCCACTTTTACAAAGTTATTCCAACGAATAATAATGAATGGAATAATGAAGTTCTCTTCAAGAAGAAGAATAACACCCTTACCGTAAAAAGAACCTGAATATAGAAGTAGTGAAGTAGCGAATACTCTTCTTCTTTCTATAATTTTCTCTATAGTTTCTCTCTATAATTTCTCTCTACAGAGTTTCAAATGAATTCGTAAAGAAAATAATGAAGGAATGAGCTTATTTATAGGAAAATGGAATGTATAGTAACTAATCCATGAACGGTCCAGATTGATTTACTTTAATCGACTATCCATATTTAAAGAAAAATCTTTTAAATAAAATATAATATATTCTATTTATATAAAAACATTTTACTATGCAAAACACTATAAAAACACTATGCAAAATACTATGCAACACTATGCATAATAAAATATAATATATTCTATTTATAGAATAACTTTAATAAAGTATTCTATTTTATATAAAAGATGTTTACATTTTATTACGTTAATAATACTGAATAAAACAAAACGTCATTATCATTATAATAATTCATATTATTAATCGAAAATAATGGAATCAAATTGAGTGACTTCTCACATAAGCATCAATAATCAATACAGGTGTGCTACTTATGCAACCACACGACATTCGTACTTTTACTACCGAAAGTAGTTCAACAAATAACCATGGTAAAACTTTCGTAGTTATTTCAATAAAATATTTTTGTCGTTTTTCTCAATCATGATAATAATTTCTGCACAGGGTCCACCAATGATTGAGTAGTTAGATTTAATATTCCCCGCTAAAACCGAATATTCCCCACCAATCGAATATAATATAACCACTTGCATACTTTGCAAAATTTATAAATACAACCCACAACTATAATATTATCTTAAATTCACACCATAATATTAAAAAATTATTTCAACAAAATTTAAATCTTTATTGATAAAATCTGGGGTCTCACACCTATACTTGGTGGAATGACTTGTATATGCGGTTTACCCAATACTTGGTGATCTTCTTTTATTATTCGCGATTTCTTATTTCATTTAATATCCCCGCTTGGTGTGAATTTCACTGACCTAGTTCCATCATTTATTATTCTGTATTTATTATTCTGTTGGGAATAACCTGTCTGTGCGGTCTCTATCGCATGCATGGTGAATGATCCTTTGTATTCATTCCTTATTAAATTGTGGAAATGATATCTATACGTGGATTACTTCATGGCGGTGAAAATCCATTTGCAGTTTCATATATTCTTTATTAAACTCAGTTGGTTAGAGTTTTGACTTCTATACTCCATGAAATTAGTGGAATATCCTTGATATTTGTGTTTCATCCAGTATCTTTTCATGGAAATATTCTTCTGAGCATTCTTGAATTTTACTTTACAAAGAAGTATCATGTTGACAATTTGGACATTATTAGTTCCTGGATAAATAAATTCTTGAACTTGGTTTATTGAATTATTATGTCATTGTCATCATCCTTATGTTTATATTGTGTTGAAAGTCATCTTTGGCTTCCGCGCATAGATGGACTTAGTATGATTATGATCAGGGATCATTCGGTATAATCATGAACTATGATGTTATAAGTGATGTGGTAAAAGTCCTCAGTGGCCTGTAATGCATTGATGGACAATTTTTGGTATGATTATGACCGTGGATTATTCTTGTATAGTCATTTAATTGATGATTTAATGAATATCCTTGGCTCGTAGTAGTATACGGATGATTAGAAGATGTGGTTTATTTATTGTCGAGTCTCGCCGATAAAAGTTGATGAAAACATTTTAAATTATAAAAGATAGTAGATTTTATTCTTTACTGACTCTTTTATTGGATTGCTTGTTTCCGCAGATTAAACTTGATGTCTATTGTATATTATCGGTTTAACATTGTTGAAGACTAATGATAATTTATTTCGTATTATCTTAGTCATAATATTTCTTCTCGGGCTAGTTGAGCTCACCCTTTTCTTTCACCGTTTTCTTCAGAAAAGAGAATGTGGCAAGGACTCGATGAGAATGGAGTGCGGTCGGCCCGTGATAAAGAGTATTAGTAGTCCCTCACTATTCTGTTAAATAGTGTGATAATAAATGTAATGAGGACTAAATTGCGTGTGGATATTGTCTAGATGACAATATTTGTATTTAAATTCATAGCATATGTTTTGTCGTATTTTACACGACTGCTGTATTATTAAGTTGTATTTGAATTTTGTACCATGTATATGGCAACTCAAGATGGGTGATGTATACCTAATTTTGGGGGCGTCACAGTTGGTATCAAAGCTTAGGGATATGATCCCTGGCTGAGATGTGAGATAAGAACTAGGAGGGGAGAGACGGGGAATTTCTTCGCTAGTATGACCTACCTAAGTTTATTTAGTATTTAATTGGTCGGTCAGAGTATAGGGATAAAATGTGATATGTTAATTATCCCTTGTTTTGTGACGTGTTTGAGAATGGCATCTGAAAATGCTGAGATAAGCAATGAAGCACATGAGAGTGTTGATTCAACTCAAGCAAAAGGTAACGACCAACAACACGATAATAATCATACTGGTGGCAACAGCTATCGGAACAATGATAACCATCGTGGGAGAAATTATCATGCCAAGAATGGTAACTACTTCGGTGGTAATCATGGCAAAGATAATAGAAGTGGAAATTGCAAGAAGAGAATGTCGTTTAGCCCAATTTTATCGTGCACCAAAGTTAAGTCCAGCTGGGACGGTGGCACCAAAGACGGATACGGACAAAACAAAGTCGTTGGTTTTAGGAAGAGCGTTTTTCATGACTTCTCAAAAAGCTAGTAAACCGAACGAAGTTAAGACGGGTTAGTTAATTATAAAATTCTTGTAAGTCTATACCTTATTAGATATCGGTTCTACCCATTCTTTTATCTCTCTTGCTTGCGTTCAACGTTTAAATTTGACTCTAGAGAAGTTAGACTTTGACCTATCGGTTGAAACTCTGTTAGGAGAAACCTTTATTTCATGTGATATCCAAGTCCTGGATGAGAGTCACAGTTTTGAATGATATTTTTATTGTTAATAAATTTCCTGACGTATTCTTGAAGACTTCTTAAACTACTTCTAGAGCATGAAATCAAATTTTGTATTGACCCCAGTACAAAACCTATTTCTAAAACCCTCAAATATTTTTTCAACTAAAAGGATTTGTTTACGTTGATTATGATGAGAGTCATAATAAAAGCATTGGATTGATGAAAATCATGGGTATATGAAGTATTAGTAACTGTTATGATGAGTTATGTTGGTTATTATGAGAAAACATAAAAGTTTCTTAGAAATCACAAAGGGTTGAAAAATCAGATTTTGGTAAAAACGTAACATGAAATTCAATTGACTATATCTCATATTATATTTTGAATTTTTGAGTGTGGTCAAGTCCTAGAGTTAGATCTATGAGTTACCTAACTTATCCAAGTGGAATCACTAGAAAGCGTGTTGTAGATTTTCGTGTGGGTGATTTTATGAAAGGGTCTAAACCTGAAAATTTCCAAAAGTCTGTTGTGCGTGATTTTAGAAGGGCTGTTTCAGCCACTTAAATTATGAGAAAAATTCTGGCCTTTTGGGACATGAAAGTATACGGTATAAAGTACCTCCTGTCCAAAAATGAGCTCATTATGACTTAAAATGAACAAGTTATGACCATTTCAATATTTAGGTTTTTCTGACGAAAAAAGCTATAACCAGAGTTCTATAACTCCGATGACCATGAAATTTAAACTGGAATCTCACATCAGTATGTGTAAGATCCTGCCAAGATTTGGGAATTTTTGGAGTTAACCTTGAGGTAGTTAATTTCTTAAGGAATTAATTAAAAATTGATTTTTGAAAAATAGTAAATGAATTTTAAAAATTCTGAGAAAAATATATGTTCATTATGGGACTATATTATGTTAAATCCCAGAAAAGAAATATTTTTGAGACTGATTTGGTATTTTTCATGAAAATGATTTAGTTATGAACATATGAGTTAAATATGTTATGTGAAGTAACAAAGTTGAAAAATAGGATTTTATGGCTTGGAAATCCTATATAGAGTATATGCATATTTTTTTGATGAGGTATTTGATCATTGGTGATGATATCTTATGAGTATGGCATTTTTGAATGATTAAATGCATTATATGGTAAAGCGTAAACAATTGAAATAAATTATTTATAAGTTTAAGAAGTGATTAAAATATTGTTATAATATTAATGATATTAGATTATGAGATTATTAAGTGATTGATAACATTGGGATATTCTTCAACCCTGGATAAATTATATTATAAATATTTAATATTTATCCTTTATCTCATTTGATTGATTCTTTATATCATTGTCATGATCCTCATGCTTATATTGTGTTGAAATTCATCTATGGCTTACGTGCATAGATGGACTTGGTATGATTGTGACCAGGGATTGTTCGGTATAATCATGACCGTAATTGAAAACACGATTATCTTTGGCACATAGTGGATGGATAATTCGTGGTCGTGATACTAAAGAATATCCTTGGCCTGTAGTGCAGGGATGATTCGATGATGTGGATTAATTATTGAGCTAAGTCTCAGCAATGAAATATTAATTCATAGATGTGGTAAAAGTCATCTTTGGCCGTAGTGCATTAATGGACTTGGTATGATTATGACCGGGGATTGTTCAGTATAATCATGACCGTAATTAAAAACACAATTATCTTTGGCACGTAGTGCATGGATAATTCGTGGTCGTGATACAAAAGAATATCCCTTTCTCAGAAAAGCAGGATGATTCGATGATGTGGATTAATTATTGAGCTGAGTCTCAACAATGAAATATTAATTCATGGATGTGGTAAAAGTCATCTTTGGCCGTAGTGCATTGATGGACTTGGTATGATTATGACTCGTGGATTATTCGGTATAATCATGATCAGATTGAAAAACACGAATATCCTGGCCGGTAGTGCATGGATAATTCGTGGTCGTGATACTATTAAGTTGAGTCTCAAAGATTATTGATTTTTCTGGTTGTATATCTTTGGCCCAGATGTAAAAAGATAAACCGTTGATTATTGGTTATACAAATTGGTATGTAGTGCAAAAAATGAATTGTTAATAAATATCTTCGGGCCGATTGCAAAGATGAATTTAATATTTTCAACGATAAAGGTATTCAAGGTATCCTCACCTCTTCGTCATACCAGGTACGTACGTAAATTTCGAGGGCGAAATTTCATAAGGAGGGGAGATTGTGAGACCCCGAATTTTATGAAATAAAAGTATTCAATTTTTTTATTTTGGTGAATAGTTAAATTGATAAAAGTTTAAAGTTAAGGGTAATATTTGAAAATTTTTCAAAGTAAGTGATGATGAAGTTTTGTTTTATTAGTATTATTAACGTAATAAAACAGAAACATCTTTTTATATAAAACATAATACTTTATTAAAGTTATTCTATAAATAGAATATATTATATTTTATTATGCATAGTGTTGCATAGTATTTTGCATAGTAAAATCTTTTTTATATAAAACAAAATACTTTTATAAAGTTGTTTGTTTTATTAGGCAATAATTAGAATATATTATATTTTATTTAAAAGTTTTTGCTTTAAATATGGACCGTCAGATTAAAGTAAATCAATCTGGACCGTTCATGGATTGGTTACTATGCAGTTCATTTTCCTATAAATAGGAAGCTTAGTTAGAATTGAAATCACACTAGAAGTTCAGAGAATTCTCCTTCTATAATTGTGACGCCCCCAAAATAGGTCCACACGACCCATTCTGAGTCGCCAGATATCACATTATAAAAATCAAATACAAACTTCATTTATACAATCGTTGAATCTGTCGCAGAGTATTTAATAACAGCTTAATCGTGAGTTTTAATACAATATTATCTCGTAGACAGTATCCAAACTCAATTTGTTACAATGCCATATAAAATACAGCAGCAAATATTTCAAGACCCCAAAGAATAACAAGAAGATTACTATCATATTCATTCTAATGAGGTGCACTTTTTGTTAGGTTTGTAATATTCATGAACGCAATCAAATTGCAAAAATTAGCGGAAACGTGTAAAAATCAGAGTTTAAAAATTTTACAAACCATATACCCGGATCACCCTTTATGCACAATTATTAATTAAACGAAAAGATATGAAGAACAAACATACCTCAAGATCCGAGCTTCCTCGTGTACAAGTTCACCTCCAATCCTTTTCGCGCTCAACTTGAATCCACCAAGTTTGGTTCCTTCCTTTGATCAACGTTAGCCACCCAAATGTTTGGCCTCTAAAGGTGATCCACCAAGGAAAATAAAGATTCAAGAAGATGAGTATTCGCTCAAACCCTAGTTTTCTATCTATGTAGAAAAAAACGCATTTCTCAACTATTGGGATTACGATGTTGTAAAAGTCAACAACCACATCACCCATAATAAGACTCCTCTTATTTATAGATGTGGGCAACCCACCTTAACAATTAAGGAATTGAGATTTATTTAATTAATTAAATTCTTTTAATTAATTAAGCTCCCTAATCTTATTAGGGATAATTAATTAAACTCCTTTAACTAATTTTCCTTCCTAATCCAATTAGAATAAATGAGAGTACTTATATTAAATTAATTTCTAAACTCTTTTAGAAATTAAAATAATAATAATAATTGTAATAATATTAATAAGACTCCTCTTATTAATTTATATTTAATATTTCTAAAATATTAAATAATAATATTAAGCTATTTAATTTATTCTATCACCATAGATTAAATTAAATATACTTAACATATTATTACGATTATGCCATTAACTTCTTAAATAATTATTCTTTCTTTTATGGTGTGACCTTTTAGGTTCTCCATATTAAACCTATTGTGAATAAATCAATTAGAACAATTTAATCTTATTTAAATAAATAAATTAAACAATTAATTTATTTAAATAAATAATATTTATTCTACAATAGTGGATAAGCCTCTCCCAATGATCAACGACTTTCCGTATAATATAGATTTCAACATTAATCATAAAAGAACCTTTGAGTAAATAGTTACCGTGCATAATTCAATCCTTCCACCATACAATGTCCCAATTAAATATAAGACATGAAATTATCACAAGTCTTATTTTATTTAATTATATGTATTTCGATCCTTAAACGCACAACTCCAAATAATGCAAATTAGAAACATCTTTCTAATTTCATTTCGCTTCGCCAAGGACATCGGGTTATCATTTATCGAATCACATAGATTTTTCTCTTTAATGAAGTGGTAGATTCTTTATCGATCATACATTATCTCCATGTACAACTTATTATACCCAAGCATACCTTTGATATACCCTAAGGGTCTTAAGGAATAAGTCAAAGTATAACTCATCATACACAAGATACTACGATGATCTCAAGTCCAAGGATCACTCAGACTACTATCACTACAGAATTCCTATCGACAGCAAGTAAAACTCCATTAGGTATTCCTTAGCTAGCCAATGCTCAATTGAACTTATTCTCTAATAAGCACCTACAGACTTGCTTTAGTGTCTCCACACAAATGATCATGAGATCAATCATCCTCATCCAACGAAAGCAAGCAACGATGTATCAATCTATCCGGATTCACTAATCCCCAATTTAGTAATCCAATGATTGGGAACTATTTTAGTTTTAAGCTTTCTAAGAATTTAGATCTCATTAGAATGATCATCATCATTATTCTAAAAGCATTGCTTAAAACTATGGGTTTATCACATATTATAAAACAAAGATCACGTAGATAATTAAAAGCCTTTAATAAATAAATACTTTTTATTAATAAATGAATAAGATTGTTACAAAGTATATGCTTTATCATCAAACATGATTGGCTTGTGTGCATACTACTTTCAATCTCCCACTGCACTAAAGCCAATCGCCATGGTATTTCATACCTTCTTCTCTCTAAGTGGACGATTATCCTCGCCGTTGGATAAGCTTTAGTTAATGGATATGTAATGTTGTTTCATGAGAGTCCACTATCTCTATAGTGATTTCCCATCTTTCAATGATTCTAATAATCAAATAAAAGTGCCACAACATATGTTTAGATCCAAGATGAGACTTAGGAACTATTCCTAGTTCTCAGAATGAACTTTTAATCCAAACAATCAACTTGCAGCCTTCATTTATAGCTATATACTTTTGTTTTTATCACTAAACCAAAGAACTCTTTGTCGTTTGAACCTTTCCAATTCATCGCACCACCGCTCAAGGTAACCCTTTACCTTAAAGTGGATTTTTCTTCGCTCTTGGTCTGTCTCGAAAAACTTGAGTCCATAAGCCTCTAGTTTTAATTAAGACCCACCATGAATATGATCACATCCTTAGTGCTTGCTAAGCACTTTAAGATGTTTTTCACCGACTCATAGTGAACTTCTCCATAATACGACCGATCATCATCGTGTCTCAGACATTTCATTACATACATGATTGCTCACTCATGCGACCTCTCTTTTCGTGAGTCTGTGGGGACTATTAAGAGAGATACACTCCATAGCTCATCGACATGAGACATTTCTTAGAGTTTGCCATGCTAAACGATTTTAGCATCAAATGAATATACATTCTCGGGTTAAGTCGAGCATCCTCTTCAATCTATCTATATAGATTTTATCCCCAATTAAGATACTCTTCCCAAATCATTCATGGAGGAATTTTTAGACAACTTTATCTTTACCGATCAGAGTATTGGTATGTAATTCCTCATCCCGTAGATATCAACATATAATACTAGAAATTTCACGACGCTCCCATCTAACCCTTTTGCACACACTAGAAGTCTTACCTCATCGAATGTAACTCTCGATCATCATCTTCTATGATGCGTACTCTCATCATCATCATCAATGATGAATCCATACCTCCTAGGTATCTTTCTAGACTATTCCGCATTTATGATCTTGGTTGTGGTACAACATCTCTCATCTACGTGTTCCTCTTATTCGAATTTATAGTGTTTTGTGGATCATGAACTCTTCAAGATCTATAATCCTCCCACTAGCCCCTTCAATGATAAACATCTTTATCTTGTTTAAGGCGTGTGTTTTGCAACAAACACCTTTTGCTAACTAGGATTATAGAACATATACCCTAAACTTACTTTAGGATGTCCCACAAATCGACACTTATAAAATCTTGTCCCAAGCTTATCCTTTGAAACCTTTTCACATAAGTTGGACAACCCCTTATCTTAACATACTTAAGATTAGGAATCCTCCCTGTCCATAACTTTTATGGAGTCTTGGGGTCGGATTTTGAGGTTACCTTTTCGTAGATATGCAACCATTTCTAGGACATTATCCCAGAAGAATATTGGAATGTCGGTAAAATCATTATGGACCGCACCATGTCCAACAAGGTACGATTTTTCCTTCGGATACATAAATCATTTATTACATATCGAGGCGTCCATTATGAGAAAACCATTTGAGATGATCAAGAAACTTATCGCACAAGTATTTATTCCTCGATCTAATCAAAGAATCTTAATACTTTGTCAATTTGTTTCACTTCAATTCTTTGAACCTTTCAAATAATTCACACTTGTAATTTAACAAATACACACATTCAACTCTTTCAATGATCATCTCCTTTTCTTATACTAGTTTGTTCAATTTACAAAATTATTTTCACGTAATCAAGTATACAAAATCCATTAAGTAATATTCCGGTTTCTATACAAAACATTATTATTATAAATATAACAACAATTGTTCTTAATTATAATACCAAAGATTTCATTGTCAATAATAAAATGGAAATAATGTTTTCAACGAGAACCTGGAATACAATAACAACTTATCGACTTAATAGATTTGCTTCGTAGTGCTAAACTATAAGTTTCTATGGCTAATGTTGCAACCTTTGCTTCATTTCCCACACATAGGATTACTTATATTTGTTTAGCTTACTGTTTGGTCCTTTCATAAATCTATATTTATGATAACCAAAGCTCGGTATCCAATACCCAAGTAGAACCTCGACTTAAAGAAAAAATTATTTTAAATCATGAACAAATTCAGATTTGTAACCAAACTTCACTAAGCTTCTTTGGTTAGCCTCCGCAAGATGCTTCTCGCAGCTTTCTTTCCGTTGTCAAAGCTTATAGAAGTGGAAGCAAACTCCTTTGCTATCCATATCGCTTTTGTTCTTATTATCCTTTGTTTTTGCCTTTCTATATTTACCTTCTTGAATCGTTCTTCTTTCGTAAGATCCTTTGGCCCCTACCAAGAAGACTTGATCTTTCTTGGTGGAAAGTGACTCTCAATATTTTTCAATATGTTACAGCAAATCGCCAGGTCGATATCTAGCTTGTTCATATGAAAAATTCACAACAATTGTGAAAGGAGTTCTGGAGTGAGTGCAAGATCAAATCTTGGCTCAAATCTCCATCCATGACAAAACTTCGTTGTCTCTAATCGATCAATCAAATTGATAATGTTAAGGACTTTCATCTGCATTTTAATAATGTCATCTGGTCATTCTAGATCTAAGAGCTCCTTAGATATCCGATATCTATCATTTACTTTCTTCACCATCAACTACTTGATGTGCGGAGAATATAGTAGAAGCATCCATAGTTTCATGCCGACGTCGAAGCTCGTTACTTTCATAGATGCGAA
Organism: Panax quinquefolius; assembly: GCA_020205615.1. Taxonomy (NCBI): domain Eukaryota; kingdom Viridiplantae; phylum Streptophyta; class Magnoliopsida; order Apiales; family Araliaceae; genus Panax; species Panax quinquefolius. The sequence continues at coordinate 1,377,565 of CM035154.1, read as the reverse complement.
AGCATGATGCATTCGAGCTGTGCATCATCTCGCCACTTTCTAAAAGTAGCAATGTCTTCCTCAGAGGCATTGTCTCGCAACTATTAGTAGGATAGGCGATTAAGGACATAAGATAATTTTTCAAACCACGAACTATTCTCAAATTCCTTAACCAATCTGCTTAATTCTTATGCAGTTAATTTAGCATCTAATATGCTTCGCAAAGGATAGTAATTTTAGACATTGTAAAATTTCGTAAATGAATTTGTAATTAACAACATTTTAACATACATTCTTTTATTAATTACCAAAATAATTTAGGTCTTGTTTTAAATTGGTATCTCCCACTATTTTCTTCAAACTATATTACCCTCAATTATATAGTTCGGGCAAAATCTAATTAAAGATTTGCTAGTGAGAATAAGGATCCCATTTCAAATGTATATAGCCTTGTGGTGACACAACAAACTATATATAAATAAATAGGTAGACAACTTTTTGTCAATTACATCAACTATGCAACTCCTCTTGTCTTTTGCCTCTTAGATTATTTTGATCAAGTGGTGACACATCCGAATCAAAATTATCCAAGTTAAGTCCCGACCTCAAGCACTCCATATATTCAAAAAGAAAAATATCATCCTTGTGGTGACACAACAAAACAATATTATTCAATTTTCTTTATAAGATCAAATGTGATAAATTAACATCTTAAATACTTAATACTCGCTTTGTGGTGACACAACAAACTTATATTAAATATTTAATACTCTATTAATTTTATCATGCTAGAAGGCTTAACGCTCGATATTCCAAATATCTTTGAACGCTAGGACTTAATATAAAATTGAGGGGTTTGTTATTAATTTGTCTCTATCATTGTTTAGCTGCCAAGTATATATATATATATAAAATATAGCGTTATATTAATGAACATGCGAAGCATGTTTGCATAATATATAATATATATATATAAGCATGCACATATAGAATACTATATTTCACCCGGATTGATTATGGACTTTTATTCTAGTTTGGTTCACTAGAGCCACCAAGTGAACTAAAAGGTCAAACCCTAGGGGTGCAAGAAATAATATTTAAATATAACATTACATTTAAACCCTGCTCCATTACAAACGGGTCTTTAAGCGTTCCTTGTTTTCGCTTCTTGATCTCTAATTCTTCAAAATTAATTTAACAATTCCTATTACAAAACTATTTAAAATAAATAGAAACCTTGATCACAAATCAAGGGAAGTACATAGGAGGAGATAGAATTTATATTAAGAAAAATTAGAAGACGAGGTACGCAGAACCCCATTTAATAAAACCCATACATTCATGCATCCAACTAAAATAAAATCCAATCATATTGTCAATAGTCCATAATCAATCTCATTTATTATCATACACATCATCATACGCATCAATAAATAACATTCATCTTATGAATAATAAACATTTAATATATATATTGATATCATTTAATGGGCAAATTTAGTTAGTATAAAATCTATTTTTGAATCAAAATAAACTCCTTTATTTTAATCCAAATTTAAATCAAAATAAAACTATTTAATTTTAATTTATCCAATTTTGAATAAAATAAACTATTTTATTTTAATCAAAATCTTTAATCAAAATAAACTCCTTTATTTTAATTAATTATGGAATCCACTTTCATGTAAAAAAAAAATTATTAAAGGAAACACGGATTATCTTTCCTATTCACAAATAAACTCCTTTATTTTGAATAATATGAAATCTTATTTCATATTTAAATAAACTCCTTTATTTGAAACACGGATTTTCTTTCCTATTCACAAATAAACTCCTTTATTT